>VZRI01013642.1:714335-804014 GCA_013397515.1 Upupa epops | reverse complement strand
TGTCCGGTCAGATGATTATGATCCGATGGCAACAACAGAGCCCTGGTGGGACAGCTCACATGTCTGGAGTGTGGTCATGAACAGCTATTTCATTTTCAGGAGGGACAGATCAGCAAGGTGAGGTGGTGGAGTTGCTCTTTACGTGAGAGAGCAACTGGAATATCTTGAGTTCTGTCTGGGGCAGATGAAGAGAGAATTGAGAGTTTGTGGGTGCAGATCAAGGGGCAGGCTGGCATGGGTGACACTCTTGTGGGTATCTTACAGACCACCAGATCAGAATGAGGAAGTTGATGAGATTATGTACAGGCAGCTGACAACAGCCTCACAGCTACAGGCCCTGGTTCTTGCGGGGGATTTTTAACTACCCTGATATTTGCTGGAAGACCTACTCATTCAGCAATCTACAGTCCAGGAGGTTCCATAGAAATATCAGAAGAAACTTCATCACAGCGAGTTTAACAGAGCATTGGAACAGGCTGCCCAGAGGAGTTGTGGAGTCTCCTTCTCTGGAAATATTCAAGACCTGTCTAGATGTGTTCCTGTGTGACTTGGTCTAGGTGGTCCTGCTGTGGCAGGGGGATTGGACTAGACGATCTTTCGAGGTCCTTTCCGATCCCTAACGATTCCCTAATGATTCTATGACTGGAAGGTGGCTGATGTAATGCCTAACTATGAGAAGGGCTGGAAAGAGGATCCAGAGAACTACAGACCTGTCAGCCAGACTTCAGTACCAGGAGAAGGTCATCTTGAATGAGCTCTCACAGCAATTGCAGGGCAGTCAAGGGATCAGGACCAGCCAGCATGGGTTTATGAAAAGGAGATCTTACTTAACCAACCTGATTTCTTTCTATGACCATGTGGCTCGCCTTTTGGATGAGGAGAAGGCTGTGGGTGTTGTCTACTTGGAGTCTAGGAAGGCTTTTGACACTGTCTCCCACAACGCTCTTCTGGAGAAAATGGTGTATCACCGTCTAGATAAATGTTCTCCTGCCCTTGTGAGGCCTCATCTTGAGTACTGTGTTCAGTTCTGGGCCCTTCAGTATAGGAAAGACAATGAGATGCTGGAACATGTCCAGAGGAGAGCTACCAAGCTTGTGAGGGGTTTAGAGAACCAGTCATATGAGGAGAGGCAGAGGGAGCTGGGCACAGGTTTAGTTTGGACAAGAGGAAGCTGAGGGGGAACCTCACTGGCCTCTACCACTACCTAAAGAGAGGTTATAGAAAGGGTGGTGTTGGCTTCTTCTCCTTAGTAACTAATCACAACACCAGGGGCAATGGTGTGAAGTTGAGGCTGGGGAGGTTTAGATGAGATCTTAGGAGGAATTTCTTTACAGAAAGAGTGGTGAGGTGAGGCAGTGATACAACCTTCCCAGGGAGGTCACCAAGTCCCCATGCCTGGAGGTACTTATAAAGCATGCAGACTTGGTGCTTCGTAACAGGCTAGAGTGGCAAGCATGGAGAGAATTATTTTGTGTTTTTCAATCTCTCAGGTATTTAGGGTTTTTGTTGGTGTGGGTATGGATTCTGTGAACGAGGAGGTCCTTTCCAACCATGATTATTCTGTGATTCTCTCTGAAGCTTGTAACAACTGTCAGATTAAGGAGAAAACTGTAACCTGGAAATGTCTAGGTGAGCAGCAGAAGAATGAAAATACATCCATTACTACAGGAAGATTCCCTCCTGGATATTAAGTGTCTCCATATCCCAGAGCAGAAGAATTCCTCACATGGCTTGTAAGAATAATCTTACTATGCTAAAATCTATATTGGAAAAGCTATAAATGTATTGTCTGTCTTGACATGACACTGCTTCAGGCTGACACTAAGGAAGGAAAATTCCTGATGAAGATGGTAAAATCTGGCAAAAGTAACAAGCAAATAATTAAACATTTTATGCTTTAGACAACAAAGTGTTAGGCTGTATCTCAGTAGATAAAAGATAAAGTGGCCAAACCACTTCAACATCATTCAATGATTACACCGGTGGCTCAGTCAGGCAACTAATACCATCTGGCTAGAAGGTTATGAAGCACTAATGCTCTAATAACCCTGTAATCATTTCACTGAAATAAGATAAAAAGATCCATTTCCTTGAAATATGAAAGAATAATGCAGTTTCAGTAGTTAAAAGCATTTGGAAGTAATTTTATGATTTATATGAACCAGATTTAGAGTGGGAACAAGCACTGAATGGGGGGAATTTCTCTGATACCACTCTGCCTCTGAAGACTGAGTTCTACGAAGTCCCAGACACTTCAGCCCTACTCTTGCAGACAGCTTGTGGAGGAAGCTCAACATGCAACAACTACAAGTTGCTGAGTTAGACCTCGTACAATACAAGCTAGTGAAAATTCTATGAATATTCTCCATGGTGAATTAAGGGAGCACAGGTACGCAGCAAAACCAGAAAAATAAAAACCTTCCTTATATGAGCTTCATTCTAACATTGCCACTTGGGGATGTGAACTGAACAAACAATGCTTTGGGATTTTTTATTTTGATTTTTCTTTTCCATCAGTGATATACCAGCATCAAAGGAGCTGTAAGGCTGCAGCAAGTAAGTATCTTTAAAAACGAGCAGCACCATTTACACCATGACTCCAACCACAGAGTACAGGAGGCACTTCTATTTTTCTGAGCTGCACTAGTCTCAATCACAGGAGAAAATCAGCACTGCACAGTAGCTTGATAAAGCAGTATTCTTTGTGTGTTTTTTTTTTTTTTGCACATTTTCATTATTTGCTTCTTTTCATCTAGAGAATGATACAGGAGTGAAGTTTGTATAATATTGGAAACTTCACTTGCACAGAAAACATGAGGAGACTTATGAAAAAAATCTTAAAAAAACCCTTAATCCTCCTGCATAATGCTTCTTGGTTTAATTTGGGGAGTTGCTCTTCAGACTGGCATGTTTACCCAGGTGACTACACTCACCTCTTTCTCTTTAGCCAAAATTGAAACCCAAACATTTTATACACTAACTGTGTTAATATAAACAACATTCTGAAATAGAACTACAGCAGATATCTGGATTATTGCCATTCATTTTGATTCCTCTGTTAATGAGCCAGAGTAGAATTTCATTTGTTGAGTAGGACTCAAGAAAATGTATTATTCCCTCTGAGATATGCTAAAGCCATAGCACATTCCTGTGGTAACACGCACAAAAATTTTTTACTACATGTGAGCGTTTGGTGTTTTCCTTCCCCTCAATCAATTTTTAATACTAAACAAATCTTCAGGAACTATGAGGTCTTGCATACTGAAATTTAGACTAGTCAACCTCCTTAAGTTCCTTCCAACTTGAACTGTCTCATCTTATGGTTTCATAACATACCTGTTCCTGAGGTTCATCTATGTCATAGTTCGAGTGATTAAATCAATGTTATTCAGTTATTTGCAATATCTCAAGGAGATCCTCAGGTCTACAGCACAGGGAGCAATGGATTCCAGAAGAATCCCATGTTAATTTTGTTTCATGGTCAAAATGAAGGCCTCCTCATTGTGACAGGGGACTAGACAAACAGAAAGGAATACACCAAATACAGAGTGATTTTTAATGCAAGAACTGTAACAGGACGATCAAGCAGTACTCATGTGAAGTACTACCACAGGTCCACATCTTTAAGCATGAATCATTAAAACCTACTGACTTCAAATTGTGACCAGTAGGAATCACTCTTCTTGGTAACCATACCATTATGACACAGAATGTGCTCACTTTGTTTTCATTTGGATTGCATTTATTCTTTTTTTTTTTTCCCCCAAATACAAAAATGATCAGGGAGAACTGGTGGAAACTGAGAGTCCTTTTCTAATATGAACAAAAGATGTCCAGATGATGCAAGGAGACAAATCTCAATATGTCCAGTAAGTCCTCATGGTAATAAACATTTCAGATACTAATTAATTTCAGACTGCCTTCATGTACACAGCTGAGGTCTTTAAAAAGCATCAGAACTGAAGTGACCAAAAAGGGGTTTCTGCGGTTCTGAATTCAGTAACTGCAAGATAAGCTGAGCCTGAAGAAAGAAGTATACCTGCTGCCTGAAAACAAAGGAGCAATTTCGTAGCTGAGCTACTAGTTTGTCTTAGCACACCAAGTAAGAAAGTGATAATTTGGAGACCAAATCTTTACTTCTAATGTTAACATCAGAAAAGCAGGATTCCTTTTCCTGAACAGGTCACATGTCCCAAGACATGCCATCCCTGAATAGTAAAGAACAAATAGAATATCTTACATGTTTTTTTACTCTGAAATCTTCACATGAACATTACTTTTTAATGCTACTAATGCTAACTAAAATACCAGCTGATAAGAAAAATAAATTAGTTTCGGGTGTAACTGTTGGCACAGAGAAACTAGTCCAGCCAATTTATTACTAATTGAGGATTTCACAGTGTATTACTTTCTCATTACCCATGCAGGAGCATTCCCCAAAAGTATAAATCAAAAGGTTAAAAGCAGACATCAGCAGTTGTAATTATCCACTATTCCAACAAGAAACATTATCCTTTGCCAGGTTACACACTCTAAAAAAAATCCCCAAACCATAACCAATATCTTGCTGCCAGAATGCCTGGACTTTTTATCCAAAATTCCTTCAGAACATAGGATTATCCTCAGTCAGGACAGAGGTCTGGCAAGCTGTTTATTTCACTCCCTTCTGTAGTTCAAGGCAGACTTTTCTTCTACAGTCCTCTTCTCCTCACACAGAAATGCTGTATCCATGATAAAAAAACCAAAGACATTTGGTTTTGGCAACACTCCAATGAAATGAAAAAATGCGGTGCCTGTGAAGCTTTTTATTAAGGTATTCAGCGATGCCATACTGACCCTCGCAGAGTTAAACAGACTGCAAACTTCTATCAAGGATGCTAGTCAATTGATGCTTTTTTTTTCTCTCCACAGTTAACCCCAGAGACATCAACATCCAGGATCTTATTTCTATTTTCCATTAGAGTGAACTGGGTTATATCAAAGTCAAAGTTGCCACCTTCTGCCAACTACAGTTTATCTGAATTCTAGTGAGTAAAACTAGAAACACGCTCCATTTGGCAGGAAGACCAATGTGCACTGAGCCAAATTAGATTTGGACAGTCGGCAGTTATTCTTTAGTAATCCAAGAAAGATAGACTGGACAAGATAGCAGCATGAGAATATGCTGTACCTCATTAACCGTACCTCTTATCAAGACTCTACCATGCCTTCTCCTAAACAGACACTCCTCCACTTCTGGGTGAAATCCAAGAAGGGCTTATTTCAATTGAACTAAAAATCATTTAAATAACTTTGATCAGAACATTTTTATCTACATAGTGCCCAAACAGTTGCATCATGTTTGTATATTAAACAAAACCTGCTTCATATAAAGCTGACAAACTTAAAGAGCTATAGCAGCCGTGCTTATATCCTTGAATCAACACGAACAGTCAAAGAATACACTCTGCAGAATTTAAGCCTTAATAATCAATGCAAGTACAAGGAATAAATAAGCAACCTTCTTTTAAAATTCCATTAAAGAGGTTCAACTTCTTTTTTCCTTAAAAAGCATCTTTATGATTTCAAACTCCTTTGTTTTCCCATTAACTCTTGATGATAAATCACTGCACATGTATGTAGGCTCCAGAAACCCAGTAATTCTCTGCTAAAAGAATCTCACTACTCATTAGCAGGAGGGGATTCATCTAAATCTCATTAAAGTCAGTGGGCAGACTCCTCCCATCCACAAGGAAACATCAACCAAAGACAGTAACGGTTCTAGATCTGTGATACAGCCATTATTACTGATGAGTGTGCAGGGTTGTATTTACCCTGTTACGCATCCTAACCAAGTTTTATTTTCAGAAAAATTACAAAACTAAATAGAAGACAATACAGAAACAAGATTTCTGTACATACAATGCAAAAAAGACTTGGGTGATTGTTAGCCACACAGAGTGTGGGCTCAAGTGTGGGCAACACAAGAAGTAATGACTTAAATTCACAATGAAAGATACTTAGATAAGGCATTAGAAAACACTTTAGTATTAAGCAGAACACTGAAACAAATTGCTTAAATTTCACCATCTCCTTCACTGTATTTTTTTCTTGGAGAACTGGCTAGGGAAGCATCTGCCAAGATGGTGGTTTAACTACAGTTTGATCTTGCCTTGCAGAAGAGAAGTATTACCTGACCTCTCCAAGTCCTCTCCCAGTCCCTTTCTCTACAGTCTTTAATTTCTGACACTCAGCCAAGTGAATACAACACAATATTTGCCTTATGGTATCCAATGTTCTTTATGAATTTCAATTGCTAATGAAGGAAGTAATAACAAACAACAGGGACTGAGTACATCAGCCAACACATATACATCTTGAGTTTGTTCAGGCACTAATATTCATTCCTGAATACTTGAACAGAGTGTAGTTACTGGCATGTAAATATATGCTCTACCACATCATACTATAATGCCATAGAATTCATTTACCTTAGAAAAACGTCTCCCTGTGGCCTTCATGCCTTAGTATTTGCTTTCATATAACAGACCTCTCAGATATGATAACAGGTCTAAATCAAGGATAATTACTTTTAAAGGCTGTTTATATCAGTTTTCCCCCTTTCTTTTAAATAAATGTGAGGGGTGATTTAAAAAATTCCTTTCTGGCAGCTACATACTTCCTGAAGCTATTGTCTTTCATCTAAAATGCTAACCAACTGACAGAACTAGGTATCTGTGGAAAAAAGCTTCATATCCAGGCTGGGTCACTTGTGCAGCATTTTGAAGAGCTGTTAGGGGAAAGTCACCTGTGATGTCTAAGAATTATTTCTATTTAACATACTAAAACTAAGAACATGCTATGGCATTTTCTAGCCATTTTGAATGTAGTACCTCACAATGCTGATTCAGAAATGTCACTTTGAACACCTACAAATAAAAAGGGTTGTTGACATTATCCGAAAGACAACTCCGTATGGCAGACAATCTAATCATAGACATAATGGAAAGTCTCATGCATTGGCTACATCCTGAAACTGGCAAAATAAAAAGTGATTTGAAATAGCCTCTTACAGAACAGCAATAATATTGGAGAGTGTAGCTTTTCTCTGGTTTGTTCCATATCCAAGTTATTCATATTTGATTAAACAACTCATAAGGACTCAAAATCAGGCACACATAAAAAATTTTAATATTTGAATGCTTAACATTGTAGTGATCTTGAACAGAAGAGTAATGTAATTTTCAGTGAAAAAAATCATGTACCAAAACATGAGAGCCTTGTGCTGTATTTTTTTTCAGGTAATTCTAATAATTTTAAATAGTTATTTATGATAGTCTTTCAGGAAAAACGTTTCAGGGAACATTTCAGGGAAAAGCATAAAAATTGTTAAATATGTACAAACATAAGTCAGGAGAAACAGAAGAGGAATGTTTTTTATAGAATGTTTATTTATTTTTTTTTCCTCAGAAACGTAAAAGCCAAACTGAAAAACAAGTATTTAGCCCAAGCATCAGCATTTAGGAAATTAGCAAAAATTGCTACCGAGTATAATTTGCATAACTCAAGGAGACAACACTCACCAAACATGATAAATAGTCTTTTCTGAAACAACACTAGTTGTGACATAACTAAACATCAATACTCAAAGGTCTGCTATGCAATTAATTGCTGAGTCAATTCAGAATTACAGGCGATTTGAAAGTAGTACTCAAAACCCAATGGAATACGGCACTTGGCAACCTGTTCTGAGCCAGGGGACTGGACTAGCTGATCTCAAGATGCCCCTTCCAACCTCAACCCTCCCGTGGCTCTGAAAGTATTAATAAAGCTGCTTTCAATTATATTTCAATAACAATATTCTGGCTATAGTGTATCAAAGTTCCCCAAATCTAATTCTGAAACCCAGTTATACCAAGATATTTATGCAGCAGCAGCATAAATAGTTCTAAGTTTTTGTGGCTCAAGACAGAATGCATCTTTAGCCTTAGGGTTAATACCATTCCTGTTTCTGCACTGGAGATTGAGGTTCATTAAAAAAACAGCAAAATTTATTTCTCAACTCTACAAGGATATGGCAGGTAAACCCACATAACTGTCTTGATCATATCTTGACATGTAGTGGGAAGCCAGGGTTACAAAATATGTAAAACCTTTCTTTCCCAACTCATAAGTTTGGAAAAGAGAAACCCCCTATTTATTGCTAAATGCTCAGCAGTCAGACAGTCTTCAACATTTCTGACACTGTTAGATAATACATACTGGAAGGATTGGCTCCAAGCTATTACATAACACCACAAGAGCAGCTATCCACACCATTTACTCCTTCTGCACACCTTTTCTCTGCATAAGAAGTCCTGGCCATCAGAGGAGACTCATCTCCTCATAACAGCTTAAGCACATTCACTATCTGACTTCCTAGTTAACCATATTGAAACTCATGCACAGCAATTCTGAACTTTGCAAGGAAAGGCAATAATTTTATTTTAATTTTTTTAAAGCAAACAGCTGCAAGACAAGGTTTATGAGACAACTTTTGGGTTGTACTGTTTGTGAAGGAATAGCTGTGAACCTTTGATATACACAACATTTAGAAAACAACCAAAAATACCTCATTTCATCTCTCTGCATCCATCTGGTGTTCTAGTTTTCTAATCTAGAAAGGCATGCAGTGAAGGACCTGGCTGAGGGCACTCACTGGTTTGTTGGTTTTTTTTTTCCTCTCTAACCTGCCCAGCTGTCACAATGCTTTTTTTGGATCTGACCATTCTGCTTATAGTTTCACATTCCTCAACAGAAACTCCACACCAACAACATTCATCAGAGAAGATGGTCATTTGGGTAAAAGTCTTTGGAGAATAACAGCCTTCAAGTTCAAGAATGAACGTATGAATATTGAGAAACAGCAGCAAGCAGGTGACAGACAGACAACTGTCATAACAGTAAATTCAAGTTTTTTTTGTGTCAGTCCATTAGAAGGGACTTTAAAATACTTACTAAAAAAGAAATTAATTTAAGCCGATGGCAATAGAAAGAAGTTTCATTGACCAATCAGTTTAAACATTAGGTTTATTCACTTAAGATTTCAATGCAATTACAATGGAATACTAAGCAGCTTGTTTGAACTCTGTGAACTTCAGCTTGCAGACCTGTTTCTGGGTTCCTTAACTGTACCACTGCATTTCATTCTACAGTCTTCTTCAAAAAAAGACAGGAGTAAAAATACTACACAATAATTAAAAACAAAAGAAGACTCTGTATTTGACATGCTTTTTTGACATGTTTTGCCAAGTCAACTTTATTTGTATTCTGTTTTGACTTGTAAGAACATAGGTAAAGAGATTAAGAATTCCACAACCACTACCCTGCAGCACATTCTAAAGATTAAAACATTACAGTCTGCTAAGTAAGGCTAATTCATGTCAAAGCTTTTAGATTTCTAATAGTATCATGAGTTACTGGCGGGTAAAGGAGTAGAAAGAATAAGCTCCTTAAGAATGTTATGTCCATCTGTGAATGCCATCTGTCAAAGAAATCCTGAAAGAGGCGGCTAATGAGGAATCCAGAATATGCCCAGTTGTTGTACTGTAAATTACTACCTACACTAGAAAACCTTAACACACATTTCCCAGCAGATAAGTGTTGGGGTTTTTTTTCCCTTCTTGATTCTCATTTTAGATAGGCAGGTTCTACTCTGCATTTCAGTACAACCATACATTGACTCTGAAATAGCCAACTGCAATGAACAATTCTGAGAGCAAATTAGACCATAAACTAAGGACTTCACTGGTTTTGACTGTGACAGACAAAACCCCACTTCTATTATTCTTTTTTTAAAATGCACTGATGAGACTAAGAATCCAACTCGCAACATAACGTTCACTCAGAAAGTGTCTGGACAACATTTTCCACACACTCTTAGGTGTTGGTACGTATAAAAGAAAAGTATAAATTTTAATTATCCGGGATATTTGTAAGTGCTTTGAACTGAAGAAAGCTCTTAGTTGACAATCACTAGAAAATTTATGGGACCGAGGAACAAACTAACCTGTTCAGTCCATATTGCATCCCACAGCGATTTTTCCCTAGTTCTTTTCCTATCTCTGGGAATAAATACATAGATATAAATACACTAAGAATTATGAGAGGTGAGGGAAAAGGGAGTTCTGCACAGAAATTACTTCTGAGATCACTAGATGCTTTTCATTTTGCCAAAGGAAGGATATACAGTCTTAATATGAGGTTGATCTTATCCGTCTCCATGTACTAGATCAGCGATAAAAAACCACCACATAGCTATAAAAATATATTGACGGGGGGGAGTAACACACAAAAGAATGTAGAATATTCTGTAAAGACACATAAAATATAAAGGAATTGAGAGCACATTACAAAAAACTAAATAAATTGTTGCTTGTCCCTGATGTTATGTGGGAAACAGAGTAAAGATAAGATGCAAAGCAAACCCTTGAGGCTAAAAAAATGCTTTACAATAGGAAAACCAGTTCCATCCCAAGAGAACAAGATAAATGCATCAAATACTTGCCATAGCTCTTGCAACATGTGAAGAAGCACTGCTCTATCCTACATAGTTTACTGTTCTTCCTCCAGGCTAATATAGCTTTAGATTTGATTTTTTTTTTTGAAAGACTGCCGAGCAGGAAGAAGAGTGTTCCAGGAAACACCACTACTACACAGTGAATGTAATGGGCTGCATAGCCCCTCTGCTTACTTACTCCTTCATTCAATAAAGCTTTACCCAGCAGCTACAGATTATGTGCCACCTCCAAAAAAACCCCACAAAGCTAGGAGGAGGGGGAAGATTGCTAAAGAGCAACTGACAAAAGCATGGCTTTTCCAAACAGGTCTTCTGCTTAACTGTGCCCTAAATTAGCAGTATATAGGTTAAATCCTAGTAAGAAAGAAGATTCCTATCTACTTAGTAAGTAAAAAGTAGAACAGCAGAGAGCAAAGACCCTACAATTTCTGTATAATAAAGCTAAATTTGGGATAAAATTCTCTTGCTCTACCCCAGCTTGATCATGTTCTTTACTGTACTGTAAATATGACACATTTATTACCTTTCATGCATTCCAAAAGTCAAAAAGCACTAAACAAATAACTGTTGATGGAATTACTTTCAGAAGTTGCTCAAATACAGCAGAAGATACTGCTATTAAATACAAAAATTGCTAAGTGACTGATGTTTAGGTATAGAGAAGATTGTATTTTACTGCAAATCTAGATTATTTTATGTTATTACTCACTGTATGTCAACTATACAAACAGCTGCTAGTTCAACCTGACTGATGTTTACATAGGCCAAAGCAAACCTTGCTGGAGGCAGCAAGAAAACAAGCGACTGCCTATCATGAGCATACACTTACGAGTTTCCACCAAAAAGAAGGCAGAAGAGGACTGTGTAGTTTCCTGCGCACTGGTCCATAATCACATAAGGAATTGTATCACATCCCTTTCATGACATACCCAACCAAGTCCTCCACAGGCAAATCAGCACACAGCATGATTTGTGGAATCAGTGGAAGGAACTTTGCCGTATCACTCAGGACTCCACAATTATTTCTTAAAGGCTGAGAAGGAAACATCATGCACAGTTGCTCAGCTTCAAAGTCCTTCTTGACTGGGAAGGTACCACATGCTTGCTGAAAGACCTAATTCCCTGCACCAAAAATGGCACGTGGCACACTGCTGTCACCCATGCACCTGGCCTTCACCTAATCTAAATACGAGAGAAGCCCACAGTCAATGAATGAATGAATCAATCTTTTGAGTCAGAAGTTCTGCTCTAACAGGTAAAATGAGATACATTTTGTATTTTCTGGCTTTAGCTTTCCAAGATGTGCTAAGGTAATTCAGTGTGTAAAACATATGGGTTTGCTTCTGACTAAACCCAGAGGGTGTGTGACACAGGTTAGAAGACTCTCTAGAGGTCTCCTCTGTACATCTGAAAAAACAGGTTTACTACTACTAAATTTACATTCAAAGTAACAGATTTCTGGTCTATACAATGAGGTCTGCAATTTTCATTTTAACTTACACTCCCCTAGGGATTCATCTATTCTGTCTTCTTTTCATTATTATTCTTTTGTTCATTCTTTCAGTAATAGCCAAATTTCTCAACTTTTTTCCCTAGTTGCTTTTTCATATTGAATATTCATACAGAAGCTTTTGACTTATACAGCAGCAGAAGTCTGCCACAGCCTTCAAACAGTCAACTTGTACTTCAGGGAAAGAGTCAAGTTTGATGCAGCACCCAGCTGAACCACAAGTTTACATTATTTTCACTGAGAAACAAAGTGATTCAAAAACTTTTTATTTGAATCATTTTTAGATCCTATCACAAAATTAAACAGAATTCATTTTGAGAAGTTATGAGAAAACATATGCACTTCATAGCACTGTGAATTTCTTAGAGATTGCAATACAACTGATTTGATCTGCCTATTTTACAAGTGTTGTATCAAAGACAAGTTTAAATAAAGAACTGCATCTACTAAGTGAAAGCTGGGGTCAAATTTGCTTTTTTTTTAAACAAAGCCAAACACTACTATCTTTGAACAAGTAGTAATTAGAACTAGCTTTTTTTGAATACTTAAGAACATTCAAAAATACAACCTGTGCTCCCACCTCCTTCCCCAGACAACCCTCAGAAGTCACTCATGCCTCCTTCCTCTTGTTTCCTCTGCTCCTGGACTTGTTTTCTGTCTGGCATCCTCACCCATTTAAATAACTGGTCACTTGGAGGATCAAAGTTGCTATTTTCAGTCATTTAACCTAGAGTTAATCTCATTGTTGCATGCCTTTTTAAGTAGAATTAGTTGTCTACTGTGTACCTAATGGCTAACGAGAAGACCAATAGCACGTTGTTAGCTGTACGTGACGTTACAGGTGTAATGCAGAAGGAGCTGGTTTAGCTCATTTTTATGCTTTTTATAGAACTGATTAGTATTTTAACATGTAACTTGATTAATATCTGTACTAACCCTTAGTGTTCGATTGAAACTGATGCTTCCTTTCCTTTTCCTGGGAACAAAGTTGAAAAGCAAGTTTTCAGAGCAAGTAGCAGCAGTTTGGAATACCAAGCAGACTAATTATATCTACAAATAATTTGCTATTGTAATACACAACTTTCCTTAGATATGTATCTTATTTGCTTCAGGGAAAAGTAAAAGTTTTGCTCAATTTTACTCAAAAGTGTAGAATCAAAGATCACTGCTAATTGGTGCCTGTGCCACAGCTCCGACCGGCATAAGTTTTTCTGAACTTACCACCATTGACGTTTCTTCAAGCAGGGTATTTATTCTTAAAAATGGAAATTTTCCACAGTTCTTGATTTCACCAAACTACTTTGAGAAAACAATTCTTCCTGAGTAAGGAGTTACCTATATGTCTAACACTATCTTTTTTTCAGATTCAGACAAAACCTCTGTTCTGTTTTGAAACATTATAAAGCCATTTTCAAACAATCTCATAGAAAGGACAGGGATAATGGATATAAGTTGCTCCTGGGGAGATTCCAATTGGACTCCAGAGAGAAATTTTTCACTATGCGAGTAATTAGACATTGGAATGATCTTCCCAGGGAAGTGGTGGATTCTACAACTACAGACAGTTTTAAGGCTCAACTTGACACGGTGCTGGGCCATGTCATTTAAACTGTATTTCACAGTATCACAGTAATGATGAGGAAAAGACCTTAAAGATCATCCAGTCAAGCCTAAAACCAACCAAGTAACCCTAAACATCTGACATCTAGATCATGCCACTCAGCACTTCATCCAGCCTAACCTTAAACACCTCCAGAGACAGAAACTCAAACACCTCCATNCTTCCTAAACTGAGGGGCCCAGAACTGAACACAATACTCCAGGTGCGGTCTAACCAGTGCCAAATACAGGGGGAGGATAACCTCCCTCTCCCTGCTGGCCACACCATTCCTGATACAAGCCAGGATACCATTAGCCCTCTTGGCCGCCTGGGCACATTGCTGAGTCATGCCAAGTTTACTGTCCACCAGTACCCCCAAGTCTCTTTCTACCACTCCATTCCCAGCCTATATTTCTGCCTAGGGTTGTTATAACCAAAATGCAGAACCCAACACTTAAACTTGTTAAAATTCATCCTATTGGAGTCTGCCCATCTCTGCAGTCTGTCCAGGTACCTCTGCAGGGCCCTCCTACCCTCCCAACAAATCAACACATTTTTTTAATTTAACAGGTTGAACTTGATCCTTGGGGGCCCCTTCCAATCTGGTCTACTGTGATACTATAATAACTTAACAGTGTTAAATCCTGAGTTTTTAGTATTCAGCTTCAGAAAACTTACTTTAAGTAAATCAGAGCATCAGATCATAGATTCACAGAATACCAGGTCCAACCTTGCTTAGCAAAACTGGCCTAGACAAGATGGCCCAGCACCCTGACCAGTCAATAGATAAGACAACTTGTTACTTGGTTCATGTAATAAATAAAAACATTCCTTAAACTGTCCGTGAAATTTATCTTTCTTCTTATGGATCTAGAGATGAGAAAATATAAACTGCATAATAACAGGAAATTAGTGCCTTAGTTATTTCTGTAATGCAAAAAATAAGCTAAAACTCCAGTGGTGAGATTTGAACGTCATAAATGCATAGTCACTGACATAAAATCATGGTTCAAAATCATCAATTAGACTAGCAGTTTACAAAAAGGCCACTGACACTCTCCTAGAAATCTCATCTACTGTCATTAAATTCAACTTGAATATTGTACTGACATGAAATCTTCCAGTGTCACATGTCAGCTGGCATACAAATCTGGACTAGGCAACTGGATCAATCTGCTTCAAGATCACTCTTATATTTTAAGGCACATGCATCTTGCTAGATAAATTCTAACAATTTTGTAGGGCCTTTTTCCTACATTCCTGTGGTATTAGTAGTTTGAAGACTCTGCTTCAAAACCCTACAAACTTATGCTGAGACAGCCATCAACGACTTCCATTTTAAGTAAGCAATACTGACAGATCAGTTTTCAGGAACAAAAACAGCAGTTGAATTTTGTTCAAGCTAGTAATGTTTTTCTTCTTTGCTAGAGCCTATTTTCCAGTTTCCTGTTTTCTGCTACAGCTTTCAAGCTCCCTAATAAAGCCTACTGAACTCTAGGCCTATCAGCTTGACCTCAGTGCCTGGCAAGGTTATGGAACATGCCACTGAACAGCATGTACAAGGCAACCAGGGATCAGACACAGCCAACATGGGTTTAGGAAGGGAAGGTCCTGCCTAACCAATGTGATCTCATTCAACAACTGGGTGAGCCAACTGTGATTCTGTGAAAGGAACAGCTCTGAACTCCTGTAAAGTAACATACAGCAAATAAGAAAGTTCTTCTACTTAATATACTATGCAAATGTAATTAGAAATCTAAAAAAAATTACTGCACAACATTCAAACAGCATCAAACTTGTATCACAGCATAGGACACCTTCAGCCAAGAATTCTCACTACCACAAAATACAAATAAAGTTGAAGCCTACCGCACGAATCCCACACAAGCACACCATCTCAACTATTTCACACATTCGTTGCATTTTTACCTTACATGTACATTTGGTCTTCAGTAACTGCTGACTGTGTTCAAGCAGACCAGTTACAGAGAATTTCAATCATAACAGATCCAAAGAACTACATCAAGACTGTGTCAACACTTCTAGCAGAATGCCAGAAACTTCACCCCATTCAAGACATTCTCTGTTTTTATGCGGTACCAGGCGTTACCCAGTTTTTCAGAACAGATTTATTATTTCATCATGCAAGCAAAAGTATTTGAAGATTTTTTTGATGCTGCTAATAATATGCATGTTGATTTGCACTGATCTGGTAGTAAAGTTGGGAAGCAGTAATAAAGCCAAAACATGTTTGTGATATGCTTATAGATTTCAATGACACAAGCACAGTCAAAACATTACACAATGCTTTCTAAACAATAGAAATCAGCACCTATAAAAGGAAGACACATCCTCAAATGTCAAATCTAGGGGATTTTACATTATCGTCTCTAAAACATTTTAGTGTGTTAGAGGTTTCAAGTTAGTTTCATCATGACATTCTGAAATAAGCACACTCAGTGAGCATCAAGAGGAATAAAGACATTCAAAACATAAGCAAGAAAACTAGTAAACTGGTTTTTCATTCATGTAGAAGCTGCCAGGGTACAGACATTAACTAATTTTAAAATCATGGGACAGAAATTGAGTATTTTTATATTTACAGAAAAAGCAGGAAAAAGTGACAGAACAAATGAAATGGGATAACAGAACTTGAGCAGCTTCTATGCTTGTTTGTGTCTCTAAGCGAGATGGCATAATTGACGGTGACATATTTTTTGGTTAAGATCAGACATCATTTATTATAAATCAAACTTCCACAAGTGGAATTAAATCTGTGAAAGGGATGCAAATGTCCACAGTCAGATATTAAAACACATCCTTCTTGCAATAAGGGCTCCAGAATGAAGTGGTCATTGTACTACAGAAATTTACTTCTTTTTCACCTCTACCCAACTGTTTAGAGCTTGGCTCACATGTAAATAAATAATCTTTTTTCATTTCTTCTATTTTGCGACACTTTCCCATAATCCAAGCCAGTCTTTGAAATACATACAGTGCATGTGGATTTCTTATCTTGCTTTGTTTATTGGAGCCCCAAAAGCTACCAGCATTTTTGCAAGTATTCATAATCCAGACATTCCACTTACTCTCAGCTGTATCTTGGACGTTACTACACATAAAAAATTGGACACAAAATTAACCTGTACTGAAACTCCATAGCTCTACTGCTCTAAGAACATGAGTATGTCCACCATTTGAAATTATGCACTCCGCTTATTTTTCACTACTCCACTTTCTTTGTGTATTAAATGAGGGTAGAAATAGCTACTTTTCAACAACAGCATGTAAGAATCTCACCATCTCAATGGGATACCATCTGACTATCACATAAATGGTCAAGAAATTACTGTCTGGCAATTTCAAGCTTCTGCTTCTTTAGTTTCTGTAACATTCTTAAGGCTTCTGATGATCACTGTGTCTGTCATCCTTGTGGCACTCTGCAAAGGTATCTCTTTTCAGTTCATGTAACTGCAGACTGCAGGAATTTTTGGTATTCCAGATTAGTCAGTATGAAAGTAGTTCTGTTAACAACTAATCCTTCGCTAAGCAAAAATACAGCAGCATATTAGACAAACAAGCATATTAGAATTATTATTAATATGTCCAAATATTTATTAGCCTATGATAAATTAGTCTAGAATAATGTCTCATCATCTGAGGAGGACTATAAGAATATGCTTTTTCTAGATCACGACAGTAGAGATCAAAACTGCACTTTCATACTTCTAAATGGGAGTATTTTATAGCTCTTATAAGCAACTCCTCAGGGAAAAAACCTGTAGTTCTAGGTAGGTCCCTATCACGTTTAAACCACAGGAATAATGTAATAATTTGAGAGAAAGAATATGAAAAAAGTACATGTCATATTCTTACAATGTAGAAATGAAAAAGAATAAAATCCTATCTCAAAGGCTTTCATAAAACATTCAAAATTGTTTTGGGTAGGTTTAGCCTGTAAGACAGTCTTTCTTCTAACCAAAAGCCAAGGAAACACACTAGAAGGAGCTAGACAAAGTTTTGATGCATATGTCATTACATGACATATTAGAAGAACATAAGACATCAAATCACAGAAGTATTTAGGATGGAAAAGGACACTAAGACCATAAATACTTTAATGTATTCTTTGTTTATATGTGTTTCTTTGACCGAAAGAAAACTGAACAAAACATATTGTTAAGTATGAGACAGACACAGTAAGCACTGTAACATCTGCCCAAACCTACCCAACAGCAACAGATTAAGGAAGGAACTGCAGCAAGAGGCTATAAAGGAATAAAATTATTTGCTCTCAATTCATCCGGTGTCTCCAATACCTGCAATAGTTGGGCAGATAAACATCTCAGAAATTCAAAAATAATAAAAAGGCACTGTTTGTTCAAACACATTAAAATTACACTTTTAATGAATAAAGGGCAGTTTTATGGAAAAGGTCTTTGTATTCAAGTTGCACATGTATTCAATTTGCACAATATGCTTTTAACACAGAAGGCACAATGCTTCATTAAAAATAAAACACAGTTTAAGGTAGGAACTTAAGGTCTGAATTTTCAGTCCTTAAACATAATCAGAATCCTAAAAGAGCCCTGAAGGAAAGTAAATTTCTTCCTGGACTAATAGTCAATTTCCTATTATTTTTTAGCCATTCCTCTTCCCCCTTCTCCTCCTGCCTCCTTCTCTTCTAGCCATTATTTTATCTTTAGTACCTTTCTAATGTCCTTTTTCTGGACTTTACATACTGTATCTGATTAAAAATTAAAGCATAACAATGGCAGTAATATCACTGTTTCCTACTGCATGAGGAAAAGCTAAAGGCTGCCCTCCAATAGCTAATAAAGAAAAATTTAACAGCATAAACATCACAGCACCTGAGTCAACAAAGATTTTAATGCTGTTCAGATAATGCTCCACAAGGTCTTGCTTCCCTGACTCCAACCACATAGCCTTCTGTAAGTGAACCAATCCTGACCTTCTGCAAGTATCTGCTTTGTAAGCAGTATTCTAATTTTGCAGGATGTTAAGTGACCCATTTTTTTCTCATAGAAGAAGTTAAAACTAGTAGTGTTTTGTTCTTATTTAAAGGGAGCATGAACTAGGCTCTTCTAACAGTCCAACAGCTCTTCTGGAAACGTAGCAGGGAAATTCTTACTGCAGAACCACTTACATGCAAACATGATTATTTGGACTGATACTTCCTTAATTGTACTTTCAGGAAGCAGATTCATGAGGTGATATTTTAATTAAAGATATGTTTCAAAAATGTCTTAATTTACTATGAAGAAAAGGAGGCATGGTTGGGGCAACAGCAATGTAGAAAGGCTGAGAGAACTGGGTTTGCTCAGTCTTCACGAAAGATGGCTTTACAATACCTTACCACCATTTTCTACGATTTAAATGGTGACCACAAAGAAAATCAAGACTCCCTTAGTACAAGGAGTCACAAGCAAAAGACAAGGTGTAAAAGGGCAGGTTTCTTCAGGGGATAATCTGATTAGACAGAAGAGAAAATTTTTCACGAGAGAAATGCATTGGACTATTCTCCCCAGGGAAGTGGTGAACACCCCAACAATGGAAAGTTTAAAAATTTTGTTGGAATTTTGTTTAAAGTTTAAAAATTTTGTTGGATAGGATGCTGGACTATCTTGCCTAGACTGTGCTTTTGCCAAGAAAGGTTGGACTTGATGAATCTTGAGGTCCCTTCCAAGAGGGCATTCTAGAATTCAATTTCATTCAGAAATTCAAACTTTCAGATGTGAAAGTTCAGATAACAAAGATGTTCTTGCTCCAAACCCATCAAACTTACTGAGAAGAATGCAGCAGCGAGAAACTAGGTAAAAAATAACACTTTAAGACACTCCTTACCATGAATTCAACCATTTCATGCTTTTATACTAACACTGCAAGAATACTGAATAATAAAGCCCATTATTGCTTATTTTATGCAATGACAGACTTACACAACATGCAAATTCCAAACCAGCACATTGTTCTGTGCAGCTTCTAGACTGATCTAATCTAATAACATTCATCTAATAAGATCAAGAGAGGTGATTCTGCCTTGATGAGACCACACCTGCAGTATTGGATCCAGCTCTGGAGCCTTCAACACAGGACAGACAAGGACCTGAGGGAACAGATCCAGAGAAGGGCCATAACAATGATCGGGGGCTGGAACACCTCTCCTCCAAGGACAGTCTGAGAGACGACATTCTTCAGCCTGGAAAACAGAAGGCTCCAGGGAGACCTGACAGTGACTTTCCAGTACCTGAAAGGAACCTACAAGAAAGGCTAGAGAGGGAACGTTTCCAAAGGCCTGTATTGATAGGACAAGGGGCAATGGTGTAACATTACAGAAAGGAAGATTTAAATTGGATGCTACAAGTTCTTCAGCTTGAGGGTAGCTGAACACTGGAACAGGTTGCCCAGGGAGATAACTCAGGCCCCATCCCTGGAGATACTCAAAGTGAGACTGGACAAGGCTCTGGGCCTAGCTGAGGATGTCTCTGCTCAATGCAGAGGGGATGGACTAGGTCTTTGTAGGTCCCCTTTCAGCATGGGCCATTCTGATTCTGTGAACATAAAGCCAACAGTATTTCAAACAAAAATAAACTAGTAAAGGGCCCATAACAGCAAGTAAGTATTTCTAGGGAGTAACTTGAGGACCCTGTGAAAGAAGGTAGATATGAATTAAGTGGTGAGTTCACAAAGACATAATGAAATAGAAAATCTGTAGAAGACAAAACACAAGGCAGTTTGTCTCCTCCTAATGTAAAAAAAAAAATAGAGAACAACAACTGCCACCCTCATTTCTGTCTGCATTGTTCTGAACCCTACAAACATGAACAAAAGCCCCAAAAGTGTAACCAACTCTATCAACAATGTGCCTCAGAACCAGTCATCATAATTAAAAATTCAGAAATAAAAATATTTTGTCCTACTTTCCTGATAATACTTTTGGATACCAAGAAAAGTAGTAGGAGAAAATATTTCCAGGTATAAAATAAACAGAAAAGAATGAGTATAAAATTACAGCTTAACAGACATAAAAATTGTTTGTGAATGCAAATGTTCTGTACTCAAAATAAGTTATTAAATTCTGAAAACATCTCCAACTTCAAGGCACTGAAAGAGACCTCGTATCAGATCTCTGTGACAGATCTAACACAAACTTTTCTTCTGCTAACACCACATAAGTCAAATGAATCTATCCTACAGGCCACAGTATTTCCTGGAAAGTTGCATTACATTTAGCATCCACTGAGCCTTGCTATAAACATTATTACTACTCGGAAGGCAAGACCTTTGGCATTAAGGATTTTCCCATTGAGACACAAGGTTAAAAAGAAGACTCCTTTCAATCAAACTTTATTTCTTGCTTGTGTCTCTCAGTTTCACTTTTAGGAGGGTTTCCATATTCCTGTTTTATGACAACCACATCCAGCTCCTGCCTAACCAGGATTACATACCATCTGACAGAGTGCTCATATCCATCTGCCTCTCAAGGAACAGAACCAGAAGATACACTAATCTACACAAAGAAAACAAATCTTCACCTACCTA
Organism: Upupa epops; assembly: GCA_013397515.1. Lineage (NCBI taxonomy): Eukaryota > Metazoa > Chordata > Aves > Bucerotiformes > Upupidae > Upupa > Upupa epops. Next base: position 782,804 of record VZRI01013642.1, on the reverse strand, counting down.
TTCCTCTATTTCGTTTGAGTCATCTTTCTAATAATAAAGAACTTCCTTTCTTAGGGAGTAGGGGAATGGTTTTCTTCTGAGGATCCTATGGCTAACTACCATTTAAGCTACCCAACACCAACTACTTCTTACCTCCCTTTTTGTTTAAAAACAGACTTGAAAAAACTGCCAGATATCTTAAGTACCTCTCCAGTGGATACAGAATGAAAAAAACCAGCCACAATGTGATGAACAGATTTTATTGGAAAGACCAGTTCAAAGTGACTTCCTCCTATTCTTTTTCTCCACCAGATTGGAGAATTGACCCAGGTTAAAATGTAAAATTACTTCAAGCTTAGCCCATTGTCCTCATTCAGTTCACTGCACATCCCCACAAACCATTGTTTCAGCAAAGCAGAAGAGATGTTTGGAGGAAAAAAAAAAGGCAGAAGGGTACATTTATAAAGGTCCCAGTGCTGCAAGGACTCCTCAAGGCTACTATTGCTTAAGGCAGTGGAGTTAGGGTTTCTAAATTCCTTCTGCTCAAATAACACAGAATACACTAGGCTAGCTCAGTCAGCCATTGCACAGCTTTAACTTAACACTCCCGCTAGCCACAATCCCCTAAGAAATCATTTGCCTTTTACATGATAGTGCAGCCAGCATGATCCACTAACTCTTGTCACTCCATGGGTCTTTTCTTTCAAAATTCTTCTAGGTCATCCCAAGCCTCTTCAAGAAATCCCACTAACAGACTCCAGTCAAATAGCATTAATAAGTCAAATAGCCACCCTGAGGGGGTACCATCATAGTAGCTGCCAGCATTTACAGGGTATAAATGAAATCCCAGAGTCTGTAAAGATGACTTTTGTTTCCAGTCTCTCCTCAGTGGAAAAATGGAGAGGAAATGCAGCGCCTAGACTCGTAGAGCTCTCTTACCTCTGTAAAGGAATACTCTGTAAGGAAGCACTAGCTTAGCAAATATTCACTAAAATAACTCTGTCCTGCAGTTTTCCATGTAAAACTAAACCACACAATATTTCAAAGCAATACACTTTCAGCAGGCTACCAAAATAATCAAATGTTATTTTTCCTTATTTTTCTAATGCCATTTCCTTCAGACTCAACACTTTGTAAGGACATCTTCTTTGCATGTATGTTTGACATCATGTCTGTTGTAGTTTTGTAAACACTTAAAATATGTTGTTGCTTTCTTTCAAACCCACAATTACAGTTCACTTTACCAAAGGCCACAAGACTTGGCTCATCCTGGTGCCAACTTACTGCAGACATACAGAGCAATGAAGCTAACTCCCTAGATGGGCCTTCCACCCCCAAATTTTCCATTTAAGCAAATTAATGATCAGGAAAGATGGGATACACCCAGAAAACATAAAATCACTTATTCAGCAAGTCAAAAATGGGTATGCTGGCACTGAAACTTATAGTTGAAAGTGAAATGCATCATACAAAAGGATCCTGGATTTTGGCAGGCAATTTCATCTGCCTGCTAACTACAGTAAATATTTCAGGGATGTCCCTAAGATAATTTTTACTAGAAGACAAATAGTATCTTTTTGTTAAAAACAAAGAAAGGCTGGGTTGATAAGGAATACAGCTCTGTTATCCCTCTAAAGGATTCTATTCCCTCACGTTCATATTCTGTCAGAAAATATGCCACTTCCACAGAGAATTCTGCTGCTCTACATTTAAGAGCCCAATGATCCAGTGAGGTCAAACTTGTATTTCAGAAGTTGATAAAATGGAAAGATAAGGTGGTTAGATTGCTACAAGCCTTTGGGCTAAAAGCATCAGCCAGAAACCCAGAAACACTCTGATCCAAGTAACTGAAATCTTGCATACTACATGGAAGTAGGTATGTTTCTGCTTTGCATGTCTAACTTTTCAGATGCAAAAGACGACATCTGAAATGTATGTAAATTGAGAGCTTGCCCTGTCATCTTAACTATCCTTTCATAAATGTAACTAACAAAAATAGTAATTAACATAGGTGTTTCCTAATCCTTCTAAAATATTGTCTTTGTAAGAATGTGAGGATCATTGTAGCATTCAACACTATTTAAGATGGGTGTGTGCCAATATATGAAAACTATTTAAAATGAGCAATTTTGTAGTGGTCTGGAGAATCATGAGCCTAAATGCTGAACACTCCCCTGGATGCAAATTTGCTCTGCATTGAATCACTGTTTCACTCTGCACAGAACAGATGGAAGAAAGTCAAGATGAAAATTACTTAAGCACATTAACACTTGGAATTCTGTACTATTCAAGAAGCTGTAATGTCCCAATTAAATCTGGGGCAGGGACAGACATACATGCACTTTTACTGAAGTAAAGGACTGCCTCAGAAGACAGCACAAAATGCAGCAGCACAGAGGCACTGTAAGGGCAATGCAAAGACACCAGCGGCATAATCACTGTGGCTAGGACTAGTAGGTGCTGCCCAGTGGATGTTTTCCACAGACCTCAGGATAAGTTTCTTCTAGTAGCAATGTGGCTTTCTGAAGACATTTTTACTTACAAGGATTTAGACAAAACCAATAATTTTACAGCTCAAATTTCTCCTTGCATAAAGTGTAGAGAAAATCTGGCTCACCAATAAAATCATTATGAAGATTTTTGTAGGAAAAAGATTTTAGATGTCTGAGGTACAGACACACACATAAACAAAGTGAAGCTACCTGGCTTAAGCTGCTAAGAGTTTACTCCAGCCCACACCTGGATATATGATAATGCATGCAAATGTAAGCTTTTAACATATGCCATGATGAATGAAGTAACCACACAACTTCAACACTGAAATTAATATTAATCCATTGTAGAAACTTTTTATAGACAACACAACTAAAAAGGGTACTACTACATGTCTATACAAGTAGAATACACTATTAGGTTGATTCCTAATAAATGTAAAATCTCATCACATATGATACTACAGTTTGCAGTATGCTGGCACAAGACACGGTTTAACCTTGGCCTACAAGCAAGCATCATGTCATTAGGACAAATCAGTGATTTAAGGTATAGAGGTAGGTTTAAGCATTAGACAGTCTCCCAAGGAAACTGCATTTGTGAGATACACTTGTACTTACATCCTTCTGCATTGTGAAACCCTGCATGTACACTTCACTAAAGCCTACTTTCACAAACAAATGGATTGAAAATTTAAAATTTAAGTTTTATGTTCTGATCTATGTTCTCTCAAAAACACTATCACATATTTACTTACATGAAAAAGTGGATAAAATCAGCAGCCCTGGTTTTATTTTCAGCTAGCAACTTTTCTCCTGCAAAATTTCTCTGCTTGATTCTACTAATATTTAGATTTTCATCTCCTTCCCACTATAAATTCATCCTATAATCCCATGTTGCCAGTGCTTTAATGCATTTGAATTTGCAATTCCAAAACCTGACATACAGTTATATCAACATTTAAGTTTGCTTGTATCTGATTTTTCAGAACCCTGGCCAATGTACATTAGGAAAGAGGATTCACTTGCATTTGTGTGGTCTGCACACAAATGACCACTGCAATCAGTATCACTCCCAATCAAAACTAACTGCCAATAAAAAACAAGTCTATGACAGAGAAGAGCAAGAGAAGCAACACACTCAGAATGAAAACAGAAATATAATCTTTTAAAAGGTACACAAACATTCAGGAAAAAAGACAATTACTACTGAAGTACAACTTGAAGTACAACTTACTGAAGTACTGTACTACTGAAGTACAGCACTATGTATGGTTAATGTGAAAATCTACCCTAAAAAAACCAGGGCATTATAATGAAACAAAACAAAGCACTCTGCTATTTCATTGTTATGAAAAAAGCCTCCAACAAAACGTGCCTAAAGCATGGTTTCTACTTCACTAGCTACAATTCAGGTTAAATTTTGATGCAAGTCAGTTATCCATTTGAAATATCACTACTACATCTGTTACATTATCCATCTTTAGCAGTATTTTTCCTTCTCCTATGTCCTTTGCCATGTGCAACACACTTCAAAAAAGGATGTGGCTACCAGAGTTAAAACTTTCAGGAAAAGAGCATTAATGGCATTTAGATGGTGTGTTTTCTTTTCCTTTCTTTTGCTTTACCAGTTGCAAACATCCCAATAAAACTAACAGTGGAACGGGTCTCATTTCATTTAATGTATACTCAAGGGCTCTTCACTTTTTTAATCTTTGGAAAACATCCTCTTATAAACAAGTATTGTATTACAGAAGTATTAATGATAAAATTCCAAAGCAGCATTTAGAACTTTATAAACATGGGAACCTCACCAGAAAAGCCACAAATCAAACAAAGGGCTGGGAATATATAGGGGCTTAAAAAAACCCTACAAAACACACAGACACAAATATGCAAGCATAATAAGTAGCATGTTGCTTTGAATGTCAACACTGCTTAATTTTCACCCAAAATTTTACTAGAACATCCATTTCATCTTGTGGTTGCTACCTGAGGACAGAAACATCACATCTGCTACATACTGCACATTAACCCTGCTTAATTACAAAGGGTTGGTTTGGAGAAAAAGGCAGAGATGATGGGCATCCATTCTTCCAAGAGGATCTCACTGTAAAATACAGCACTTCATAGTGTAAACGAAGTACTGCCCAGCAGATAACATCTCAACAGTTTAGACACAAACATATTTTAAAAGTTAGATCCATATTAGAGGGAATAAAAAAACCTTCCACATCAGGTTATAAGCTGACAGTTTCTCAGAAATAAAAGTTGAAACATTAAAAAATTCAAGAAAAAGAATCAACTTGGATTTTTCAATAAGGTGTTATCACAAACAGCTCCTTTGAGCAGACAGACACAGTTCTTCAACAAACAAGCAGATTTCAAAATATTCCAGAAGAACAAACCAGAGCTTAGTAAAGCACTCCTAGCTATAGATCTTTCATGAAAGGCCACAGTCTCAAAAGAAACAAAGCACAACCCAGAAACAAACCAGATCTATCCACAATACACTTTTTGGATTAAAAAGAACTTTTTTAAGGAGAGAAGTTACTAAGTGGGAACCTTAAAAGACGACATGACCACCAGCTAATATACACTACAGTTAAAGGCAAGCTCATTCTCCCAACTTAATCATTCACCTGATTTCTGTCAGGGCAAGGTACATTTGAAAATTCTGCCTCTTGTGAGGTAATTTTTCCTCTTCATAGAAGAGCTACTATGGAATCCAGCAGATGATGATCATAGTTTTGGGGGAAAAAATAAAAAAATTCCATCATGTCCTGCAAATAGGCTTGACACAAATTATTTGGAATTTTCCTTTGAACAGGATACTTGTAATATACGAAGTTAGAGGTTAGGTACCACAATTTAAGTACTCCCACTTATTTAGCAAAAAGCTCTCACTTAAAGATGATTTCATTAAGTCCAAAAGAAAACGGTAAACAAAATCCAAAGCAGTCCACACAACGGTGTCTTTTCAACTTCCATATAGTCTTAACAAATCAAGACTATAACTATTAACAAATTAAGACTGACCGTTCAATAAACCTGTTCAAAAGTTGATCCTACTTCACATCAGGTTACTAATTTTAATTTTATAAATCACAGATTGTAAACTTTCAAACAAGTCAGTCTGCAAGATTCATCAGACACATCTGGATATTCATTCATGTCTCTGACCCTATCTATGGTCAGTGGTGAACCACATTAGCAACAGTTCTCAATAACCGTAAGACACAGGCAGGTCAGTTCTGTTGTGTTACTATCACAACAAATACTTGTTATCAGCTTCATCTCTTTAACAGGAATTATTTTCAGGCCATCAAGTAACTCCCTATAACTGCAATTGCAAATAGGAAGCTCAAGTTACTTACCTGTGAACATAATGCAACTGATGAACAGAGTCAATAGCTATCACCATTTCAGCCAAATAAAAACGAGCCATATCTTCAGGTAGTCTGTCCTCAAACTTGCTGAGCAATGTAAGCAGGTCTCCTCCAACATAGTAATCCATAACCAGGTACTATGGAGTGGGAACAATTAAAAAAACCAAACAACAAAAAAAAGACATTTCAATTTATTGAATGAATTAGAAACTAAAAGCTAACTGAAACATAAAAATTAGTTTATTGCAATAACTATTATGGACATTAAGAAAAGCTAATTTGGATGCTTACATATTCTGAAAACAGTATCTGAGCCTCTTTTCAGTATTTTACCTATCTGAATATTTTTCATATAGCTCTAAATACAGCAAACTTCATAACAAAACAGTATCAGCTTCATCCAGTTTCCCATCACAAAACATGTTTATATAACCTGGATTCCTTTATAGAAAAAAAATCACTTGACAAAATGGAAAAGAAATAAAGGATTAAAACACAGATCTATAAAAATGAAACTGACTGTGTTAACTTGGGATCTCCTTAAGGACCTTAAGGCTTTCCTTTCCCCTGTTATCTACCATCTTCTTTTCCCATTAAACAAACAACTTTGGAGCATAAAAGTTTCAGACTACTCAGATTGTGGCAAAGATTGAGAGACTTCTAGTGGCTTTGCAGCACCATTCTAGACACTGTTGACATTGTGTATTTTACCCTATCTGCCAACATACAATGGAAGGTGTTTCTCGAATTAAAATAAAGGGGAAAAATGTTCTATTTCTAATTCATACAACCTGCTTGCCTTGAACCAAGTGCAAAGTCTTTAAAGAAATTAACTGTATTATAGGAAATGCTGCTTTCAGAGAAACATGATCAAAATGACTGGAAAAGTAAACTTTCAAGTGGGAAACTTAAGCTAGTATCTTTTTAGCTTAGCTTAAGTTTGTTTTAATTGTGGAACAGCAACTGGAAGGGCAAATGAGGAAAAGCAAGGAAAAAAGGTCAAACTAATTATAACTAACAAACTAATTATACTAATTTAATTTAACACCCACTGCTATGACATTAGTTTCTAACATCACTGCGGACAAACTGATTAGAATAATTTCCCACTGAAGTATATAGTATCTGAAAGCATTTGCCTAGAGTCCCAACTTCTGCTTCCAGAAAGGCAGCATACGTCTGCATTCAAAGCAATGACTCTTGACAATAATATGCAATGCATTTCAAATAAAACCTGCAGTTGCAATATTGTATATCCCAATTAAAAGAATCCAATTCTTGATAAAGCCAGTTGAGAAACACTTCTATAAGTACAACCCTCATCTGTTTAGTTCTTTTTCATCTTCAAGAAAGCAAGCTAAATATATGGAAAAAATTCTGCTAAATTATACCAGCCAAAAGGAAGATGTGCAGCAGGTGGAAATCTTACATCTCTTCTCTCTTGCGTTTGATAACAAAGAAGATGTACAAAGATTTTGACAGTTTGATGTAGAATTATATGGAGCCTCTCAGTGATTTCAAGAAAATAAGTAGAAATGCCTTTCCACTACATTTTAAATGTGCTCACAAATTTTAATCTGTTGCTTTGTGACACAAATGAAGAGTTTCTTAAACTCTTAATGTTCACAGGCCTTACACAAGATAAATATCTTCACTGAAGCTCTTACACTCTCTCTGAAACAACATCTACAAAATGAGCCTGTCGTGTTTTATAGTTTCAGAAAATACATGAAATCTTTGGAACTTAATTATTTTTCACTGATACACTGTATAGAGATTGGCAAGAACATAACATTGCTTTTATAGTATATTCAAAAAAACCTCTTAAGATTCCTGTAACTGATGCAGATCTCTGCACTCATTCTTCAGCATTTTTAAAACCAGTAACCCTTAGTTACTAGATATACCAAAACAGAATTTCATCTCTCATGACACAGGACTCTGCACCTACCATTCTGCAAGAGCAGCAGCCTTAAGATGAGGAAACCTTCAACTGAAATATGCCAACTGCAACTCACAGTATTAAGTATGCACTTCAAGTCAAACACATGCACCACACTCAAAGGTAAGTTTAACAATTAAATTTTAATTTATCATTTCAGTCAATGCAGAGCATCCCACACAATGTCAAAATCCATGCCCTTTAAAAATAAAAGCCAAACTTTTTTAAAAAAAGGCTGTAAAAATACTTTTTAATATCATTAAATTGTAGTAATTAGAGAACATTTAATACGGACATTTAATAGTAATGTTTTCCTCATATTAGCTACCTGCAAAATCCTTTAACATGAAATACTAAAGGGACACTTTAATCTACAGTTACAGCTTCCCACTTTTATTTGTGAGCATGTAATGGGATTCTTCCATGCTGCAAGAATATTTTATTGCTCTGTGACATCTTAATGGGTTTAAGTACTCAAAACCACAAACAGACCAATCAAAATGAACTTATTTCAAAACAGGGCTACTCCATATTTCTAACTGTACAACACTAACCAGCAATGTTAATCACAAAAGTTAAAGTTGAACAGGAAACTTATGTAGTGAATAAAGAAGACGACTGTATACCAAGGTTCATCAAGGTTCATCAAGAAGTGAAAAACAGCATTCCTGAAACATTTATAGCAAAACTTCAAGAGTTTCTAACTGCTGCCTACTCTTCAGAATCCTATGTACAAAATCATGGTTCCTCACATGATCTGTACAGCCCAGAACACAGAATCAACAAATAAATAAACTACATCTCTGTCTCAAGCCATACTTCAGAATCTGTATTTTCATCCATAGACACAAAAAAATGACACTCACTAAATAGTTTTCATCCTGGAACGCATAATGTAGTGTTGTGATCCACTGGTTATCTCCGTTGACTAACACATCTCTCTCTTCTCGAAAACAGGCTGTCTGAAGGGGAGAAAAATAATTATAGGTTTCAAGTAAAATATATAAAGAAAGGCCTTTTGCAAGCTGACTATATTACAACTCATTTTGGAAAAAAGAATTCAAAACTGCCTCACAGATAAAAACATGCCAAACATGCCAAAAACCTATGAAGAAAGTAAGCACCAGTTCTTGTTCTTCAAATTTGAACAGCTGAACTTCTCTATGCAGTTACATGGCACAAAGGGGAAAAATAAACCACTTCCTACTATCTAAAAACCCCACGTTGAAAGCTTTTTTTTATACATGCAGATAGAGAAATCAAGGGCCAATAATAATGACAGAACAGGAATGTAAGATTAAGAAAAAAAATCAATAATGACAATATGTAATTACAAGATAAACATGGAGTTAAAAGAGACTTCTGTCACAATTTTATTTCATCATTTCTAGCCTAGGCTTATACTTGAATTTTCACAGAAACAAGGTTTGAAGGTAGCTGCCAATAACTTCTATATAGTCGTGATTTGCTAATCATTATTTCATGTTTTCCCGATACATTTTTGCTCAGGAAAAGCACGAGAGAACTGAGTTACATATGCTCTTGCTATATGTAACTGCTTAAAAGAGATATCCAGGAGGACCTGGCCTCACTATACCAGAAAGGAACACAGAAGGCACAAAGTGCCTCCATATCAAGTGGAACAAAGTAGTTGGAACAAGGTCTGCCAAGAAAGATTCAGGAATACCTAAAAGATGGAAAAGAACACAGTATCATGTAAAACACAAGATCTATCATCAGAAAATAACGAACTGGATAGCAACATGGCATTTAATTCAATGGAGGTGTTGCAACACGCCCCAAGAAGTTAAAAAAATACCTTAGCAAAAGCAGCTTTGCAGAACAACAGAGCAAAATGATCACACACACATGACTAGTATCAGAAGTAGTCTAGCCAACAAGCAAGGCCACACCTCAAGGATTGGGTTCAGTTCTGGGCACCTCAATACAAGAAAGTCACTGAGATGCTGGAGAATGTCCAGAGAAGGTCAACAAGGTCAGCAAAGGATCTGGAGAACAGCTTTGTAAGGAGCTGTTGAGGGAGCTGGGGCTGTGTAGGCTGAATGAAAGGTGGCTGAGGAGAGACTTTATCACTCTCTTTAACTACCTGAAAGGAAGTTTTAGAGAGGTGAGCGTTGGTCTCTCCTCACAAGTACCAACTGATAGGACAAGAAGAAATGACCTCATGTTGTACCAGGGGAAGCTTAGGTTGGACATTAGGATAAACTTCTCCATTGAAAGGGTCACCAAGCCTTGGCAGAGACTGCGCAGGGAGAGATTTAGATCGCCAGTCTCTCGATGTGTTTAAAAGTCATGTAGATCTGGAACATAGGGACATGGTTTAGCAGTGGGCTTTGTATGGTTATGTTCATGTTTGGACTCAGTGATCTTAAGTGTCTTTTCTAACCTAAATAACTCCATGATACTACAATAAGCCAAAAAAGAAACTATAGCAAAGATATACCATAAATATTGTGAAAGGACTGTGCTCTGAAGTAAGTATCACAAGAAAACAAAAGGTTCCAAATAGCAAAGCCAACACACACTTTCTTCAGAAAATGATTGAAAAGTTAATATAAAAGAATGAATAATAAATGTAATTATTTAGAGGGCAGATGAAGACTTAAGAAAAAAACAGATCAATCTCTTCCAACACATTCCTCTGCTTCACAATGATGTTTTATCAATTTGAACTATGTTCTGTCTCACCCGTCTTAAGAGACAGCTAAATTTAAAGGAAACCCAAGCCTTTTCTTTTTACTTTTTCAACTTCTCTGCAAAACCAACAAGCAAATACCAAAACTCTGACATAGTTATTGTTGGCTATGAGATTTGGAGAGTGCAAAATGAAAAGCAAAAATACCATTTTAGATTGGGCAAAAATTTTAGTTTGGGCAAAAAACATGTGGTAAAACCCGAGCAGGTCAGGAAAAAGAAAGATGGTCCATTTAAACACTGCATTATGCATGGGATAAAGCAATGAGATGTGAGAAAATAAAGGGACATATGTTAAAGAAATACCATTAAAGGTTATTAAATGAGAAATGGACTTAGTAGTGGGATAAGTAGGATGTATAATCTTGAAAAGGAAAATAAGCTGTTCTATGCTTCAGCTTGATTTTCTTCTTTATCAAAAACTCTTGACATGTTCACAGAGAGATACTAAGAACATCTATTTTCACAAGGATGAACAACACATAGTTTCTCTACTTGTTATGACACAATTCACAGGATTAGTTACTAGAGTTTATAGAATTCCACTTGGGTTTGCCATGGTTTAACAAAAGACCATGAGTTCCTTGAATGGTCTAGACACACACCTTCAGGCTGTATGCTATTACAGCTATTACCACAGCAGATCACAGCTGAGACCCTAACGGCCAAAGAGACTAAGTGGTTCACTGGCTTTATGTTAACGCATGGAGAAAAAATAAATTGGTAGCAGTGGTTCTTGTGATTACTGTACCATCATTCAACTATGTTGCCTTATAAAACTAAGCCCTTTTTTGTGCCTTTCATTATTTCAACTACACCTTATCTTCCCTATGTAGTGTCTCCCTGAATGGTTTGCAGAGACACCTCCAGAGGTCATCTGATCCAACTTCATCACAATAAAGCCAAACATGCAATGGTTGTTTCTATACTGTTATCATGGCCAGCACAGAATTCAAGGTGCTCAGCTACTTTGGTGTTCAATTCTCACAGGTCAGAGTTAGCACCTTTCAGGAGTGCTGACTGCTTCCATGCTGCATGGTATTTATCCTGGTCTCTCCTGAATCTCATCTGGCACCTCCATAACACAACTATAAGTGATCATCAACACTCAAGCTAACAGGTTTGGTTGCGTAACAGGAAGCTGTCACACACTTGCAGGTACTCCTAATAAGTAACATTCCCAGCCTTAAATTACACCAGAGTTTTCAACAGCAGCACGTATGTGCTAATTGTATGCTTTTTAAAACATGAAAGAACAGCAACCTCACAACCTGTATAACTTCATGGCAACAAAGTTTTCCTGTATAATTACTCACAGAGCGTGCAGTCATCAACCTTTGAGTGCAGTCTCTTTCAAGTACAGGCTCCCTTTTTGCTTTCATGAGCAACTCCCACTTCCCACAGAGTTGATACAGGGATGTATGACTAATTTCTTTCTACTACCTATGTATAAGCTTGTCTTGCATTTTTGGTCTGCATGATTTTGCTGTGTATTTCTATGTTAGTGCAGCATGTTGCTAATACAGCCAAAACGGGTCATTTTCCATAGCAGTAGTAACATGTGAGATGCATTCATCAACATTTAAAAATGACAGCTTACAGTTGTTGAAGGTTATGCTTTGTAATACATTTTCACTCCAGATGGTTCCCTTTCCCCTGTAAACCCATGGGTTACAAATCATCGAAAAACATAGCTGTAATTCCTTTTAGGCTAGCAGTTCAGACTTGCAGATATTCAGCTGGACCCATGGGAGGAGTATTTTTAATATCTTGCATAGGGAAAATAATACTTCAAATCTATTTATAACTGTATTTTAATGGAAAGAAATAGCTTTTAAACTGCCTTTAAAAGGGTACATGTAAAAATAGAGTGGAACTTTATTTCTGGTCCTTTTTTTCTTTTTTTCACTGAAGTAATAAAATTTATAGTAATGACATTTGTCTTGGAGAGAAATACATCTTTGTATTTCGAGACTAATGCCAAATTGCTCAGTATGTGAATAACTTCTGGAAAAGAGGAAACACATGTAAGTCTAACCACAATCTGCATGCCATTTATACTTCTTAATATGATAACATTTTCATTATATGAGGCAGGATGTGCACAGAAGAAATTGGCTGTAATTTGCTTGGATACATTTTTTTTTAAAGTGTGATGGTTTCCCATTGATCTCATTTCCTAACCAGACTTAATTATAACACAAATGCAGAAATCTGAATAAACTTGGAAGCAACTGTTCAAGCAAGGTAGTCTGAAAGTAGTGAAGTGGGAAACTAATAAAAACTGAAGTTAACTTAGACAAGTGGGAAGACAGTGCCTGCACTGCCCAAAGTAAGGAAAACCCAACGACCAATTCAACTTTCTTCGGATAAATCACTGAGTTACGTTTTTGAGTCTCTTTTTTAGGCAGCTTATTCATAGTATGAACAGATGAAGAACTTCAAAAGACACTGAGCCAGACACATGCTCTGTTTAAAGCAAACATTCAAGTCTTCAGGTGTAGGCTGCATTTTCTAAGCTTCTTTCCAAAGGAATCTGGGGAAATTCACTGAGGACTTTATGGAGTTGTACAATGAAAGTAAGAGCTCAAGACAAAACAGGGCTATTGAAAACCGTCTTCCATACTTTCCAGGTGACAGCTCGGATGCAAGTTTTAAAGAGGAACTTTCTTACAACACATTAGGTCAAATTAATTTGAAGCTTTTACCCTTCTGTGTAACCTTCAATTTGTAGATTTTTCAATCTACAAATTGGACCTTGATTAAGTTCTAATTACTGATAAACCAACAGGCTTCATGAGCTATAGCTCAGTAACCATCTTTTTATAGATCAGTAATTACCTTTCACCATGGGAAATATTTGCTACACACTACATTCCTGACTGGAATAACCGCCTTAAAAGATGGCTTGGTAATTCTTGGGCAATCACAGAAAACACATAATGTTGAAAATATCCAGCTCTAAGTCAAAATTCTGTGCCATTTTAACCCTTGTGATGAACCGCTCTAAGCTTACTTTAATATTGATATTTATACTTTCAGTAAGTAATGAAGCAGTTCCTCAATTCCTCTATACATAGAGCCTCATGGAAAGAAAAGCCACAATTCAGCAGATTGAAAGGGTGCATGATTATAGAAAATATTACTGTAGCCTTACCTCAGCTCTCTTTAGCATCTCCCACTTATTAAGTATCTTCATGGCAAAAACCTTATCCGCATTCTTCAATTTTACTACTGCGACCTAGAAAAGATAAAGAAAAGGCAAGTAAGTTAAAATATGAACATGCATATTGTTTTCATTTTTATGAAACATTTCAGTTCTGTAGTTTTTTCTTCAGCATTCTGGATGCACAGCTTTATTGTCCATGCAACACCATGCCATTGCCATCAAGAACAGGCTATTTATTCTGAAATAGTTCCAAGTCTATTTTAAGCCTTAACTATGTATCTTTTTTTCTAGGTGACTCTAGATGAACAATGGTATTGGTATTTCTCACTACCACAATTCTTGCTCTATCATGCCATCATGAAGCTATTGCTGGCCATATCTTTATGTTTCTGGATTTCATTCCTATGGAGTAATTCAAATTACAGAACTGTCAAGAAAAGATGACAATGTGTTAGTTTCTAAAATAAACAATATATTTTGGGGTTTAGATACATATTAGACTGTACTTTTGCCATAAATCAAATTCCATTCTCATTTCAAGTAAGGCACTAGACTTTCTTCTAAAATATATTAAAATATTACTTTCCACCTGAATTTCAACAAGCACTTCATCACGTTTATTATCCATGTCAGGGAAACAGGGAATTCCACATTTTTCAAGAGAAGCAAAATCCAGAAAACACAAGCCCCCACTTTCTCTTGTTGCTACTAAAACATCAGATACCACAGCCCTATGCAATAAATGAACAAAGCCAACCAACACCATCCTTTTTTGAAAATATTGATGTGTTTAGCTATTAATAAATGCTAACATAGAATATTTTTAGGAAAGAGGAAAATAAATATGTTTTTCAAGTTCAGGCTTCTCCAGGTATCTTAACCAGACATCTTAACCAAAATGGCCATGAACGTAACACAGGTTTGAAGACGCTGATCAGAACTAGACCAGACCACCATACTACCATCTCAGCTACAGAAATGTTCACAATCAATATATTTTAACATCCACTAGCCCACCCTCTCTTTTTTCAAATAAATCTTAAAACTTAAGTTTCTTTCTGTGAGCATCTGGTTACAAACCAAATGCTGTCATGTTCATTATCATCATCTTCATCCTGCAGGCCAGTGACAAAAAAATATTAAGGCAGAGTCCTACATTCCTTCCACCTCTTTTATAATCAGTAAACCAGCTATGTGCAAAGACAGATAACAGAAAATACAGGATCAGACAGTCTGAAGAAAGTGTTGTGCAAACCTCCTTCAATCATCCTCAAATGTGTCATCAGCTGCAGCAGTTTCATGAACATGGCAAAAGCACTGTGATACTCAGATGTCTAAACTAAAGCGGATCTGGAAGTGTACCTCTTGCTTAGCTATAGGTCCATAAATGATGCAGCTGTCACTTCCCATATGTGTGGCAACACTTTATCAGCTCTGCTCTTAACACTGCTGCCTTCTGACGCTGCAGGGGGATGGGACTGAGAGATTAAAATAAAACGAGCAAAGACAGAAAATGACTACATGTGCTTGTTTAAACTAGATTATAAACTGAAATTTTTAAAGATTACTTTGTGCATAAAAAACTGAGGTACAAGTCCAGACTTGGAATCCCTGAATGTACTTCCAGATTTCAAACACAAAACCAGATTGCTATTTTAGACTATAACCTGCATCTATTTTCCAAAAAATGTCTGCTCTTATGAGGATGGTAACCCAAGATGAAGCCTTACAATTTTCTTGAGAGGGAAGGATGAATCCTGCGCAGTGATAAAAGCAGATTTGAATCTTGAGTCTCCTTCTACTTCTTTAACTAAAGCCAGCTTCAAACAGATAAGCCCTATCTGTACAAATTTCTAATGAGAAATGGTAGTAGGAGAAAGCCTTAACAGTAAAAGATTCAGCAAACCTTCATATAGACTTCATAGACTAACTGCATCATGTCCTTGATAACACGGACCCTTCTGCATGACAGTCTGCTATAAAGCCATCGTATAATTCTGACCTAAAGTTCTTTAAGGGTTAGGGGGCTGTTGCAAAGAAAAATTAAAAGGTTGGTCCTAAGGCTCACAAGAGACTGCTGCTGTTGAGCGGGGTGAAAAAATAGTTTTTCTCTACCATTAACCACTGTAGTACAGGCAGCAAGAGGCATATTTCAAGTCCAGCTCCAGGATTTCATTTGTTGCCTGTAGCATGTTCAGTGCCAGTTATTCTGCAGAAGGTTTGGTTGTTGAAAGACATGTGCTAATTGTATAGCTGCCTAGATTTGTAGTCTCCTGGACAGCATTCCCTCAGACACAACCACAAGAGATACAGCACTTAACAGCTGAAGCGCAGGGCTCCATGACAAGGGCAAGGGCTTGGTACCTTCTGTGAAACTGTACCAGTCTTGGAAGGGCGACTAAAGGACACAAATAGCCTCTTGTTTACAAGCTGTGTTTACAATCAGACAGAAGCAGTCTCCTAATCTGTGAAAGCCATTAAAGCTGTTCTCTATCAATAACCACCACACCACATACATACACAAAAAAATCCCATCACAAATATCATTTTTATGCAATCAAAAGCATCTTTTTTGGGGTGTCTCCTTGGTTTATTCAATTAAAAAATGCTTATTTCAGGACTGGGAAAGAAAAATCCAGCACGTCAGCAATGAGCAGTCTGATGCAGTTTCTAATCCTAACAAAAAATTCCCAAACATGATTACAGACCTAGGCAGTGTTTATATGTAGACACAGAGGTAAATACTATGTGCACAAAGACCCAAATACACATGGAGTGTTTTGATCTTCTCTCTTCCCCAATGAAACTGTCAACATAGAGGAAAGGGTAATCATTCATATCTATTTATCCTGAACAGTTTTGCTCCTGCAATTTCTTAAAATTGGATTTTTAAAGGTTGGGGTTTTTTAAAATTTATATTTTCCTGTGAGCAGCTCAACAAAAAATGATTGGTATGTGCTGATGTAAACATCTTGGTTTAGTCCAGGGATTTTTTTTTCCCCCCATCCTTCAAACAGTTTTCCATATTTCCCACAAACAGCAGCACAGTCTGGCATGTTGTCAGACAGCTTCTTCCCAAAACTTAACTACTTGTCTACATAGTACATGTCTGCACATTTCCTTTGCTTAACAAGTAATAGCCCTATTGAGGAAAAAAGCTAAACCAGACCATATTAAAACTGAAATTAAAGATAAAAACAGGAAAAGTAAAAGAAAAACAGAAGTGAGTCAACATTTGTTTTCTTGTTCATCAATAGTAAGCACCTCTCCAAGGAACAGGGAATGTTACTGCTCAGAACTGGATGCCAAAATTCAGGGAGTAGCTAGCTACAAAATTCATCTTCAAAATAACAATATAATGACATAGTATTTGCTTGCATAAGCAAAAAAACCACACAACTGAAAATTTGGTCTTGGGTAGAACCTCCTGCAACTACCTGAAGAGAGGTTTCAGAGAGGTAAGTGCCAGTCTCTTGTCACAAGTAACAACTGATAGAACAAGAGGAAACAGTCTCATATCGCACCACAGGAAGTTCAGGTCAGACAATGGGAAAAACTGCTGCCCAGGGAAGGGGCCGAATCACCACCCCTGAATGCCTTTCAAAGTCATGCAGGTTTAAGGATATGGTTTACTAGTGGGCTCGGTACTCTTAAAGGACTTTTCCAACCTAAACAATTCTAGAACACTATAATTATACATACTTTTATACTGCTGGAATACACCACTAAGAGCTGCTGCTCAATCACATCACGTTTCCCAACAGCGATCTTCAACTCCCATGTTTAGAGTTGTTGAATTTTTCAAACCATGCTGCCTAAAGTCAGCACAATGAAACATTTGATGCCCACATGACTAATTTTACCAGGATAATCCTCCGCCACCAAGCAAAACATCTGTGTTTTCTAAAGACAGCACTCCCTTACATAAAATATTAACTAAGTAAATGTATGCATGTAGAGAGAAGGAGCATGTCATTAATCTGACAAAAAGAAAATAGTCTCAGACCAGCAGCAAGCAGAGTAAGGGAAAGAAAAAAACCTAAGAACAATGAACTCTTACAGTTATAACCAATAACTAGTTTAAGCCACTTTTTGTCTACATCAAACTTGCAAAAACAAAAAGGGAAATATTTCTTGACTATGCAAATTGAAGAAACTGAGTAGTGTAAAATGAAAATAAGAACAAGTCTGAGACCAGGCCAAAGAAAACTTGCACTAACTTTGTGGCCTACAGAATTTCAGAATTATGTTGATTCAGGAGACAAAAATTACTCCTCCCAGTAACCTAAAGCAACCTCAGTCTCATTTATTTTTTGCTGGAAAGAAAATGCATTCTTATGCATTTCTTGATCTGTCTCAGTAAACTGCTGTAGTCTACGGAATCATACAAGTATTCTGCAATTTAATGTTAGGTAGCTTAAGGAGCAGTAAAATCTGGAGGTCCTTTCTTCAACCTTGGTCAGATATTCACTCATTATTTTAAAATAAAACTAGTATTTTCAAATAAAATATGTTTTCTTAGACATATCTCCATGTAGGACTTCAAATTTCCCTTCTTCAAGAAGTAAAAAAAAAAATTAACATGTATCCTTGCAAATATTTCGTAAAGTCCTATCACCTTCATTGAAAGAACTTCAAATTTCCCTCCTCATTGCAGGCTTTGACAAGTACATAATATCACACAATCCTTCTAGGACAAGGAATCAGAAAGAAACCAATTACACATATTGTCCTCAGAAGAGGATGGGGAAAGTTACGCTCACACTAGTCATGTGATGATTCACCCACCAAAAAGGACATTCCTCAGAATGTACTAGAGGTTTTTTGTGGTTTAACTGCTGTGTAGTTTGATGCTGATTTAGCAGAGAAAAACTGCTTCTCCTAAGGACAGGTTTCACATGAAAGCACCCCATTAGTGATTTTTCTTATATTTTACACATTCTGTACATGAACATAGTGGCAACCACTACAGCAGCACTGAGAGAAGCTGATGCTTTAAGCAGCTTCTATCAAAATAGAGAATGCAATGTTCTCTTTGTGGCGGAGGTTCAGACTCAAGACAAATCACCCACAACAAACATCAGCCTTCAGTGTCCTTTACAAAGCTGCATTACTCCAGACGGAGCAAAACCAACCAAAAGAGAGATGGTAGTCAAACGGATATTACTGTTCTACTGTTATTCTTATGGTTGTTCAATGATGGCATTTGTATGTCAGCATCATCAGAGTAAGCACTGACATACACTGCAGCAAAAATTCAATATGCACTCACTACCTATAGAAGTCTATTGTTCCATAACCACTCTGTACAAAAGGCTAAATTTTACACATGATGCAAACATGTAGGTGAAACTACTAACACTGCAGGAGCTTTACATGCTAACCCCCATCTGCAGTATACTGGGCTATCAAAAATTCAAAGCATTTATCTATTAGTTTGTTCTTTCTACATGCATAGCATCCTGCTCCTAATAAAAGGCCTAGAAAACTAAAATTTATCTATACAGGTTTCCTCACTCTACATAATCTGACTTGCCTAGTGTAAAACCTAGTGATAACTTCAAATAAGAGATGGATGATCTAATCAAAAGAAGCAAAAAATTGTAGTTTGGTGGCAGTAGGTGACAACTGAAAAAGAAACACACATTTGCTAAACTCTAAAAAAAAAAAAGAAACAAACAGAGGATAAATACTTAAATGTTCATTAGACATAGGAAATCAACAGGAACAGAGACTTTGCTGTGTTCTTAGAATGTCAATCTCAGTACCTGATTATTTAAGTTACTGAGAACTATTATGAGGCCACTTAGTTATTATAATCATGATAAAAACTGGCTAGGTTTTATATAATCTGGACTCCACCACTTGCCTGGAAAGAAAGATGATTTATCATTGTTTGCTGAAACATGGTATTTTAAACCACACAAACTTGCCTTCTCTCAAAATTTAAGAAACTTAAAAAGAGCTGTCCAAGAATGCATAAATCAAAACATACTTGCATCAAACATGCTAGGCCTAAAATATCCATTACACCTACAATAGTGTAAAATGCCCATACATCAGTATATTGCTATTATCAGTTTCCTTCCAGTGCGGAAGGTTTGCCAGGGCATTATTCAAACCCTCCCTGCATCTCCTACAGGTACATACCTCCCCAAAGGCTCCTCGACCAATCACCTTTAGAATTTCAAAATCTTCTTTATGTAGTCGCATCTGTTTCACTTTAGATGTAAAAGGTTTGGCTGAAACAAAGGAAAATATCAATCATTTTAAAAGGCCTAAAAAACAAACAAGGTAACAATGAACAACAGCAGACTATTTTGCTGATATAACTATACTCCCTGATAATGATAATGAAGCTTAGAGCTAGAATAACAACCAGTAAGAACTAAGCCAAAACTGCAGTCAGAAAAAGTTTATGAAGTAAGCTTGCTTTTTATTTTTAAAGGAAAACAAGAAAGAGTGAGGCTGAGTATATTTTTCTGCAGTCTACTGAGTTCCTATATTTCCACTGGATCTGTGCTATATGCTGTACACTCCTGTTGCAAAAGCCAAGTATAACATATTTGAGGTGTTCGCTTTGGACAACATCCACTTCACCAAATGCACACCAAAACACCATCATATTCAATAGGAAATTAAAAAGAGTCATAAATGACAACTACGAAAGCAGTATTAGCCTACATCTTGCAATGTATCTGGACGTCACTTTTTCAGGATAGGGGACACTCAATTGTTTTTATGGTCAGTTCTTGGCTTCTAGAAACAAGAACAGTTGTAATCAAGACATTAAACACATTCAGTGGGGAAAAAAACCCCCGCATATAAAGCTAAACTTCACTTCCCTGTTTCTTTTTCACCCTCTTACTATAGTACCTTTGAAAGCAGTAAGCAAAATATGAGATTTATTCCAGTCAGGTATTCCTAGTATTCTTTGGAACGAAAGAGTATCAGGAAGGAGGCTGTGGAGTCCCCTTCTCTGGAGACATTTAAAAGCTGCCAGGACGCATTCTTGTGCAACTGAATCTAGGAGATCCCGCTCTGACAGGGGGATTGGACTAGATGATCTTTTCAGGTCCTTTCCAATCCCCACCATTCTGTGACTCTGTGTGTGATCCTCTTTCATCCCCATTTAGCTCTATAACCAACCAGCCCCAGTTCATTAATATCTGCTCTCTGTATGCATGCCAAACTTCCATGTTATTGGTAACTACCTCAAAAACAAGGTAACACAATATTCATTAAAACAACCCACCCAAAACACAAGAAAACCTCCCAAACTTTACATAATTAAGCATTTAAATTGTTCATCTTCTTTGAATAATTGCTTTTAAATCACATCAAATGCTTCAGATGAATAAAATCTATTATTAAACCAGAAGCTTCAGTAAATAAAACTCAATATTGCCCATAAAGGAAGGCTGCATAACTCAGTGTACACAAGACTGGGATGGGCCTCAGAAAACATTACATTAAATTTCTGGCTCAAAGGCACTCTTTCTCAGTGATCCTAAAGAAGCAGCTTCAGATACTTAACCCACAGTTTCACATCTCATATAAAAAACAGGGGCAGCATGTTTGGAACAAAGCACTGACCATCACATACTTGAATAAAGTCAGACACAACAAAACACATCCCAAGGCAGGATTTTACATGGCTCACAGTGCTAGAGGGATCTATGAATGTCCAGTTCTACCTACACAGCGTCTGACAGAATCAGTGAGGCTGTAATTGCTGTCATGAGTTGTAATGGGCATCACACTGCTGAAAAGTTTGTTTAGAATGTTTTCTAAACAGAAATGGGAACTGGTTTTGATGAATACTACATCTACATGAACTACTGATGAATACTACAGAAGAAATTAAAACAAGCCATTAAAGCCTTTTAACTCTAAAAAGAGCTGATTGAAAACAAACATGTAGTTTTCAACATCAACATTTTTTGACCATTAGAGGCCTGGCTAGAGTGCAAGGCAAAATATCTTGTTAACAAGCAACAGCATAGCTGTTTAAACCACAAAACTCTTCCCCACTTGATAATATAAGGAAAGGCCTGTCATTCTGTAATTATTACATTTTGGAATCTTCCAGAGTTCCCACAGGGACACTGGAAAAATAAACATCATTATAACTACTTCACTAACACACAGCCAACAAAGATAGGTTTGGATTAGACATAATGATTTGTAGTATCAGTGTTAGTGGAAAAGTTTGTAAACTTCTATTTTTTCATTTACCTCTAGCAACAGACATGTCACTGTACAGTCAAAGCAGTTTTATGAAGATACAGTCCAAGAAAAGTACAGGGGGAAAAAAAAAAAAAGCACTATTCTAGGAATGTGCCTCAAATAGCCTGTTCTGAAAAAGGTCAATTTGCTTTATCATCAGTGTTGTTTGTCTGCTGTGCAAACATCTGCTGTTCTTGTGGCAACAGCGATTTTAAGTACAAAAAACTTGGCCTGGCCAAGGGTCTTGGAAGGCCAGTCTTCAGACAGCCGTTTCGTACATCCAGCTTTCCAGACTACGAGGTTAACAGTCAGACTTCTTGCAACCAGTTTGGCGATGTTGTACGAGCTGTTATGAAGACAGCAAACTGAAAAGCCATGGAACTCAGTGTACTGTGCTCAAAAGGGTCCCCAAAAAATAGGTCTGTTAAAACATACAGGTACACAAAACTCCAGTTTACATCCCCATCCCCTGAAACATAATCACAGAACTACAGAATGATAGGGGCTAGAAGGGACCTCAATCATGAAGTTAACAGAAAACAATATCCTCTTTTTCAGGAACTGATACTTCTTTGGTCACCTAAGTAACACGTGCTGTCTTTGCAGCTTTTTCAGAGCAGAAATTGGTATGCACATTTTCTTTAGTAGTGCATTCAGCCTACAGAAATACAGAGGGACAAGACAATTTTTCCATGCAACCTTTACCAGGTTGTCAGCCATGTGTGATACAGATTAAAGAACTCCTCTACACCAGAGGGTAAATGTGGGCAGCATGTCCCCCAGCTCCTCCTAGATTTTCAACTCAGCAAGAACCAACATTAATTAAATAACACTTCCAAATTTACCAGTATGTTCTGTGACCACAGCTGACCGTTTATGGAGAGGGCTACTCTGAAAAACAGTGTCTACTCTGAAAGGCAGTATTGCTATCAACAGCCACAGAAGACTTACTACAGGTAAAGTCTTACCTGCCAATATTATACAAAAATACTGGCCACCCCATGTGGCCAATACTTCTACCTCACTCTGCATGGGAAAACTGCACCACCACCCTCTTAGCAAATTTCCTTGCACTTACCCAATCAATCATGCACATCAAGAAAAATCAATCTCCCAATTCATCCCCAGGTTAACCAATGTACTGAACTATTATGCTAATCTGCTTTTTAAAACCTGTCATGACTATTCCTTCAGCTTACCTAAATCTGTGTTTCCATGGGTCTTATTGCATACTTAACATTCTATCCTTTCATGCAATTCACACATGTAATGTATTTAAACCATAAAAATAAGTAAGTTCTTAAAAAAAAAAAAAAAATCACAAATAGGAATATTCTGAGTGTTTGAAATCTGACTAGAACTTCACCTGAAGTAACTTTACAAGCCACCAAGTAAAGGGTACAAATTCTAACCCCCAGTCCTGAAAAAAGGAAGAAGTCATTACAACAAACCAATGGGCTTCTGCAGTGACAACACTGAGCTTCAACAGTTTGAATAGACTGTTTATCATCTTTATAGGTAAAGCAGTCACTGGTATTACTTACAGCACATTTAATACTGAAGAGTTTAAAAATTAAACTCCTGGAGATAAAAGTCCATATCCCAAACAGCTGACACAGGGAGGACAACAACATGGTTGATAATACAGTACAGTTTAGTACTGTCAGTGTACACATGATAGCAAAGAACATTTAAAAAACTTATAAACAGGATAAGCAGGCTAGCTAACTCTGCTCAGATGTTAGACCATATCCTCAACTGGCAGATCTCAGTAAGATACCCAAGTCTTATGTCCCAAAGGATCACAAAACACTTATTTAGGGATCCAGGTACCACAAAAACAAATCATTGGATTGTTCAATGTAAAACACTGTCAAGCCAAACTCAGATACTAAAATCTGTATCCATCAGATTAACAGTGAAGGTTCATTAAGAAGAAAATAAATTGGAAAAGAAAACAACCACCTTGGGAAACTATGTGCTTGCAATTTCAAAACTGAGCCCTATTTCCTTCGCTATTTTGAAATAATTATAAAATTCAATACAAAGTTTTCTATACAAAGAAGAATTGTCACAAGTGAATAGCAGAAGGTTCTGATTCTTAACACTGTCCTTGAAAAACTAAAAAAATGAAACAAAAACAGGAAAGTAATACATCAACAGCTTTGTTTTTAAAAACATTCCCCTGGTTTTGAAATTTCTGCTAAATTCCTGAAGGAATTTAACAAGTGTTTTTATTTTAGAAGCTCAGTCCAAACCCAAAGTATTTATTTTCCACTGGCTTCTATCAGCTGTGATTATGAAACACAAATAGCATTTTTGAGTTAAGCTAGAACATAACTGGATACGTCAAAAAAAGGTGTGAGACATTACTTCTCCCAAAATAAACTGTATTTCTCAAAACACCCAAGAAATAATTGACAATCAGTGAGGTGGAGCTTCTTAAAGAGCAATTTAATTGAGAGGAGGTGAAAAAGAAAACTCTCCTCTCCACCCACCTATGATTGGCAAAACAGCTCAAGGAAGCTTTGCTGCCTGTGCTGCAGTTTCTGCCAAGTGTCTGGAGGAAACTGGGGGCATAACACTGTAGTCAACAGCAACAGCAGCTGAACCACAGAACATTAGTTAAAGGCAACGTAAAAAATGAGAGCCACAAACATCCCTTCTTGGTTTTAACAGTTAAGAGTCAGTTTTCACTCCCTCAGAACATTTTTGACATGTTTTTCCTGATGAACAGTTAAGTACCAACATCTGGAAGTACAAGTTAAGAATCTGGCATTTCCCAAGAATGAGAAGCATGTCCACAAATTCCTGGACTATGGTATAGACAGACACAATATTTTGGATCCTGTTCATCTTGGAAAAACAACAAAAAAAGACCAATCTGTTCTCATCTAGGTCGAGTGGAGACCGTCCAGTCATCTTTGGCTACAAATACCACAAAAGATTCTTAAACAAGGAACTTCAAAATCAGAAAGAGAAATAAAGTATCTTTCCCAGACACGAGTAGTTCTGTTTCTTCCCTCCCTGGGTACAAATGAAAAATAATCCTGCATTCATGAAACACCCACTGCAGATCTGGGCAATAGTTCCACACCACATCAAGATAGGACTTTTTTTTTTTTATATTGCCATTCTTACTCATCACAAGACTTTCTTGTCACAAGAATTTCAGTATACCGCCCTATATTTAAATGTTATTTTACTAGCACCAAAGTAAAATGTTGAACCTTGATTCATTCTGCTGTGCATTGGAATTTTGATGCAATTCTTGTATCATGCTCAGTAAAACCTTTACTATAAGGTTCCTGTGCCACCTAGTAAAGAGGATGGAATTGCTTTGGGAGTAAATCAAGAGCAGACAGAAATATGTGTTGTGATATTTGTTAGCCTTTCAGTTGTTTTAAAGGAGAAGGAGAAAGTTGTTTTCAAGGTTACTAAGCAGAGCACTACTTAGACTCCATTCCTGTCACTGAGCTAGAGAAAAAGTCAACCATAAACTTTGCATTTGAAGAACCTGATATGCTGGTATTTGACTTTTAGTCCATAAATAAAATTAATCAAGCCTGTTTTTAGCACTACTAATTGTTCTGAAAAATCAAAATAAACCAAGCATCAGAACTGATTAAGTAAAATCTTAACTCCCTTAATACATTACATTTTAGAATGGAAAAGCAGTATCACAAAGCTTTTCAAAATATTACCACGTGAAAGACCATGTGCTGATGAACATTAGCGGAAAAAGAATCATAACATTCAACAGTCAAGCAGTTTTAACAATCAAACAGTTCTGCAAGGCTGCAACATACAGCAAATTCAAGGGTAGGGAGCAGGGGGGAAGATAAAGAAAGAATGGCTGTCAAGTAACAGCACTCCTCTCTACAGAATATGCTTTTTGGTTATTCTGTGGCCACAACAGAATAACCTCATTTAAAAAATAAAGATTAATATTCTCTAAAAAGTCTACTGAATATAGAAGGGTTTTACCTGAAGAAAGCCATCAACTTTGGTCCACAAAGCACAGGCATCTAGCACCAGATCCTCACTGCCTAATGGATGAGTGAAACCACATGCTCTTTTTCCCAGGTATTTCACAGCATTTTAGGAGTCCCCTGTTGCATTTCTGAAGCTAGAGAAAGGAGGATTTTAAGGAATACTCAACATGTGTGTAATACTGCAGCCTGCCTTACACTCCCTCCTCCTGCCTCTTATAAATGCATGACTAATTTTCACCACCTTGCTGCTGTGACTCCTCACCCTAATGCTTTCCTTCTCAATTATTTGTTCCTAACCTCTCCGATAAGACTTATCATCCAATATTTCTGTCCTGTCCCCACACAGGTGATCATTTCTGCTTATGGCCTCCTCAGCTTTCTCCACATCTGTACCTCGCCTGATTCTCGTATCAGGCTGCTTGTCTGTCTCTACCTCCAGGTTCCCAGTCCTGCCAGTCACAGAAGCCACTACCTGGGCCAAAAGTTCTCCAAGTTCCATAATTCTTTAATATCAAACACTGGTCTGTTCTGTTGCAGTGACTTTTCCAACAGGACAGGACTTAAGTTACACAACAACAGCCTGCCTTACTTCAGAATTTTAATTAAAAGGAAAGACTGTTTCTACAATCATCTGTATAAAGCAAATATACTAAGGTCAGGAATTATATTTTTTTGCTGATATCGAGAATTTTATTACATCTTGCATTTGAAACTAACATTGCTCATTTCTACTTTTGAGGAAACCAAAAGCTCCACAAAATTCAAACCTCTCTTTATTAGTTAATGCTCCAAACCTTTTGAAAAGGGGAACTGAGTAAACCCTCCAAAACTCCTCCCCTAAAGTGATTCATTTGTGTATTCTTAGCATATATTTACACCGAGAACTTGTCGAAATGCACACCTGTCAAGTCTCACACAGTGCATGAATCATCTTGAGTCCTGCCTCTTGCTCCACCATTTAGGTGTAAAAGCACCATGATTTGCTGCAAATTACTGCAGACACTTCCCAAAAGCTGAAGGGGCCCCAGAGCAGAAGGCTGGTAAAGAAATTAAGCACTAACAGCAGGCAAATTATTCTTAGTGATCTTCAGGATGTCTTAAGCTAGTGCCCACAGCATGAAGTGATGCACCTTGCTTCCTCTTTAGAGTGTGACATAAACCTGATCATAAACTAAGAACACGTTAAAGATATCCAAAAGTCCTAGAACTCAAGAAGTCTCACAGAGTTACCTGAAAACTACCGCAATTAAAATTATAAAATAATCAATCATTTGAAAGTTCAGTGCCATTAGAATGTAAATTACCTATAATAAACTTGATTTGTCCCACTTGAGAATGAAGACCACATCATAATGCTCAAGTACATAACTGTGCACCAGATCCGGCACTCTATTTCTCGACTACAATCATCTTTGGTTTCTTCCTGATTAAATGATCACTGTAAAATAATGCTGATTAAGATATTTTTATTTTGACCTCATTTCACCTCATGGCAATTTTAATACTTCAATCTTCAGTGCAGTTGAATCACTAAACTCTATTACTACTTTGAACAAGATCAAACTTTCAACAGAATTTTGATTTTGGAGATGACAAAAACATATGCTAATACCTGTAACTAACCTACAGCACCCATTTTCTGAAAACCACCTACATGTGTTAATACGCAAGAGATTCTTGTGCCACAGCTGTTTTTGCTTTGATTCACACCTCACTTGTATCATCAGGAACAAGTGGAGAATGAAGAATAGTTCTAGAACCCAGGTCACTCATTGATCAAATTCTTCTTGAAACCAAAGTGAAATTTCAATTTATTTTTTACTCAGTTGCTCTGTTCAGTGTTTAGGCCCCCTTACACTTACAGTACTTAAGCATAAAGGGTGTTTTCAAAACCTTTTTTAAGTGTGTATTTTCCAAATTAAACCCTCAGAGTTCTTGATTAGTCAGTTGAAGGCATTCACTAAGTGCTATGTCTGAACTTACTTTCATACTACAGAATACATTATTTCAGCATCCCCATCAATGCCAAATCAGCAATACGAGAGAGCTCAAAGCCATGAACTCCTACATGTATTTGCAGGACTGAGCCTATATTAAGAGGCTTTTTTTAGAAATCTTACTCCCTATAGTGACACATTTCTATTGCTGCATGCCTATTATAACACACATGCGAATTAAAGAGCTTTCTTACTGCCACACTGATAAAAGCAAAACTTTTCTTGGACAGTAACATTATTTTATAAATAAGGTATGATTATTTGGTTTTATTTATCTGCTTGAGATAAAAAGAGGACACAGCAAGTCAAAGTAACATTCTGCTTAACAAGGCATTGTTTCAGTTTCAAACAATAAAGACTTGATATCAATACAAACTGTTCTTCATCGTCAAATTCTAGATAACTTCTCAAAATTTTGTATGTGCTTTTTTACCAAATATCAACAGGAGAGATGGTCTTGTACCTGTCTGATGCACTTGTTTTGCAAACTTTGAAACTACATGCGTAAGAATTCTGAAAATTCTTTGAATGCTTTTACTCAAATTTTATCTCAAAATGTTTTGTTTACTAGAAACTTGAAAGGAAAAGCCATGGCAAGATACAGCACACTCAAGCAAGTCTGAGATGAGTTATGGGATAATAAGGATCCTGGACACAATTTCAGAAGGGGTCAGATAGCAATTCATGAATTTTTTTATTATTTTTTTCCCTACAAGGGAGAGTACGCACTTAGTTACCTCAATAAAGCAATCACACTTCAGAAGCGAGTAACATACGCAAATTCTAGCTAGTGCTTATAATTTTTATATATTGCTTGACTGGATATTTCTTATATTTAAATGGGAACTGCATTCTAATAAAAAATGGACTCCAGTTTGGGATAAATAATAATTAAGTCATAAGCAAAATGAATGCTAGAAATCCATTACTTTTCACTCTTAGTTTATAGAAGAGTGAATATGTATTCTATGAAAAAAGTATTTACAGGGAGACAAATTAATAGCCCACTTTTCCAAATGTCAACTTGATTCACAGATTGCAAAAGAGCAAGTTGAATAGTTCACAGAAAATTGCAAGCAAACATTTCTGTTAATATGGATAATTTATATCCCATATTATATGACTACACTCATTTTGTTAATTATGTCATCATCATTCCCTGTTCAGCAAGAGTTCCCAGTTCAAACACCAACACCTGGTTATGACAACTCCTATTCTTCCAGACCTTAGTCTGTGCTCTTGAGCAGCATATTACATCAGTACAAGCTTCAGAACAGTGTGAATGATGGTCAAAGCTTTCTGAAACTAGAACCTTGCAAATTCTTAACACTGATTTGTATGAAACAGGTACCAAAATACTATTAATAAAAAAAATGAAGATTAGTCAGAATAAAACATCAAACGTATATTTAGAATGAGTTAATCTGACAGTATGCTCAGGAGCGTACTCATCCATATAACTGCCAAACAGTCTGTTACTTTTAAACCACTCTTGACAGAGGGGTCAAGTCGGAGGTCAAGCCTAGATTACTTCCATAACAACACACCACTTGCCCTGAATGTTACGAAAAACTGCTATGTTTCATCTCCCACACCACAATCACTTTTTTCCAGATCTCAAATCCTTAGGGAAATGTGGCAACTACTATCTTTATTAACACCTGTTTTTATATTTACTTAGAACTGTACAATAAAATATTCCTATTAGCTCTCACTCAGTTAACTTGGCACTGTTCATCCAAAAAAACCACCAAGCACCTTAATTTGTTACTCTTTTCAAGTTCTCTAGTTCTATCTTAGCAAATAAAACCAACTACTGAAATTAAATGTAGTATTCTTAGCACTATAACATGTCGAACATAAAGGAGAATTCAGCATACACATGCAGGAATCCAAAATCCATTTCCTCACAATGATTCACATTCTGCTCATCCACTATTCGTACATGTTCGTACTTGCCAGCTTTCCACTCTTATATTGAGACTTCATTCCACCCAAATCATTCTCTATCATTAAAATACTGCATTCAGTCAACTTTTAAATATTTAGTTTATCTCAACATCCATTCACCATATCTTTATAAAAAGAACCACACACCTGGAAAAAGCTGAATTCAGCCCAGATACCATAACTGCTGTAAGCAGCACTAGCAATATCCATTCAGAGGAAATGGGCTGCTTATCTAAGTGCCTAAATGGAAAGGACTCTTCCACACAATAAAGTATTCTGGGAGTACACTATTGCTATTTTTTCAAATAATGATGGCACATAAATTAAAAATTTTACGTGCAACAGCAAGCGGAAGGCAGGTATTTACAATAGCCATTGTGTATGTTTTCCATAGCCAGTCCACAAAAAGCAAACAACCAGAAGGGCTGAACCAAGTCCTTAAGAAGAGCTGTAATAGAGGTGCTTTTTGGAAACACTTTGTTTGCATCCTCTAGATTCAAAATTGCTTACAGACAAGGCCTGGATTTATTTTTTAATTAATTATTTTGACAAAGCAGAAGCAACACAATCCTTCAAAAATGAATTAATTGCTGTCAGGAAAGCGACAAAGCAATGAAAGAAGCAACAGTCACACAGTCACAGCATGTGTCTGTAACCAGGTCTCCTCCTGACTTCTACCCATCACCTGACCTGAATCACATATGACTAAGCAGGAGAAGTTTTCAATGATAATTTACTTTTACACTCTGCACAAAAGTAGGCAGCCTATGACGACTGCTGAATCCTGGGACAATACACTGGGAAACAGCCAGGGGGTGGAGCAGACATCTTTCTGTGCAGGTGCTGTAACTGTGACAAAACCTTTAACTCACAGTCACTCCATTCGACTACAAGGAAAAATTAACAGGAAGCTAAGCTTTCTTAGTCACTTCTGCTCATTGAACAGCCTTTTGGGAGGGGGTTGTTATTTTTCTGCTTTTTATCTGTGTCTGTGCGTAATCACACTCTAGCATAACCAGCAGATGCAAATGTCTGAGAACTGATTACTCAGATATAAAAAAAAAATAGAACATAAAGTTTGGGCAACTTCAAGGGTACCAACTTCTTAGTGTACGAATACCTTTGATACACAATATGGTAAAGATGATACAGGAAAGAAAGATCTCACTTTCTGAAGATGAATAACCTTTCTCTAGAAATCCAACATTCCACTGATGATTTCTCCTAGGAAAACAGGTTTATATACAGTTGGGAAAACTAATGCAACAGCTTTTCAAGATTGTCAAAATCCCCTTTTCAATGTTACCGCTTGCTTCTTTTCAAATGTCAAATAATCCAATAGTACACTTGGTACTACTTCAAATGTCAACAGACTCTCTAGCTTAACACAACCATTAATTTAAATCAACTATTACTTGCTCGCAAGAAAGAATAGAAAGTGCATTTGGTTTAACCTAACACTTGCCCTTGGTATAATTAAATTCATGCTCAAAATTGGTAGAACCAGTATTAATCACAGTAAACATACAAGCTGCACTGACATACTTCTCAACCACACTGTGTTAAAGGACATCATTATAAACCTCAGGATAAATAGATGCCTTTATCTTAAAGTCCTTCTGAATCTCAACAAGAAATTGACTCAAATTCAAGCAGCAGTGATTGTCAGTAACTTGTGCTGGCAGTCACCAAAACAATATACTTGAGATTTTCCTCACTCTCACCAATTGGCAGTACAACTTGCCTAGCTCCATCTGTTCCACTAAAAGCCAGTCAGGCTGTAGTAATTTCCCCAGTTACACTTATTTTTGTACATGTATTCATTGTACGTGAATTTAGTATTTGTGAAAGTTACCAGACTGACATGTAGTAGCTGTTTGAAGTAAGGGCAGAGCAGTTTTCCCTACAACGTACTGACCAATACACCTTATCCAAGTAACACTTCTACAGATAAAGGCATTTCAACTTTTTTGGCTCAATCAAATCACAAATACCTCTGCTGATGCAAATAAAGTGATTAAATAAAAAATAATTAGATGCACCTAATGAAATTCACTTCCAAGGGTTTTAGGAATTAGGCGAAGTAATTTCTGACTGTCTATTCAAGAACACACCAGAGAATGAACACAGCTCCAGTACACTTAAGATAGGCAAAACCCCCCCATCTCCTGTACAAACTGCCCGACAGCCCAAAAGCACAATGGCAAACTTCAAGCTTGACATAGAAGTGCCTCCACAGAAGATCAACAAGTTAGGGAAATTAGCAGTCTTAATGGCTAGGGCATTAAATATATTCAATCCCCAGCTGGAAGTCAATCTATTAACTACCAATCATGTACTGTGAAGAATAGTGGGTGGGCAGAAATTTGCTTATTGTCAGCTGAATACCAGTAAACAAACACACTGCTGCATTCCTGAAAAGGAAGAAACAATGAAATTACAATACAGATCAGTGAAGGAGTTAACAAGAGCCTACTCCTCATTTCTTACTTTTCCATGACTGTCTGTGTTACCAAGTTAGTGTATTTAATGTGTGTCTACTCTCATGTGTACACATACCCACACATATATTCAACATGTACATGTACATTGTCCTAAATGGACATTTCCGAAGAAGGGCATGTAGGTAATTCCAGGTTTCGTAGACCAAGCTGTTGCCTAATACAACACCAAGCTATTAGCTTCAAACAAATCTCAATCCAAAGGACTACAAAGTGGGAAAAAAAAAATAAAAAAAAACAGGAGAAAAAAAATTCTTCCCAAATTTAGGCTTCATTTTGAGCAGCACCATCTGCTTTTCTCTGGGAGATGGAGATCATAGTTGAAAATGATGCACAAAAGCACCATTTAATCTTCCAGAAGACAACCGGAATTTGCAAAATTTAAGGGCTCTTTTACACTCCTGAAAAATATCTTCAATCCTCCACAGCTGGAAAACATGTAACAGAGTAAGAGAAGTCTGAGCTGACCTACGGATAAGGACAGCCTTTGAGGAGGTGCTCTGCTTTTTAAGGCACCAGTTGTTTTTTGAAGCAGAGCACAGTGAAGACAATTTTGAAACACTGAACAGTCATATCTCAGCCTGCACCAGTCTGAGGAGTAAGGGAAGTGTGAAGCTTTACACAGACACATTCAAATTCTTATGGGCCACACCCAGTGCAGGTTATGACCAGACAGCACCATCAGAAGAAGTGAGATGGAACTGACATCAAAAAACATATTGAAATATTTTCTGACCCCAGACTCAGCAGAAAACAGTCCTGATGTACCGATAAAACAAGCAAAAAATTCTGTGAAGTATCACCAATGTGCACAACTCCTGTAAGGTTGTCTGAACTGCTGTAGAGCTACAGGAAAGATAAAATTAAAATCTCAGATTTTATGGGATGCTGTTGTAAAATACAGGCTTAAAGCTTGAAATAGTAAGCATAAAGGTAACAGATGTAATAATCAGGATCACAAGCTTACAGCTGACTCTAAGGTTTACAACTTAATTCTGAAGAAAGCAGCACACTGAGGTGCAACAAAGTTCCTTTACTTGTAACGAAATACGCTGCGTTTTTTATGACACCACAAGTATATTTCAGTGTCAACACTATCTTAACAGTTATCCCTGTTATTAGAGGATGTGGTACACCTGACATGCATGCAAAGGGCATGTAATATTCAGGAACACAGTATGAATTCAGAAACTTTGAAGATTTGGTAAAAATGGATACAACAGAAATACAGAATTATTAAGGATTGGAAGGGACCTCAAAAGATCATCTAGTCCAATCCCCCTGCCACAGCAGGATCACCCAGACCAACTCCAATAGAGTACTATCCTATCATTATGCTGAAGACAGCCAAACAAAATTGCAAAATTACAAGCATAACAACTGGATGGGATGCATAAAATCAAAAGAACATTGAAGGTTTTATCCTACACCCAACTTTTAGAAGAAAAGAGGCAAGTAACTCAGACTCCATCATTTGGCTTTAAAAGAACAATGGATACTCCCAAGTTTGAATGATTGCACACTACAAAGATTCTAATTGTATCTGAAAGAAATAACTGTAGTATCTCCTCTATCACTTTTTTTGGATTTAAAATAATGCAAAATGAGTCTGCAAGTCAGGTATCTTCTTGAAAGATTCTGATCTATTTTTAAAAATATGATCAAAGTAAGTATCAATAACTGCACAGTTTAAAAATAAGTAAATGTAGCTGCCTAGGTAACACATAACATTATTTCCTAATCATGAAAAACAAGTGTAAATTAATTCCAAAAACCAATCAGTAAACTGGATACTCTGAACCAATAAGTTAACCTAAATCAATTCACTGTTAAAAGAGAAAATCATGTTCCTCCCTGCAATAGCTGTGTCAGGCCATGTCCATAAAAGTCATTAAAGGAATAAGAACCACATTCTTCATGCATGAAGCCTCATACACTCTACTCCCCATGTGACCTCAAAAAACACCGGGAAGAAGCACTGTGAAACCACCTTATGAACAATTTCTCCTCAGAGACCACTGGGTTTGTTTTGTTTTAAATAACTAAAGCATCTTCGATCTTTGAAACAGTATGGTGGTTTGCCACTTCATTAAAGCATCAAAGAGATTTAAAGCACCATTCATGGTGGATGTCACCAGAATGTATCTCAGAGTATTACAGCATACCACCTCCACAATCTGCCATCACCTAGATTCAATTAGAGAGGAGGAATCATTAACATGACTTATGCAGGTTTAAAGGATGATTTGCTTAGCTCTTTCCCCAATTCTTTCTTTATCAAACATAAGTAGCAGGTAAAGAACAACTGTGAATCTTGGTTCAGTGCCTCCAGGAAAAAGAAACCTTACTTTGCTCCCCATCCCATAAACCCTAAAATGATGTGATACAGCAAACAAATTTTTGCCCCGTGAATAACATTTTCTCTCTCTGATCAAAGAAACATTTTGTACTCATGCAAAACTGCAAAGAACCAAGTTTGTATATTTAATATATAATTTATCAGCTTGCATACAGGGTAAATTATTTCTTGATCAGTTTTATTTGGGAAATACTTCAAATGCCATGTATATGTGTACACTAAATTTCTGTCATGATTACAGGCATGAATTTCCTGAAAGCATAGAGCAATGTTCAGTTCTCACCCTGATAACCTCAGTGGAGCCACACACACACTATCTCACAGCCTGTGCACAAATGCAAAAACATAATTCTGACATCACTTTTTGACTTATGAAAATAGCATACTGGAATACACAGATGGATAAAAACACCACAGCAAAGAGATAACTGTTTGCTATCTTAGCTTAATAGAAAATCTGGATGTTTGCCATTAAAAAAAGACTTTGCCATACCAAACAGACAGCCTATGTTGCAAGCGAGATCTTACCTATTTCTGCCTTGCCTGGGGAGATGGATTTTTAAAAAATCCACATCCTGTTATAAAACTAACATATATGCATACAGTTATATTATTTTCTTAAAAGTTATATTAATCATACTGAATTGTTCATTGGATCAAAAGTACAAGATAAAAAGACAAAGATGCACCAAAGTTGCACACAGAAGGATCATCTCTGACAAGAATCATGAGGTCTTGTTGATTGTGTAAAAACCAGAATTTCTTCTTGAAGACTTCTGGTATAATATACATACTAGTATAAACCTTTCTTTTACAGGACAGGGATATGCCTCTCTGTTCTTAGAAACTAAATAGTTAAAAGACACCATAGAAATAATACAGCTGTTATTTAATCAATAATATCATGAGACAGTTGTTAACAT
Source organism: Upupa epops (assembly GCA_013397515.1). Classification (NCBI taxonomy): domain Eukaryota; kingdom Metazoa; phylum Chordata; class Aves; order Bucerotiformes; family Upupidae; genus Upupa; species Upupa epops. The sequence continues at coordinate 747,164 of VZRI01013642.1, read as the reverse complement.
GATTGGTCTTGCTTCCTCCCAGAGGAAATAATAAAGCCATCTAAATGAAGACTTGATTTCTTGACTCCTTTTCTTGCTTCCTTTCTTCCAGTAAATGGCCTCTACTCCTCTCTTCTTTACAAAGTCACCTTTTTTTCCCATTTAATATGAAAAAGTAACTGACAGCAAACATAACTAGGCTAGGTAGCAAACAAGGTGGCAAAACTTGTGACAGCACTATTCTCCTGCCCTCCAGTCCTGTACAGGACTGCTATTGCTATTTATATACTCTGTGCACAGATATATTGTTACATAAAAGCTAACAGCCACTATCCTTGATTCTAGTTCTATTTCTTACAGAGCAGCTTCTTCTTAAAATTAATAATCACTGAACAAAAGCAACTGTTACTTGTCACATCAATGTTTGTTCTAATTAACTGCATTTTAAACTAGTGCTTTTTAAAAATCAGACTCAAATTAAGCAAGTACTAAGGATTTCTGGTGACTAAGCTTATTACCAAACATTCAATGTTCATTCAATATTCAAAATTCAATACCAATCAATGAAGAATTTATTCTAGGGTATTTCAATCCATAACGCATTGCAGGAATCACAGTTTACACATATCACACAGTTTATTAAGGTTGAATGAAGCCTTCAAAGGCTACTAGTTCCAACCCTCCTATTCAAGCAGTAGATACAGTACTGAGAAGTTTAACCGCCTAAAAAAGAAATAAAAAAAGGGCACAAAATTACAATAGCAGTGTTGAAATTAGGGCCCTTTATATCTGGATTTCCTACCACTGAACTACTGCATCAGGTAAGCCCTAGCCACAGAGGTATACTGTCATGCAAGAAAAGCCAGGAACTGGTAGAAATTCAATTTGATGGCCTACATTCAACTGTCTGTATAAACCAGGTATTCAAAAGTCAGCATATATAAAAGATAGTTCAGCTTGATGTGCCTATGTGTGTAAACCAAGAGTCTGTCTACACTGCAGGCAATGATGCAGTAGTATCTACCACAGTAAAGAACTGCTCTCCTCCTAGCATTAGCAAGGCTAGCATGAATGTAGAAGCACAGGATCATCTTCTTTATACTATAGCATAGATATAATATTTTCTTCTGACATGGATCTCTTTCTCCTTGGTTTTTAAAAACAGGCAATTCCTCTACACACACAGACTTTACTTCATTTTGCTTCACTTCCACCTTAATATTATTTTCATTTGGCAATTACCTTAGCTGGATTTGGACAACAGAATTTAAACCACTCAATTCATAAAAACTGCCAGATTGTGTTAGCTGAAACAGACAACAGGTCAGTGTCTGGCAAACACAATGTTTAACCAAACTGATCATAATTGCTATGTAACCTGCAAAAATGTAATTTAAGGCTCCCTCTGAAAGTAGCAAGCAACAGCCTTTGTTACTGTTATGAGGTATATGCTCACAACTAAGCAACATCTAAAAGCACTGCAGAAAACAACTGTTACACCTCAAGATCAGAGAAAACTTTTTAAAACCCAGACATTTCACAGGCTTAAACTACTCAAAAAGTTGCTCAAGATTGAAGTTTGAATGCTTTACCTACTTGTTTCTGGGGCTTTCTTAATTATAATGTGAATGACTCCATAAAAGAACACTTCCCATAGGATGTTATTCCTTGGTTATTGTGAGGACTTTTCAGCTTCCTCCCTGCACTCTGTAAGATCTTATGATTAAAGTTGGGTGGTTGACCTGGAAAATTCTGCCTTATGTGATAAGACATTACATTTCAAAAAAGACACAATAGCTAAGCACACAAGCCTTCTTTCAAAAAAAAAAAAAAAAATCCCACAAAGAATACAGAATTCTTTGAATAGGCTTTATTGCAGTATTAATAGTTGAAATGCAGAGCAGCCGAGGCAGCAAAGCTTTCTTTTCCTCATTTGAACTCACTCAACTGGCACAGGATCTCTTTCCCACTCTCCCAATCCCCTGGGTCCTTACAAATCAAGACCAAAACAGGACCCAGCTGTCTCAGCTTGTTGTTCAAGCCCATTCAATTACAGCTGGAAGGCGGAATATTTCCTGGCAAAACTTTCCTCTGGGACACTTACTCATGTGAACTAAACATACTGACTGATCAGGTACATTCAGCCACCACAGTCTATTAAGCTTGTTAAATACACTTCCTACACTCTTAAGTAGTTACAGCCTTAATTAAGCACTAACAAATGAATGAGCATCAAAAAGCATTAAGAGCTAAGAAATCAAAGGATGTAGTAGTTCTGTCCACCACTGAGGACAAGAAAATCTTTCTGATGCTCAAAGGCCGTAAGTCAGATTCTATAATCAAAATATTGATTACAGATATTCCCCTTGATTCTGCTAAGCTTGTGCTTGCACATGCAGGACAAACAGCTATAACCAAAACATACACTAAGTTTTGGTAAATTCGGACATTTCGGTAAGTGATATTTCTTTAAGTCAAAAGCAATTCTTTAAGGTCAAACGCATATGTTTGCTATACTTCTATCAGGACTTAAAAATGTCTGCAATGGTCCAGAGCCACCGTGCTCCAGAGTGAAGTCATCAGAACATCATCTCTATTTGTCTCCAGACATACAAGAGAATACTATCCCCAAACCACAAGCTAAACAATAGCAATGTTTGCAAAAATACAGAGTAACTCCATTTGAGTCAAAATGAACTAAGAAATAAAGGATTGGATTTTCCATGTACAGGCTGTTACAAAGAGTTGGAGACTGCTCTTACAAATATTCTTCATTTTAGTGTTATTTTAGTCATGAACAAAATGTCCTAAAGAAAGGCCAGCTACACAATTTCTGTTCTCTCCACCAATAGGTCAAAGAAGTCTTCTAAATTACTAGTCTTTAACCTCCGGATTGTGAGCACTTTGGGGCCTGCAAAAGTTCATGAGCAGTAGAATTCCAGTAGAATTTGTTTGGAATTTCTTTTTAAGCCAAGAACACAGAAAATTGTTTAGGATATCCGTATAAATGAAACTTAAAAAAAAACTTGATCAACACATTCAATTTACAGTCAGTACTATTAATTGACTACAAAGTCCAGGTTAAAAGCTAGGGTTTTGCACAATGCCCCAGAAATACCCCATGCTCATTCAGTAATTTAATCTCACTGCACTTTCTTAAACCATATTGGTACAGTAGTACAGCAGAAAAACACTTCTGGGAACACCACAGTAAATATTTAGCAGAAAGTCTTCAGGAATCAGAACTGATTCTCCTATGGAAACTGATAACACACATCCAGCAGCTATCTTTCTGAAGCACTCAGAATCTTAACAAAACAATAAAACAAAAACCAAACAGGTCAGGGAAATCCAAACAATGATAGCAGTAAAACGCTTCCAGCCACGATTTTGTTTAAATTGCCTATGGTCTATTCATAATAATTGATACTAGAGAAATCCTATAATTATACTGTAATACACTACTATACACAAACATTGTGTCCTAAAAATCAGACCAAACTAAGAACATTTGAAGGATGTTCAGAAATATGTCCCTTCCAGCTACACACTGACATTAGCGCTCAGTCACAGTATAAACATCGTGTATAAGCCAGCATCCAATGCCCTCTTTGTATGTAGTATCTATTTTGCTTTATAATATCCTCTTTGAATACTGATTAGCTTTGTTAGTTTTTATGCTAATGAGGGCATGCGAACAAATAAAAGCTGCACAACACAGGGAATCAAGCTCAGACAATTCCACTTTGCACTGATGTATCAGTTATTACTTCACCAGAACTAAAGAACAGGTAACTCTGCCAAAGCGTTGTTCCACACTTTCCTCAGAAACCACCACTCAACTCAGAACCCTGTAACTCACAATCTGCACCAAATCCCAAACTGAAACATCTCCTACTGCAACCTGCTCTGTAATTCAACTCTCCAGTGTTCCTTTTATGATGCCTAAATGACCTTCAAGGGCTATCAGTTGGGCATGGCTGCCATATTATTTGCTTACTCTACAAATATGACTTTTAATAAATTGAGAAAAACATTATTATTAATAAACTGGAATTAAGTGCATTACATTTGGTCCTTCTCTTACATGTCACTTTGTACCTTAACACAACACCATTTTAAAATGCGTCAGAATAATGTAACATTTGAAATACTAGTTACGTACACACAGCTACCAGTAAGGAGCAAAAATGATTCACATTAGCTCTGCAGCAGACAAAAAAAAAAAATATTAGTTACACTGCTTTAAGTAAGTAACAGCTGCAGTCTTTTATGAAACATTCAGCTGGTGTTAAAATTAGAGACAAGTGCTGCTCCTGCAGCCCATAATGGGCATTACTTTCCAAAGGCTCCAATCGTGAGCCATTTGATCAACAGTGAAATAGATTTCCAAAAGCAAAGCATCCTTCATTTCTGTGGCAGCTCTTGTAAGACATGATGTGTTCTTTTACTGCTGAACAGCTCTTTTTAACCATCTCTCAGTTTTTGTTTTTATCTGTCAAGTTGTAAAGGGTCATTTGTTACTACAATTGCCTACATGCTACTGCCCAGTTACATATTTAGCAATGTAATTTCCTGCAAAACACATCAAATTACTCCAACCACATTGTTTTATCTTTAAAATGTTTAAATTAGCTTGACAAATATTTTTGTGAATGGCATGACTTTGGTTTAATGCCAAATTATGACATTAATCTGTCTTCTCTTCATCCACATCTTACGGCTTTTATGTTAAGATATTGAACGTGCCCACAACTGGATCTTCAGATCTTCAGTAAGGGCATGAGAATCTCACAAAAACAGTTCACATTAGAAATCCAACTAACATCAATTCTGTGTTTTAGTTATCACTGAATGAACTATACGAATTCACCCAGTGTTTGACCATACAGATTTTAATACTAGCAGAATTCTTTGCCTATTTAAAAATCTTGTATGTTTACAGTTCTATGCAAGAACAGGCTTACAACTTCAAAATTTGAGAAAGCCTCAGAAAGTAATTTTTTAACAAAAACCACGAAATACATTTTCTTGCTATTGCTATGTTTTACGTAACTAGGTATCCCCACAATATATGCAGACAACTGGCTTTCTTCAAAGTTAAATCAAGCACAAATTAAGTAATAACAACAACACAGCACAGAACAAAATAGTCCGAACGTTAAATAAAGGGACAGGGTACAACAATGACCACTTAGCAGTTTACTCATTTCCTTCCCAAACAGCAGCACATTTCCCACAACACAGAAACAGGACCAAAAAAACCCACCAATTAAAAAAAAATGGCACAAGGTGATTCAATACAAAGAAACCATTCCCTGGCTCAGCCGGCCAGCTATGCTGAGCAGCACTGCTATGCAAGAACAACCAGGAGAGGATCTTTTGCCAACCCCTTCCCTTTCTACTTCCCAAGACTGTTCTCCTGACCTTAGCAATGCCAACAGGACCTCCCCATGAGAGTCAGCAGTACAGCTTATATTACACCCTTTGCCATTCTTGTATCCATCATTGTACTTCAATAGAAACCTATGTTATAAAGACAGCTGAACTGAAGGAATCAAGGACCAAAAAAGCACAACTCTTTATTTTTCGCAGTTCTAACATCACATTTCCATCAAGTCCAATGGTTTATAGCTGCTTCTAGGAGACAAAAAAAATTGTGCAACATTCAACCACCTTCAACCTGTAATTTAAAGTGATGACTAAAAGCAAAGACAATCTTTCCCTCCCTCTGTAAATATCAAACAATTCATCTGGGACCAGAACATTTATAAGGAGAGCTGACACATTTTATTAGGGTAAAATCTGGGTGACAACACTTACTTGCTGACTAGACTGATACAAGCAAAACCAACAAAAGGCTGTTCCAAGAAGAAAGAGATCTTGTTACCTTTGCCGAGAAAGCCAAGAAAGACCCAGTGGAAGGGAAGCAGAATAATTTTAAGCTAGTGAGGAGCAAAGAAAAATTTGTGACAGAAATTATTTTTATAGAAAAAAAAAGTTCAAATGTGTGGAATATTTGCAAATCCTTAAGATACTGTTATCTAACTGACTTACGTATGAAACAAGACAATATTGTGTACATTTTCAAGAAGGTGACAAATACTACTTTCAGAGCAGTTAATAACCAATATAATGTAGTAGAGAAAACTGCCACAGAAAACCTTATAATTTTAAATGCTTGGAATGCTTTAAAATGCAGTAGAAGATATTCTGAAATAACAGATAACATTGTTAATTAGATATTTATAAAAATATGTTAATTTTATTTCAGGTAGCAACTTTCACTTTCTTCAAATGAGAAATAACTCAATAGTCCTGAGTACCAAAATACTATTCTTGTATTAATTCAATGTAACTTCTGTCAGGCATGTGCATCTATATAAGAGCATATTTAACACTTCCCTGTTTTTCTACTAATTGCTATGGCAACTTCATTTATTTATTTTTAGAAGTCAAGTAGTAAAATATCTACATAGTACAATATCAATGATGCATACCAAAAAGTGACTTTGCAGTTAAAATGTTTCATCTACTATTTGTATACATATGCAGAAAGATGTAAGACAGAACACCCAAAGCACCTGAGATACCAAGGCTTTATCTGATAATACTGATATGCAACGTTACTCCGAGTTTAGTACCAGTCTGAGTCTCAAAGCTTTTTGAAGTCAGAGTCTTTACACATTTTCTGGTAGTTTTTATATCAGACATAGAATCATTAGGGATCAGAAAGAACCTTGAAAGATCATCTAGTCCAAGCTGCACAGGAATACATCCAGGGGGGTCTTGAATGTCTCCTGAGAAGGAGACTCCACAACCCTGCCCCCGGGCAACCTGCTCTGTTACCCTCAATGTGAAGACATTCCTTGTGAGATTTATATGGAACCTCCCATGTTCCAACTTGCACCCACTGCCCCTTGTTCTATTACACTTGATCTTGAGAAGAGCCTGGCTCCACCCTCCTGACACCCACCCCTCACACATTTATAGACATTAATGAGGTCACCCCCTCAGCCTCCTCTTCTCCAAGCTAAAGAGACCCAGCACCCTCAGCCTTTCCTCATAAGGGAGGTGTTCTACTTTCTTCATCATCTTCATTGCTCTACACTGGACACCCTCCAGCAGCTCTGCATCTTTCTTGAACTGAGGGGCCCAGAACTGGACACAATACTCCAGATGTGGCCTCACTAGTGCAGAGTGGAGGGGGAGACAAACCTCTCTCGACCTTCTAACCACCCCAAAATGCTGTTTGCCCGCTTGGCCACAAGAGCACATTGCTGGCTCATAGTCATCCTGCTGTCCACTAGGACCCCCAGGTCCCTTTCTCCTACAGTGCTCTCCAACAGGTCAGTGCCCAACCTATACTGGTACCTGGGGTTGTTCTTGCCCAGATGCAAGACTGTACACTTACCCTTCTTGTACCTAATTAAATGTCTCTCTGCCCAGCTCTCTAGCCTGTCCAGGTCTCGCTGAACGGCAGAACAGTCTGCTGGGAAGTCGGTGACACCACCCAGTTTTTGTGTCACCAGCAAACTTGCTGACAGTGCATCGTAATGCCTCATCCAAGTCAGTAATGAATAGACTGAATAGGACTGGTCCCAGTACTGATCCTTGGGGGATTCCACTAGATACAGGCCTAAAACTAGACTGTCCCATTAACCACTACCCTTTGGCTTCCAGCCTGCAGCCAGTTCACAATCCACCTCACTACCCAATCAGCCAGCCCACACTGCCTCAGTTTGGTCACAAGGATGCTATGTGAGACTATGTCCAATGCCTTACTGAAGTCAAGATAGACCACATCCACTGCTTTGACATCATCTATCCAAAACATTAAAACACTAAAACACCACAACAAAAAACAGACAACGAAATTTTAAAAAACCTACAAGGCAAAACACAGTCAACAGCCAATCCAGTATTAAATCACAGAGACAATTTAGTTCTCTGTTTAGTACGTAGAAGACTATCTTAACTCTCCCTGGGAACTATGAGTTCAAAGTGTTGCTGGAAAGTATCAGATATTTATGGAACTGTGCCTTAAGATTCTAACAAAGAAGTAGTAAGCTGATGGCTTTTTAAACATACAAATATACATACATATTTATCTGTATGTTTGTCTATATGCACATACATCTACACACACATGTATGTATGAACATAGTACACCTTTGGTTACACAGAATTCAATGGCTAACTGAATAAAGTTAATAAAGTACAACTGAGAAATTCTGCAGTCCTTAGTCATCTTAGCTTTTAATGAAATCATATAACTGAGTGTTGAGTCATCACATATAACTTAATTGCACAATACCTACACATTTTCACCAATTGGAAATAAGTGAAAGATTTTGCCAGTTAATGTCTGCAATATGACTAATTTGGTTATTAGCATTTAGTTTCCCAGGCACTTAATTTAAAAAAAAAGAAAAAATACCACTACTAAATAATGTCTAATAGTGAGAACATGTTTGCTTCAATCTCACATACTCTCTTAACACAGAGGTACTTCTAACATGTCATTATTTTCATGTTGAGGTGGTTGTACTGCTTTAAGTTGATCAGGAGAATTAAACTGCTTAGAGTGCATGAGTTAACGATCAAAGCCAAAAGGCAATTTCTCAAAACTTGTTTGAAAAAGTAACTTCCTTTTTTCTTCCACTACTGCACAAATGCAGCACTCCATTTAAAATTTGGATAATATTTTGCTTAAAACCAAGATGAAATGCTTGCTCTAAAGCTACAAATGTATTGTAGGTCTTTAGGGCAGCATAAAGATCACACTGTGAACTGAAAACATAAAGTGCTTTTAACAACTTTATTAATATATGAAGTCAACTATGTGCTCTCAGTCTCTTGATCAACAATATTTTGCTGTACCAAACACTCTCAAAACTTTTTAGCCAGAAAAAGCACCTCGTGACATTCCTTTCAATTAAAGGCATCTCATGTTTATGCTTTCTTCCCTCTCAACTCAACTGTTACTTGAGTACATTAAGGAACGTGCATTTATTTTCAGATTGTTTTATCACAACCGCCATCCCATGTATAGTCACAAACCAGTGTTTGCTCTGCCTGCTCTCCAACCCACACCTATGGTTTACAAGTATCTTAAGACAAAATGGCTACAGGTAGTCATTGTGTCTTTCCAAGGAACAGTTTCTCTTTCCCCACCAGAGTTTTAATCAGTTTTACTCCTTTTATCCACTCTCACTCCACCCTGCAATTGCTGTGAGGAAAAGGGTGTTTCCAAATGTTGTTTTGATACAATCTGAATTTAGTGATATCTAGAGGTTTTTTCCCCCGATACACATTTGAGGAAAAGAAGTGCAAAGCTTCACATTTTCTCATTGTGCTATGAGGTTTTAATACTGTAAAATTTTGGGGTGTGTCACAGAAATTAAAAGACATGGGGGAAAGACAATGTAGATAAGTATTCTAGGTGCCCAAAGAAGCCATTTCAACAGGACAATGTGTGTTGGAGAAAAGTGTTCTTATATAATTCTTTCCTCACTAAATACTGTCTCCTTAAATAACCCTGAAAGAAACAGGAAACAAAGAGACTGGGAGGAAAGAGTAACACTGTTCTGGAACACATCCAGGCACGTTTTTAATGTATGCAGAAATGGTGACTCCACAACACCTCTGGGAAGCCTGTTCCAGTGATCACTGGAAACCCTTACTGGGAAAACACCTTTTCTTGTTTAAATCAAACCTCCTATACTACAGTTTATGCCCGTAACATGTGTGCAGTGTTATTGCTTCTGTGTTTATGTACTGTGCACTAATAACTCCTCAGAGGAAAAAACAGAACAATAACTTGCTTCTATTTAAATACTAGGCTAGATCTCCAGTTTCATCTATTTCCAAGTTTCAAGCATTTCATGCTCAGTGATCTCCTTTAAAGGTAACTATGGGTCTTTTTGCTGGATTATGGTCCTCGTATGGCTACAGTGTACATTTCATGATTAAATTAGGATGGTCTTAAAACCTCTCAAGTACTTGTACAAAGACATGCTAACTTGGGAAAGCTCAAGGCTGTGCTCAATGACAGGAACTGACTATTCACTTAGGACTGCGTATAGTCATGCACTGATTTCTGCAGGTCCCCCCATCAATCTTTAGCTTTTGCACAGAAGATAACATAGCTCAAGATACTCTTAGCTGTGAAGCAAGATCAAAAGAAAGTATTTTCCCAAAAAACAGATCCTGGCTATGCTTCTAGATAAATTTCATCAGCACTCACTGATGACCCAAGCAGGCAGGCAGACATTCTCACCTCTGGCCCAGACTTTTGAACCAGATAATCACTCATTACGCATCACTTTCAAACAGCATGTCTCTTCCCCAGATTTATTACTGATGACAACAAAAAATATTACATCACAGAATGTTGATGTTTCTAGCAGGGCAGGAAACGAACTGAATTCAATCCAGATTCTGTGAAGTTATTTTAAATCACTTTCAACTACTTTTTTAAATTCTTACCCTTATTTGTTCCAAAAAAAAAAAACAACCAACCAAAACACCTCATTTTCAACAAGTTATTCCAGACAATCCTCAGATAACAGTAACTTCTTTCATCAACTTCCATTATTTCTGAGCTTTAGCTCAAGCTGGAAGAGGGTAGGTTTAGACTGGAAGTCAGAGGGAAGTTCTTCACTATGAGGGCACTGAGACACTAGAATAGGTTGCCCAGGGATGTGGATGCTCCCTTCCTCAAAGTGTTCATAACCAGATTGGATGGGGTCTTGAACAACCTGGTCTAGTGGGGAGTGTCCCTGCTTATGGCAGGGGGCTCAGAACTAGATGATCTTTAACATCCCTTCCAGCCTGAACCATTCTTCAAATCTATGAACTTTCATTTTAAGATCCAAATACAAGTGTATTTAAGATACAAGTACTCAGCTCAACAAATGAAGTTCATACTAGTATTGTTACTACCAGTTTGAATAAACTGTCAGCATGCTGGGACACAACTTCCACCACGTAAGTTTCTGAGGTCAACATGTCAACACTCTGGTCTCTAATAGAGATAGAATTATCATAACATTATTTAAATAAAAACAGAAAAGCAAATGCCTAGTAAATCAACATTCTTCACACTACTGTGCCCAGTACTGCTCCCCCAATTTGCCTCTACTATCACTCCCTTCTCTTTTTTCAAGTCTCCATATAACCTCTCAGAGGGCATATATCCTTAGAATATACCTCCAAAGCTCTCTACAACACAGAAAAAAGACACACTGCTACAGCTATGCACATCTTGCTCAACAGCTAAGGATCAACACCCACTCCTGCACAAGCTCATTTTGACATTCAGAGAACATTAGCCAGCGACACAGAAGCATGGGTTCCTGGCCAGGTTCAGCAACCCCCAGAATTATACAGCTCCAAGTATGCACATATACACACAGTCTCTCTAAGGCAAGGACATGTACTCTTAGAATATTATGTCCTTCCTTTGCCCTTCCATCTTCCACCTCACCTCAGCATTTTGTCACACAACACCATGTTCCAATAAAAAATTAAAAACCCTAGAAAACTTAACATTGATTTATCCTGAAAATAAGACCTTCAGGACTATATATAAACTGTTCTTGACCAAGAATGAGCGTGCAGACTTCTTTAAAACAATCTAAATGTGCTGTGATTTTCTCACTCTTATTTTTTCTCTCTTTCCACAAGCACTAGTCATGTTCTGTGTGACAGTACAAACCCACAAACTGACCGAAGCACAAACATTTAACTCCGACTCAACTATTTAGCTACAAACACACTATGAAAGGTAAGACTGATCATGAGGCAGTACAAAACCACCTCAGCGACTGCTGCCATGACTCTCCTGCAGCCTCAGCCAGGCAGTACAGGGCAAACCCCACATGGGTGCACTTCTTGTCTGAAGTGACCAACATCACCAAGCTTTCATCCACAAATTCTTATCAGCAACACTATTTATTTTTAGATATTTTGTAAAAAAGACTCTCCCCACCTCAAAAAATGTTGGCCTTTCTGTTTGTACATCGCAAAAAAAGCCACCTTTTTAAAGTCACAAGTCAAAGACTGTTCTGTAAATACAGAACTATTACCAAAAGTAAGCATAGAACAAAACTGGTTCAGCCACAGGATTTCCTGTGGTTATATCATTACTCTTCAGTCACATAATCATTTAAATGTGATTTCCTATGACAAAGCAGGAGGAAACCAAGAGGAACTTCCTCATCAGTCAACCAGAATTACATGAAAAAAATACAAGTTCCAGTGACCTCAAAGACCACGAATAATCCAGAAGTTAAACCAGAGATCAGAAGAACAATTGAAGATAAGCAACAAATGCGCATTAGCACAGCACCTGTGCTTTATGTCAACCATAAGGAATTTTTGCAGGCCATGATGTGTAACAGCAGGCATCTTTCAGCTTAGGTGATTTCATGAATATACTTAGAATAAACAGAAATTACGTAATTACCTGATGACTTGATCTGGCCTTTACGAATAGTAAAATAGTACAAACTGCTATCAAATTAGCAGCATACATAAATTAGCCATTTTCTGGGCTCAATGAGTAACTATGAAAGCCAAAATTTCAAAATAGAGAAATCAAGATATGCATTGCAGATCTCTCAGCCCTGTTCTCAATTACTACAAAAGAAATACTGCAAATACATGAGGTGGGAGGGAGAAAAGAAGGTAGCGAAAGGTATGGAGATGTTTTGCAGTAAGCAGCACATATATTAATATGACCTGCACAGTGGTATAAAAACTATCTGAAAAGACTGAAAGACCAAAGACATTTTGAGTAGCAATAAAGAGCTACATGTGTCATTTACACACTGGGATACAACAACTGCTGCTTTATTAAAACCTAATTAAAAACAACAAACAAGCATTTGGAAGGTAACATCCTTGAATGGGTTCCTTCCATGTTCTCCATAAAACACACACCACTAGTCTCTCAAATAAACACCAGAACCATAATTGTAATGCTATTCCCACTATTGGACACATAGTATTTACTGCGTTTCAGAAACAAGTACCTCCATATAAACAGCACACAAGCCATACAAATGTCAAACTATTCCACTTACAGTAAACTAGGAGTTAAAAAGAGTTCCACATCTGCAGACCAGGAAGCATAATCAGCCTATACAGTCCCATTTAATTTCACAACTCATTACCTGGAACAGACAGTTAAAACCAACACCAGGTGCATTTTGTACAAGAAAATGTTTCAAACGGTATTTTAAAATCCCCGTTCAATTTTAACATGACACATGTGCTGTCTGTGTGTTCTCTCTCTTTCTCGTATGGAGACTATCTTTAGATTCATTTAATTTTAGCTGTATTAGTTACCACACAGAAAACCTATCAGTCCAGATAGGCAGGGTTTTCAAACAGCACATAGGGACAACACAAAAAGGAGTAGGTGAAGATAATAATGGACCCATGACCTCTGGGCAGGGATGTGTTTAGCTATGTAATGACAATACTTCATAACCTGCAGCACTGTCCTTAACAGTCATTCTTTTGAAAGTGCATAAAACTTCAACACAACATATTCTGTCTAAACCAAGACAAGATGACATCGATCTGGTATGAAGTTACAGAGCTATGATTTGCTAAAATCCGTTAACAAGCTCTAGAAGCAGCATTTTATTCAGTCTAGCACAAACTTTGATAGATGCAATAAAGAACTTTGTAAAACAAAGGCAAAAAGTGCTGAAAATCCCTCATTGGCAAAAGGAATGCACTGGATGCTCTAATCCTAACAAGGTTTTACCATTTCTAATTTCTACAATTAAAGACACATGAAAACGCCCTATGAGGGATGAGCAAAATCACAATTAAGAAGAAATGAAGTCTGAATATAAGCTACCCACTGGTAAAGATTCTTTTGGATTCTTTTAAGTAAAGAATTTCTCGTATCCTCTACTGGGATATACTATAACTACCCTGCCAAACCCAAGTCTTTGAGAGAAGCTCATGTACTCCATAGATTTACCCAAACTATTAGGCTCTCTTCAACCTCAGGATTCTGTGGGATTTTACCATGCAAGCATGAAAAATTAGTTTCATAAACTGAATTCTGCCAACTGCAATGTGTACAGTCCCATCAAGAGTGAAATCTGTATGTAGAAGGACACACATACCAGTACTGCGCTCCCGCCTCTCTCCAAAATAGCTTCTTCCTGAATTCTCTACTACAGTTTACCTACTTACCTCAAACATCAGTTTACTGTTTATCTTTTCAGATCATAATAAAGGAGAACACATGTAAAAATTACTTATTTTTAATATTCTTCCTGTGTAATATCCAATAACAGTTATCATTACAATGCACAGCTTATCTTAGCCCAAAGTCAAAGAGCAGTGTGAGCTCTGACCCAGATTCCAGAAAGCATGTGGTGAAGCACATCCTTAAACTGAAGAAGACATTTCATGATGTGAATAAATGCATCCACCAATTAAGCTTCATTTACACCTTCCTTGAAGAAACATCTTTTAATTTATAACTTGGGACCTTTTCTTCCTCTTCTCTGACCACAAACCTTATCAATCCACGGGAAAATTCTCTCTTCATTTACTATGCTAACAAGATACAATAATATCTAAAGGTGGCTTTATGCCAGAGAGTACATTTGACAGCTGGTTCAGACCATGGCATAGCTAGCACATTTTCGATGCCTAGTGTTGACAGGGTTTACTTAAAAACAACTGTACTAGAAGAAATTGTTCTCCAGGCTATTCCTCAGCAGGACTTTGATGAACACAGCAGTTGTCAGAGCAAGTGCTAATTTGTATTTCAAAACAATGAATCCAGTAAATGCATAAAATATATTTTTTTATAATTCACCATTTCAGAACATTCATTTATCTATTAAGACCAACAGTGGAAAAAGGTGTTCCAGCTTTCTGAGTATATAAACTTTGCATCTGTGGTGAAGATTGATCACTAAGATACAAGGATACAAGCTTTTTGCATCTGTTTTCAGCATTTCTTCATTTGAAACAGAAAAATACAAAAAGTCAATTATTAAGCAGGAGGAGAGTTTTGTGGTTGCTGTTGTTGTATGTGCTATGTACTTTGCTCCAAATCAAGAGACACTAACTTCTACCACAGCCACTGCAGGCTAATTTTGCTTAATTTGTGGGTAAACCAGTAACAGAGTTCACATGCCAAAAACTGTCCCTAAAGGGATTTAAATAAAACACACATACTTCACAAAAAACAGGAAGCAGTGTAGTAATCACTTAACACCTATCAGAGACATTCTTTGGTCTCAAGATTGTCAGACCTATAAAGCAGCTCTTCACCTGACCAAACAGAAAGCTGATGAAAAATCCACATGTATGGTGCTAAATTTAGAAGTCACTTCTATCATAAATAACCACATGTAAGCAGCTTTTCTGTCAAATAACAGGGTGAAGAAAATGTTTGAGAACCCTGGAAATGGCCTTAAAATTAGTATGAATGCTAAACAAATATTTCACCTACTGCTGCCATTTGTCAGTAGGACAGGACATAAAGTGCCAGATCAGGGAACGGAAAATGGCTCTGCATTTCACAACTGCTCAGATTCACAAGAGCTAGGTTGTTCAACACTACCAGTTATATTGCTTGACACATGACCAATGTGCCGGAAGTAAGTGCTATCAGCACACTCTGCCATCAGCACAAATCATTTGAGAGCTTAACAGGATACAATAAGATGATCCAAGCATCACCCATGACCACAGAAATAAGAAATGATAGTGGTGGCAGCTCCAGATTGCTCTGTGTTTGCACACGTAGGTAGATGAAGGACAGTGTCTGGGGATTACTGCTGATGGTTAAATTGCACCAGAGTAACAGCTGTTTACCTCCTCTGGACAGATTTCAGTGGAAAAGCAAATCCCCTTCATGATCCTGAAAGTTAACTTTCCAACGCTCACTTCACAAGGTTGAAAGCAACAATGATAAACTTTAATCTTAATATATTATGACCTAACACCTGAAGGTTCAAAAGTTCATCCCACAGCAGGCAAACAATTTTCTACTAGAACTGGAAGTTGTCACCAGGAGAAGAAATAGAAACCAGTATTTCCTTTGTTTGAATTAGTAAGATTCATTTTTGGTACAGTTCTCCAGTTTTGCTGCACCGTGGGACAGCAGACAGAGCTGTACAGCAATGCAGATAATTTAACACCATCTAATTCCAGTGCTAGCCATCTTGACCCATACTCCTCTACTTGCCTAATTACACATTTATGAAGGGATCATTAGTCCAATGTAACAAAATCAACTTTAACCCTGTCTCTTGGCTACTTCTTAACACTTCCCCGTTACGGAATGCTGGGTAAGAGGAGAGGCTAGTTCTGGATGAGTCCTGTCTAGGGCCCAACCCCTTGGATCACAGCAGTGACATCCCAGGCAGAACACACAGAAGGATGAAATGCCACAAAGACAGAGTTTAAAAAAGTGATAGAAAAGGCCTTGCAAGCACCAAGATCAGAGAAGAAGGGGAGGAGTGCTGCAGGTGTTGGAGCTGGGACTGTTCTGAGCCCCCACAGAGGGGACCATTGTGGGCCTTTCTCAACATGCTAAATAAGCAAGCTACTAAAACGGTTTTCCCATACAGGTATGTAAAATGTGTATCTACCAAAATACATGAACAGTGTTTCTGAAGTCTGAAAGAGAGTCCAGTCACCTGATATCTTTACTGGCCACACATTAACATTAGCTTTGAGTCAGCAAATAAGACAAGAACCACACCATTTTCACTCTTTGGTAGCAGCTGTTAATCTGATACCATTTTTTAATGCTGTCGGCCAGGTTTACAAAACCAAAGACATCCATTAAGGTACATAAAATGAATGCAAGTAAATGAATCCTCAAGCATTTCATTAGTTCCTATCTGGACCCCCACAATTAAATTTCATTTGTCTGCAAAACCATCTGTGGAAAGCTGTGCCTCCAGTACCCCAGCATTCATAATGCAAGAACAACTTGAGAAACAAAATTCAAAGAAAGAGTGGTCATGTCTTCCTGAAAAAAAACCAAAAAACTAACAACTGCTCAGAAACATGGAGCAATTTGGAGTTATAATTCACCACTAAGGAACACCTTTTCTGAATTCAAAATAATAGATATTTTTAATCATTGCCACATCTGCCTACAACCTTTCACCCAAGATTCAATTTCCAAAACTAAAATACATTCACAAATGATCCAGATTGTAATTCACAAAAATTCTTTATAAGATATTTGATTGTAAGCCCTCAGAATAATAAAAGAAAATAACATGCAAAAACCTAGCTGATAGTCTATCTTGCAAAACCTCTAAAACCATGAAAATATACACACACCAAAATGCATACATATTTGTGCAGATGTAACTATTGTTACATAAATTTATGAACAGAGAAAGACTGCAATATATTTTTTTTACTTCAATTTTTTGAAATATTTTATTTCAAAAGCCTGCAAATTCTATTTTACCTGAATGGACTGTAGATCAGCAGCAGTCGTTAAATTAGCTCTTATTTAATAACTTATTTTTCACATTTAAATAATCTTTATATTGGATTGTGGTTTGTTCTCAGACAATTATCCATCTCCCTGTAAATGCCTAGAAAATTTCTAAATAGGTATTATTAGAAAATCATTACATGCAGCCATTTCATTACTACATGGCTACATGTACCAGAAAACCCATTTCTCTTTTGTTAGAGCAGCCAGAAAAATTTAGTTAACCTTTTGAAATTGCTGTGATAATTAACTTTTGCATCATAATGAAGTCATATCTGAACACAGTGACTTTTTGTGAATACTATGAGTTGGGTAGTGACAGCGTTTGCCTGAACTTCATTTTGTACATGTCTACCTTCTCATCTGCATCACACATTAATTGATGTGTTTGTTATCTTACAAAACCTTCATTTCTTTAGATTTTGAAACAATTTCATAGGTACGCCTTAAAACATTTTGGTTATAAAATAAAAACACTGGCGTGATTACTGTATCACTTCGCCACAACTATAGTGAATCAACAGCTAAGACCGGACAAGCTGCAGTGTTTGAGAAGCAGCCAAAATGTGGACTAATACATCAGGTATATTTTTGGTACAAGTAAAATACGTTCATAAGAATTTTGCTTTTGTTCTTAAAAACAAAAATTTTCAACTTATAGAATTGTTTTCAATAAAAGCGTTACTGATTGTTCATAAACAAGAACCAGTTCAGATGTTGACGACAGTTTATAACTTTTATTAGATCTGTGTATAACAACAGAAGACATAGACTATCTTCTAAAAGAAACACCGAAGACATATGAACCATTTCAGATTCGTTTTGTATTCTGTAACTGTACCACCTCTCACCTCTTCACCTGAAACAGGCTCCTGTCCAGAAACAAACAAAACCAAACAAACCCCAAAACACAGTCTAAATCCCTTCACTCAGCGTGGTGAGCTGTTCAATTGGATTTAAGGACTCTGAGTTCCTTTATGAACAAAGCAGGATATGACTGATGCACATTATTAATTTATGTCTTTCAATATCAAATGTTGTATTTCACATCTGTTCTCCAAAGCACATCACATAGTACAGCTAAGGAAGTCTGACAACTCCAGAGAAACACCTCAGCTTTTGCCCACATTTTGCAACTGAAGAACTGCAAAACTAAGTATCTTGTGATAAGCTGAGAAGCAGTTTGATTTGGTTTTGTTCTGTAGCAGTGGTATTTTAAGAAAGTATAAAAAAGCAAACTGTGGAACTTTGGAAGAACAATCATTGTCAGGCTTCTTAATTTAAAGTTTAGGGAAGTATGTTCCTACTACAAAGCCTACCACTAGAGAAGCAAAACTTTGCTCTTTTCCCAAAAATGGCAACGCAGAACAGATACACAATGTCCTTTATCTTTTGCCTGGATGCTGTCTTCTGGCCACAAGTATCTGGAGCTGGAATCAAACACTGGCATACTTCCCTGCTGGCTGAGGTTCATTACTTTAAGCAGCAAAACATCTTGCAATCATATCTTCCCTAGGATCATCCTCCCTCAAACTACCAAGGAGAAAAAAAAAAAAATCTGGAGTAGTTTTAGAGTTACCTTTTGGTAAAATGACAAAACAGCATCAGCTGCGAAGTGTTGGTAAGATAAACCAGGAGATGCACTATGCAAAAGCTGAACTATGTTTTCTGGACCCTGAGACAAGTAACATGAGAAAGTCTTCAAACTTAGACAGACAGGATCCCTCTCTCAAAGCCTTTAAATACATTTACACAATCTCACTGAATCTACAGG
The DNA here is from genome assembly GCA_013397515.1 of Upupa epops. Classification (NCBI taxonomy): domain Eukaryota; kingdom Metazoa; phylum Chordata; class Aves; order Bucerotiformes; family Upupidae; genus Upupa; species Upupa epops. Next base: position 727,899 of record VZRI01013642.1, on the reverse strand, counting down.
AATTCTAATCACGCAGTCTAAAATGCACTTCTCTAACACACCAACTATCTCCATTTTAAGCACAGTATGCCTCCTTATCTACAAAACATAGTGACACCAAATCAAACAAAATTTGCCACCACTTCTATGCACATTTTTTCCTTTCCTTATCTACTGGGGGGTCCAACACACCTCAAGTCAGACAAAATCTTCTCTTCCAAAACAGTTTTTGAAAACTGTATGAGCTTAGTGACTTGAGCCAGAGAAACTGGCTGTCCTGCTCCACTACAGCTGGAACAATAAAATAACCAGAGTAAATATACATGATTTCCACACATGCTTTATAACATGCAATTTACAAAGACAATACTGTGTTAAAAATAAAACTAAAAGAAAGCTCATTGGAATAAACCTACTGCTGGATAAAGATGCGTCGAAGAAAAACAAAAGCAAACAAAAACCCAACAAGAATGGCTAAGACGTTGATGTTGAAGAAAATTAAAATTTGGCATTAAGACAAAGAAGAGAACACCTTTTCAATACTCAGATAGGGTATATTCAGGGGGATCCTGAGAAGAGTACATTTTATTTATTCTCTGCAGCAAGACTTAAGAACTGTCACAAAATTTGTTAAACACACTCTTTATGGCTGGATCCTGAATCCATTCCCTTTCCAAAGAGGCGGTGATGTTATCATCTTCATAACAAAAGGAAACTGAGACATAATAAATTAAGAGAGAAAGTGGTCATCCAATACTAACCAAAAATTTTAGAAGTGCAGATACACACTTCTAGAGCATGTAGCATCATATAAAGTTTTGTAGTCAGAAGTGGAACCTGAACTAATGTCAGTGAGAACTTGGAACTTCTCAGTATCTCTTCTCATCAAACCACAGCAAGTCAACTACCTGATCCATATGGCGATTAATGCAGAATTAGTGGCTACATACAAAGGATGTGATTGAAATTCAGCATCACATAAAAAACCCGACTTCTATAGCAACAAGCAAGAGAATAAAATTCTCAATAGCATCATCTAAGTCCCCTATTAGAAAATAAAACGTTTCCCTTTCTGCAAACCACAACTTCATTCACTGTACCAATGGCTAACTTGGACAGCATTCAACAAAACTGGAATGGAATTGCAGAGCCTCACAGTCCTATGGGATACACAAAACAGGTGCAGAGCATAGTGGGCAGGGAAATCACCACAATCATACAGCTATAGTGACAGACAGCCAGTAAATTCTATTTGATTGAGTTTACAGAGGTTTAATTCTTTTGGTGTTTCTATCATAGATATGTACCAGCAATAAAACTTCACATCATGAACTTCAACACAAAATCCACTATGTAACATTCAGAAAATCATTCCCAAAAATAATTTCTAAGTTGCTCCTAAGCCAAATTTTTGCCTGTCCTCTGAAATAGATGGTCCCAGATCAGACACTTGGCAGAGCCCCTAGAAGGCACATCAAATTTCCCTCTCTCAGTTCTTCAAACTCAACGTATAGCAGGGAATCTGCAGAGACTAGCTCCCTCTTTCTGAAAGCTGATGCTTCATATTCTACACTCAAGTGCCCACAAAAAGAGAAAGTACAGAAAAGGAATACCATTAACCTGCAAAATAATTCCCAGAGGGAGTTCCCTCACTACAATCTGGAGTGCATCTTACCTTCCCATTTGAGAATAAGCAGCAACTTTGACTATTTTGGCTGAAGCTATAAGTGATACATTTCCTTTCTATCCAAGTAGAAGGATTTTCCTGATATTTAATGCAAACTCAGAATTAGCTCAAGCTTTCAAACAGCCAAACTAGTTTGTAAATGCAGAAAGAATGGTATGCATATATCTTCAGAGTACAAACACTGTCACTCTTTACTATGTTCTTACACCATTAGGATCCATTTTTTTATTTCTAGTATTTGTATTTTCAAGGTACAGTTACCCCACACATCTTTGGCTTCCTAAAGTTAGCTTTGGACATGTCTCACCACACAATCAGTTCACTCCCTGAGGGGTACAGGGGTCAAACAGTGGAAATGACTTATAAATCTTCGTTGCTGAAAGAACTGTGAGTCAAGGCAAAAAATACTCAATTATCTAGTGAGTGTGGAACAAGAATACTTGCACAAGTGATTTCAAATTATTAGCCTATATCTAGCAAAACAAGTAGTATTACAGTCATGACTTCAGCCTTGAATTTCAAATGACTTGTACATCTGGCTCCTGGTCATCTTATAGACCAAAACATTTGTCAGGCAATGGGCATGATGTCATGTATTACAAACTCCTCAAATTTAATGAGAAAGAGCATCCCAGGCAAAATGGCTTGAAGATACCCTTGTGTCCTGTCCAAGTCATACCTAACACACACCACACTTGAAATAATCCTGAGAATACTTAGTCATGTCCTGTCACCAGTTTGAAAACACTCAGAAGCAAGGTACAAACACTGGGGAGACAGAGGCCCTGGGCTTCATGTTTAGTTCATATCAAAATATGTTGGGTTTAAGAATGAGAGGTACATTATGTACAAAAAATAGAAAGGTTGTTCTGAACTACAACTTATTTGTCCTGTGCTCATGCAGATTCTGAGCACATGACAGCATTCTGAACACAAACAGAAGGCCAGTGGTCTGCAATACCACTGAAATTGCAATGGATCACTCTTTTCATGGTAAGGTTTCCTTCCTGAGCTATGAAGCTTAAAGAAAAAAATAAAGAATTTTCACACTGACTTTTACTTTGTGTTTGTCTTCCTTAACACCGTGAACAACAAGAAAAAGAAATAATGATTTAATACAAATATTGACGTTTTGAATCCTATCTACTCTCCCAGCCAATATGTCCCTAAATGATGACCAGCACATAACTAATGAAATCACAGGAGAAACGTGCCTCTTCTTTTCTAGTGCAACCATCTGCAGCAACATTTTTGAGGAATTAAATCAACCTACAGGAAAAATATTGTTGTACTTAGTACAGAAAAATACCTTGAAACAAAGTTTACTTTGACTAAAAGAGCCTGAAAGATTCCTGAGCATGGCAACTCAGTCTCAGCTACCTGTTAAAGGCACAAGAAGCAAAAGGGGGAAAAGCATTCAAAAGAGATGAGTAAAGCAATTACTCTCCATGTAATCTGCAGCTCACCTACTGGAGTACTGAGCTCACAAAATGGAAGGGACTTTTTAAAGTAATATTACATAAAAGAAAGTTTCCTCTGAAAATAGAAATAGAATTGAGAAGGGGAAAGGACCTCAGAACCTCCAGGAGAACCCAAAGTTCTCCTGTACATCTTGAGATTTAGCTCAAGAAATCAGCAAGTAACTAGTTTTACACAGCTCGGAGAAATACACGTTCATCAGCAGAAAACACAAAGAACAAAAACATTCAGCAGGAGATGGAATAACTGCATTATTTACAAGCAGTAAAACCACAAATGAGCTATTGAAGCTCTCCAAAACAAATACTGATGTAGGATCTGGCTTTGCACTAGCTTGCACTTCACTGGGATGTTACTATTTCATACTAAAAAAGGTTTTAAAACCCACTGCTGTTGTGCCTCCCTTTGATTTCACACAGATAGGAATGACTACCCACTATGTCATGTAGTCAGGCTGAAGTCTTATGTTTAGTGTTAATGTTTTTCTTCACAAAAGTTCACTTCAAACAACTAAATAACTCATTAGAAGTCACTCTTCCCTATCCATCTGCTAATGAAGCCAAGACTGGACTAAAACTCCAGATTCTACACTCCACAGAGGCAAGACTTGGAGAGTCTAGAGGTCTAAAAAAACCTAATTAATTTTAGTAAGTCTAATCACATTTTTGTGACTTTGCACACCTGACCATAAACAAACTGGAAGCAATTTCTGAAGTTCTACTGCACCATATCGAGAATGAGAACCTTAAATCACTGCTGTTTTACTAATGCTAGATGAACACAGTAGAGCATAAGAATATCTAGTCCCTCCCCATGTTCAGCAATTATGCACAACGGCTGGCTGTGGCATTAGGCCATGAAAGGCCAATTGCAACCCTTGTTATATTTCACTGAAGAACTCTGAGAAACTCAATGCCTGCTTTGATTCCACTATTCCAGGTACAGCACAAATTAATTCTCTCCAGTCCAAGAGCTTCTCTAGTTGAATCTGGCAGATCAAAAAGACAAATTACAGTGATTTGTTTAAAATGCTTCTGCACAAGCGAAACACAAAATAAATGCACATTATAATGAGATAGTGAAATCACTCAGAAATGTCTTATTAAACAAACTCCCCCATAAACAATGATAAATTTCAGTGCAAGTCATTATGTATTACATGAGTTATACTGCGCCTGAAAGATAATTACTACCTGCAAAGTAATATCTCATTAATAGTTGAAATTTTATTTTGCAGTACTATTAAATAAAGAAAAAATAGATTTATCTGCTGGTAGAACACAATTAAGTTGCTGTAAAACCTGACTGACCAATCAACCAACCGCAAGGCATTCTACAGAACATGTTCAACAACTCTTAAGCTGAAAACATTAAAGTGAAATTAACATTAAAAACTAGCATCTATTCTTAATGGGAAGTTGAAATTTACTCAGGACAGTTATTTTAAAATCAATTCCTAGTTCTTAGCTTGGTGGGAACACGCAGAAAGCAGATAGTATGAAAGATCAGGCAATAAAAAAAAGAAGGCAGTGTGAACGGGTAAGGAGGGTCAATTTCCTGCTCCACTAGAGTAACCATACCATGAGACAGCTGTTCTGTCTGGTGTACCTCAGCTGATGACTAAACACAGGATCTAAAGACAACCTGCTTCAATCTTCAGTTTAATTTTATTGAGCAATACCTACATATGCACAGCTTTCCAGGAGATTATTTACAAGGTTATCTGGAGATTACAATCCAGAGTTTATTGATCTTGTGATACTTGGTGTCCTGAAAGCAAACAAAGTTTTATGGTAAAAGTTTCTAACATAGCCACATAATAAACAAATTCCCCTTCTCTCTACACTGGATACCACCACCACTGGTGTTCCTCAAAGTCTGTTCAAACTAAGAAAACCTCATGCACACCAGGAGTCAGTGCATGCCTATTTCTTACATAAGAAATGCAAGACAATATTTAAATACGCACACTACATTACGTATAACTAGGCACTCTAGGAAAGCTTTTCTGAAATACCAGCTGCACACATGAAATTCATGGAAAGATTTTGAAAAGGTGTGTTACAAACTGCTATACGGGTTAAAGGAAGCTTAGTTTTTCCTGGAGGTCCAAGGTCAACATACATAAACAGTTGCCCAAAACACAATTCTGGCAGGCATCCACCTTACCACTGCAGAAAAGAGCAATCCCCTTATGAGAAACAAAACAATTGCCACTGGTCTGAACTTCACAATGCTGAAGTTACAGGAGAGGGAAGAACCAGGACATCACAGCAACAGGATCAGAGGCACAAGATTTTGAGCTTTCTCAAGTAACAGCAAGAAAGATAGTACTCAAACAGTATGCTAAAAACTTAAGAACATAAATAAAGCACTTAAATATACAAAGTTACAGGCCACCCACACCTTCAGAAATTGCCACAGAAAAAAGCTAAAAAACTTTAAAAAAAAAAATCCGTAAAGAAGTTACACATAAACCCAGATTCTACACACTGCTTTTCCACTGAATTTTAGAATGGCCTTCAACAAATCATAGCTCTATCTCCATCTCTTTGCAGAGATATTTATGATAATGCCAATCACTTTCCTTAAACAGATTTTCAAGGCAATACATGTAAGTGCCTAGAATAACTGCATATTACTTCTTCCTAAGGAATCTTACTACTGAAAGAAAAAGATACATAAAAAAAATTATGTTTCAGAGTTATGAGAGCTGTGAATACATAATTTTTTTATGCATACACAAAAAACATTAAAGCATAATTTAAAAAAACAGTTTCTCTGGACATCTAAACAAAACTACAGTACTTGAACTCTAATTTTAAATACTTAACCAGTTAACACCCTCAAGTAAGTGGCTTAGCTTTATCTCAAGTCTCAACAGCAAATACGAAATACTTTAATGCTGCACACATATCAGTGAATTAACATCATGCTTATCTCCATTAAATGAGAACAGAATTTGGCTTACAAATGTTTTCTTCTCCTTACCAGACAGGCATCACATTTTCAGCTCATAGCTGTTAAGTCAATGCCTACCACCTATACCTATGTATACACAGAGTCTTCTAAATACAGTATCTGAAGTTCTCTTGAATATTTTTAATACATACTCGTCTTGAAAGAAAGACAGTCCTCCCTCCTGAACATCCCACTGATGAATCTGTCCCCATTCAGATACCTGACATCTGGGAAACATACTTTTCACTGGAGACCTTTTCTTTTTCAGAGACAAAAACGCAGCAGGGGAAAAAACCACCTAAGTTCTCAAGTGCCAGGCATGGAAGAATACAATACGAGACAGGGACCAAAGTAGAGATTAAAGAAAAGAATCTGGGTTTATTCATCAAGTTCTAGGATGAAATTAAGAGATTCAAAATATTGGCAAGTAGTACACTGAGACTTCAATATTTCTGCTTCATTTGAACACTCTGAGAAAGGGTATCAGGCATTACACAATGCCAAAGATCTATGCTACTTTCATAAACACATTAAGGACTCCAAACCCCTGTGACAGGTGTTTATGCTTAACTCAAATGTTCATACTGACATGCCTGTCTTCCCTTGAAGCTAAAGAAAATTCTGACATAAGTTTTCAGGGGGGTGGTGGTCAAGGTGTTACCAAAAACAATGATTGACACACCAAAAGAAAAAATCCTTGTAGCTTTGACAAAATTACTTCATTTACCATATTCCATCGTCTGTAAGTTTCCTTTCTCACTTCCCATAGCAAATGGTTTTGTAACACTGGTTCTGAAACACTGCTAAGAATGATCTTGACACCTGTCACTGTAGGAGAGTATGATTTCACGTGCCCAGGGCAGAGGGAAACAAGAGAAAGAACTGGAGAAGGTGTGCCCAAGATAAAATGAAAACAGAGTAAAACTAAAAACAAATGGAGGCCTAACACCAGCGAAAATGCTTCACAGTCAGTGGGGTAACATCAAACCAACTTTCTTTTATTGAAGAAAATACTTGCCCCAAACAAGCGAACCAATTTGACCTACCTAGATCTGACAGTAGCTCTGACAGTAGCTTAGAGAAAATTGTTTTCTTGAACCAGAAAAGAAGAACAAAAAATAAAAGGAAATCCCCAAAGATTAAACCCCTCTAAGTGAAATGCACAAGGCAAGAAACTGTTGTTCTTTTAGAGCTAGAGTAACATTTGCTTATCTCCTATGTTTTAAAATGTAAAATTTTATTTTGCTGAACATGAGCCACCATCACTGAGAAGGTGAATTAACTTTCTACTTCCTAGTTAAGAGAGGGGAGGGAGAAGAAAAAGCACAATATCACAGGGAACAAAATTAGATGAGTTTCAGTAATCATATGAGTTTGGTGCCACTGAAAGGTTTCAGCTTCACAAATTCAGCACGTTTTAGAGCTGCATGTATCAAGGCTTTAGAGACATTGAATGTGAAACAAAACATCACTTAAATTTTCGGGTGTTTAAGAAACATCTGTAATTGTAACTCAAATCATACACAGTTACTGACAACATAAGCAACATAAAGCAAAAAAAATCTTTAGACTAGCTTGTTCCCTTATAGGAAAAAACCTCCTGGTAAATTTAGATCAAATTAAGTGTCAATGTCAAGAGTTTCTTGGAAGCAAGTCCCTTCTTTTGGCAGTGGCAAAGATCACAAGGTGAATAAAATATTGACGGTAAATAATACTGACTAATTGAATTAATCTATCTTCTTTTGATAGAAAAGGAGTGTCACTAGACAGCAAATCAGCAACTCTTTGATCCTGCCGCACCCTTTCCTCCTCCCAGATCAGATCCTGTATCTGGTAAGTCACACAGGAAGAGACTTTTTGGGTGTTTAACAGGAGCTCCTGCCACACGCATTCATTCTGTCTGTCTGTACAGACATTCACTGAAGTGGCTAAGAAACTATGTCACTAGAAGCAACATGTTTCCAGACCATCTTCTCTCAAGTCAAACTGCTAATGCAGGATCAAGTTAACATAGAAATACCAAGTTAACAAAATAATACAAACCAGCTGTGGTTCACACACATCACATGCCATTTTCTCTTAGTAAACTTAACTCTAAATATTAAGAGTTTGCTTTTTCAGAGTCTGTATTATAGGCAACATTAAGTCATCCCTTATTTTCAGAAAAATAGGTAATACTTAAGTTAAACTAAAAAAAAAGAGCCAGCATACTAAATATTTAGGTTCAGAAAAAAAAGTCTGCAATTTAATTACTGAAATACATTTGGCAGCTTCTGCAAATACACAGAAGCTTAAAAATAAAACTTTGACTGGTCAAAAGTAGCTGCTGTGTCACTCCACTCCTAATATTGACTCCTTTTACCTTTACAGCTAACAAATAGTATCTTGGCAAACAAACAGCACAGTTAAACAATAATGCTTTCCTCTGCAAATTTCTGTTTGTACAGGAAGCAGCTTCTATAATTTCCTTCTAACAGATCACAGCAAACCCAAGTCTTTATGTCAGTCTCTAACATATTTATAAAAGGATCCTTTTAAATTGTCACATGATAATTTATGTCAAGCATTTGATACAAGTTAGGGAAAATAGAAAATAATTGCAGGTGTGTTACTGTGGGGATCCTTTTCCTTGTATGTTTTGTATCTGAAGGATAACTGTTTAAAAGACATTGTGTGATAGTATGCCAAAGACCACAATGCACATAAATAAAGCAACACCTTATTTTACCAACTAATTTCCACCACCACAATCAGACAGCAATTTTCAAGTCTTTTATTAATGATTAAAATTTTTCTCACTGCAAGAAGAAAAGTTTTAACTCCCACAGAAACAAAAGTACTCAGATTCTCCTCCAACAGAAAAAAAACTGGTAATGTCAAAATTTGGTTCAGAACCTAGAGCACAGGAACTACAGTAGCTGAAGTTACTGAAGGCTGGGCTGTCACCGTTTTAGTCCCATTCTTCTGTACAAACATCGGTAGAATCTCTCCACAGAATGAGATCAACAGATTTCAACACGCTTTTGCAGGGTTCATTTTCAACTGGATTATGTCTCTCTGCCCACATAAGCATCAGCAAAACACCGATCAATGGGTTTAACCAGCCTTAAGGCATCATCAAGTCAGCTCCTACTCAAGATAAAACCAGCAAGTAACAATTAAAATACCAACTTCTATTTCTTCCTGCTCTTGTATTATGTGTCCTGCAAAACATTCAAGCAACATAGCCCTTTATTTACAAAAGGCAGTGTGGTAAAGGTGAAAGAGCTTTTACTGAGCACAAAAAGGAAATCCCTAGGACTACGCTTTCCCAATAGCACAAATGACATTTTCTTAAACCACTCTGCAGTTCTGTAACAAATGTCATTGTCATCCTTACTAAAACTGCCTTATTTCAGTTTGAGGTAGTCTAATGACAGACCTATACTCTCACTGAAGTCTCTTTGTAAATAGTCAACAGGAGTAAAACAAACCATGATTTCTTAGGGCTAGAACAGTTCAAGGTCCCAACTATACAAGAACTTATCAGTATCAATGATTCATGTTAGTACATCAGTTGATACATACTGGATCTAGCAAGAAATACACAAGGAGTTCACAAAAAACACCATACGGATGCACCTGTAGGTAAAGCCTGGGTGTATTTCTCACACATGACAACTTGTTATCATTCTCCATACCTAATTTCTGTATTATAAACATGGCCAACAAAATAATGAAAGCTTAAGGATGACCAGAGAGAAACAAAAGAAAAACTTTGAAACTTCTTCACAGTGAGAGTGATTTGATGGAGCATTGGAACAGGCTGTCCAGGGGGGGGTTGAAGAATCTCCTTCTCTGGAGACATTCAAGACCCACCTGGGTGTGTTCCTGTGCAACTTGGTCTAGGTGATCCTGCTGTGGCAAGGGGACTGGACTAGATGATCTTTCAAGGTTCCTTCCAATCCCTAATGATTCTATGAAAAACGTATCATCTGAATTCAGAAATAAAGATTCTGGCTACAGAAAGATCAGACTGACACAGGCATATCTGTGGGTATCAGAAAACCAAAACTTGAAATCTAGCTTGCATGAAAAGTAGCAGAATGTAAGCCTGGCCTAGGTAAGTTTGTTATTCCAAAACAAAGCTTTAACATTACCTATGAAAAACACACAGAAAGGAAAAGAACAACTCAGAAATGGAGGCCAGTTGAGGGCACTTCAGTCACAAGCAAGACAGTCACACAAAACTAGAGTAACATAGCACTTAAGATGAAAAGGATGAAACATGAGCAACAGTGAGAAGAATGTTTATGTTTGCACATATATGTTTATATATTTTATACACATACATAAAAAACAGAGGAAAAAATAGTTTTTCTTTTGTGAAATGATAATTCATTTAACCTCCATTCCAAGGAGTATAAGTACTTACCTCCTGAGCTAAAAGGCAGCCCTCCCAGTCTGAACTTCTGAGACTGAAAGGAAACCAAACAGAAAAGCACCACAGTGTTGTCTGCCTAATCCCATAGTATTTGAAGGAAGCATAGTTACCATTACTACCATCTATTAATGCTTTTTCCTTGTCCTTTGGAAGACTCCCCAAAACTCACCTACCCCTTCTACCAAATAAATAATCATACATTTCTACTAAATTGCTGAACAAAATGTATTTAAAAGGCTGGGGGTTTTTTTCCTTAAAATGGTTTACAAAATACCATAGTTCATTTCATCTACAAACTCCTGACCAAAAACTTTTGCAAAAGATGCAGAGACAAGGTGCAGGAACAAGCTGATACCTATGAGTAAATGAAATCTAGAATACTGTGTAACAGAACTCATTTAAATCAACCTGGAAGTCTAGACATGGATAAGGAAGAATTACTAAACAAAGTCTCTGGATACACCTCACGTGGACTTTATCCATGGTGACCAGCATTAGTCGTAATTAGGCTGTATTACTAGATATAAAGCAAACCAACTCATTTGAAGTCTTCTGCAGTTAGCAATAAGCCTAATGTCATGTTTAAACAATTTGAAATAAAAATCATGTAATTAAGAAAAGATTGCACATGACTGACCTAAACCACTTGCATTTCTTAAAGACTTCAGTCCACATTAGCAGCATTCCCGAGCTTAATGAGGATTTTAGAAGAATAATGGGTTGATGTTAAGTCAGACCAGTGTAGAACAAAATATTTCAGTTGTTCAGTCAGGAAAAGAAAAATCAAATTAAACAGGTACAAATTCTTTCAGAAGCATTGCTTGCTTTGCCAATTAGATAAAACTTAAGGGACTAAGAGATGGCCTTCCCTTTTAATTTTGTCCTAGCTAATCCACAGAACCTTTTCTGATCAGGTTCTATAGCCTGGCAACAGAATCTACCTGCTTATCCAAGTTTACTCTGCCAGTGGAAGTGACATATTTTACAGTATAAAAGTAATTAAGGATGCTATGAATGGGTACAGAGACACATTCAGGACAATTTATAGTGTCCACTGAAAAAGTAATTTCCAGAACAGTAGCCTGCATTCCCTTTGTATCTGGAAATTCCATATTTGAAAATTAGTTAAAATATACTTCAAAACAACACTGACATTTGACTAACCAGCTACACATGTAACTCTGAAGCAGAACTACTTCTATTTACTGCTGCTATTCACAATTGAAGCTCTGATCTACAGACACAAGACAGAGCTTTAAGAAAACCAAAAAGCAGTTTCTCTAGATCCTTGTAAAAAAATGTTTGTGTGTATATATGAAACAAACTATATTGGGCCAAATCAGCTCACTGTTCTTAAGAGTACAGAATCCCTCTTTCAGTCCACTATGAAGCAGTAATCTGTTATAGGTTATAAAAGAGTACATTAGTTGAGTTCATTCAGAAAGGCCAAAAGACAAGGCAGGAGTTTGATCAGGTACACACAGACACACACACACACACCATCATATGCTACACGGAGGCTACAAATTCAATACACCTTCAGCAGCACATTTTACAATTCTAACCATCCCACCAAAAAAAGCTATTGGATTAACCCTTAACATGAAGTGTCTTACTAACAGGGAATTCATTGTGTTGTCATGAGGTTTATAATGCCCACTGAGCAGTCTAATTTATATAATTGTATCTCTCCATTTGTCCCAGTTTGATCAAAACATGCTAGGAATTTCTGTAAAGAACAAAGGCATTCCTAAAATTCCTGAAAATGGAAATATTAGTTCATACTCTGAGCAAGCTGTACTCCTTTGCAAGGATATCACCGACACAAGCCAACCTACCTACATACACAAGACTCAAAGCCTGTCACGCAGCTTCTGAACACCTCCAGACTTCCCCAGCCTCAAGAACAACTAAAAAGATCATCCTTTACTTAAAACTAAAGAGGTTTTAAAAAGTTCTTGTGCTGTGTTAAGAAACAAATGCATTACAATGGATTCACGCATCACTCCAGTGAAAACTGATTTTAACCCTAATGCAAAACAAGTAGAATTAATTTGATGGTCTCACAGCTCATTTGGTCACTCTGAGCTGCTGGTAAGATTACAATAATTATGTTTCCTCTGTTCAAGCAAGAATCAAAACTGAAATTCATGTGGCAAAGGCAGCAATTCAAAAAGTAGAGAAGTAAAATACAGAACTAGCTAGCAGTAATGTCAACACAAGCAACTGTTCTCCTACATATTTTCCTGCAGGTTTGTCTTGTCTTCTTTCAAGTTTTCTGGTATAAAACTGCATCTCTATAAAATCTCCTGAAACATGAAGATTTGAAGGAGATTTCTATATGACAGTATTGACCTTCCCTCTCTCACCTTAATCAATAAAATACATTTGTCAGCTACAGCTATGTAACAGAAACAAGCTTACATAAAATAAGCAGTAAACAGTCACAGAAGCTTGTGCATCATAAATGCCACAATGACTTCTACACAGGTGGAACCCCGTACCTCCATATACCTCAGCTGCGGGCAACAAGATAAACATGTATTTGATATTAAGTGTGAGTTAAATACATCAAGTGCAAGCAAAATGCTCATTCTTTCCCAAGAAGAATTTAGTAACTGTTTTAATTTATGTCCATCAGGCCAATACACACTCTTAACAAGATGAAAAAAACCCAAAAAGGACAGGGTTAGCTACCACTAAGGTCAGATATGCACCAAAGCCTATTTTTAAATAAACAAAAAAAGGAACACTTGAGTGCTAAGTCTTCTGCTGCTATCTTTCCTAAGAACTGGACCTAGACTGTTAAACTAGCCCTTTTTGTTTATTTCAAAAATAAAAGAAACTCATAGATGAAAATACCTGTGATTTCTTTTATGCCCTACAAACAGGTGAACATAGAATAGCCACAGAAGTCTAGAGGTAAGATTCTATTTTCTTTTGTCACTAGTATTTAATACAAACCTAACTCCAAACCAGACACACTACTTTTTTTTAGGAAAAAAAGATTGACAGAGAGAAAACAGACAACTCTG
>VZRI01013642.1:435666-708755 GCA_013397515.1 Upupa epops | reverse complement strand
ATGCAGGGATACGGGCGGACCGAGGGAGGGACGGAGGGGGAGAGGGCGGGCTGCCGCCAGGATAAGGGCGGGCTGCCTGGAGCCGACCCCCCGCGCCTCGCCAGCCCGGCGGGCTCGGCAGGGCCTTCCCCAAGCCTGCTACCGCCTCGGACCGCAGCTGCTGCCGTTCCCTGCCGTGGGCCAGCCGGGATCCGCTTCCTTAAAACCGCCGTACGCTCCCCGCCAAAGGTGCTATTCATTAAAAAGCCCGGTCATGGCCGGTGGGACAAGGGGCGGAAGAGGGGGGTACTGCTGGGCTATCTCTGATGAGTCGCAGGTGCGAACACGGGCCCTGGCCCCTTCACACCGGGAGGACCAAAACCGTGACAGATGACGCGGCTGTTCATGGCGGTGACGTCCCCGCCGGGAAGAGCCTTTCAGGCAGACGCTCCAGCACAGAGGAACCGGCTCGAGTAGAAAATGGCAGCACCGAGCTCTTTCCGGAGGTGTGAGGGCTGCAGGGTTTGTGCTCCGGCTCCGGCGGAGGATTGAATGTCCTCTGTAAACTATCCCCTCACTTCACTTCATCCTACAGTGAAAGAGGAGGAAGGCAGCACGGCAAACAAGGGTGACGTTAGCGTTCTCCAAGAGCTCATCAAGTCGAGCATCAGTTTCCTAGTTCAGTAACCAACAGAAGACCCTCAGCTGGGTTTTGCCAGAACTAATACCCATATCATACTTAAAACTGGCCATTTCACCAGCTGACAGTGAACATCGTCTTACATACCTCTGAAGTACATAATACGATTAAATGAAAGATCCACGTGTTTGCTCATAGTTGTTCAGCTAAATATAAACTCACTGGGTGTGAAGCTATAGAGGACAGTGACTCCCACCTTGTGCAAGTGAAGCAGCAGAGCAGACAGGCTACGGGAGTGGAATGGCAATCCACCAGTTTCAGCAACGACTTCAGAGGAAGATACTCTCCTGCCAGCTCTTGGTGAATGAAGAATTGTGCACATAATTACATTCTAAAAGCTTTTTATGTTGAAATGCGTCAGGATACATTGTTAAGAACCACTACAAATGTAAGTGAGCTGGTGAGGGGTAGAAAATACTAAACTGTTAAGACAGGGAAAAGGAAAGTGTTCCTTTCCTGGACTGGGGTATGGACCAGATCATCCAACACTTCCTATGGGGCTTGAAGGGACATCAGCCAAGTTGCTCCTGAACATGCATTAACCATTAATAGTGTTGCAGAGGGAAAGGGAGAAGACAAAGAGTTAAAGGGATGTTAGTTCCTTAGACTTTGGCACCACTTGGTAGGGTATGAACTAAAGAACCACTGCCAGAGATAGGATGGGTGTGGACATTTCACTTACTTATGTTACTGTGTTTCACTCAGCCAATAATAAAGTATTTCCTCATTTTAATTGCAAACCAAGTGTTTGGAAGGGTATCTAGCAAAAGCAATGACTTTCCCTGTATTTCAGTTTTTAAAGCTGAACCCTTGCTTCTGTCAGCAACACTTGACAGAAGTTGCACATCAACCTAGTTCTCAGTGTGTTTTCAGCTTGAGTGAAGTACATGACACATTTTTCTATTAAAACTGTGCTGTGTAAGCTGCAGCTGAACACAAAACTGAGGAATCATTTGTTCTCTAATAATTTGATAGCCTGCCCAGAAATGCATAGGCAATCCCCAATATATAGACAGGTCTGCTGGGCTGTGATCAGCTGTTCTGTCACAGAAGCTGTGATGAACAGGTAATATCCACAAGAACTAGAGGCATTTTTATTTGCTGGGAGTTGTGTATGTACGAGATGAATAATTCTCACAATACCCCCATGGGAACAAAACATTTTTTGTTCTATAAGTAAACTGCAAGAGAGACATCTGTCCAGAATATTTAGAAAACCAACAGAAGATCTTAGTGTAACACTCAGAAATTCTTTCCCTGTTGTATGTTCCACCACTAAGACAATGTCCTAAAAATAAACACAAGTTGTGAAAACATACCCCAGTATCTTTCCTAATTATCATGTGTCTATTTCACACCATTCTTATTTTAATAGTATCACAATAATATTTGCTTCTTATTGTTTAGCTTTACAAATGTTTACAGTGTCTAAAATCTAACTACTGATAATAATTCCTGTTTTACAATAAATTAGGCAAACTGATAGCAACAGAGGGAACAGTGAGGGGTGAGGAGGGTATGGTAGAAATAACACAGTTTATGTATTAACAACATGTATGCTGAGTGTTGCAGTACTTAATATTGGTATAGTAAACAGCCTTTTCTCTCCAGAGACCTGAGATTTGTTTAAATGAAATATTGCACGTATCTGCTTATGGCACACAGACTATGTCTAAAGTGGAGAGGGTGCCTATACACTTCCCAGCAGGTGAGTAAATGCTTCCAGCTGGTAGATCTGTTACATGCTTGGGGACAAGTACTCAAGAGTGACATTTATGTGTTGACAACATTCTGGGCTTTTCTGCTCCCCAGAACTTCACTTTGTAGGCACATGTTGTTTGCACCACCAATAGCAGTTCACCTCCTCAGGAAAGATTTGGGCAGTGCTCTATGCAAAAACAGTCCTGGCACCTAGTTTAGAGACTGTGTATTTAGACATGGTGGTGGTACCATTTGAAAAAGGGCCCTACAGCTGTCTTGTGAACTATAGTAAAAACTTAGGTTATTACAAAAGAATGCAGGTAGCTACAGATTGGTGGTGCGCTAGGATGAGACTGAAGCTGCATGTGTGAAGTGAGCAAAACTTTTACCTGTAGCATGGTAGTTTCACATAAATCTTAATACTGGTGCAGGTTTAATCCTAGCAGACAGAGAGTTCTCTTCACTGAAACTGATTATCTCGGAACTTAATTAGTCTCAGTACCTATAATAATGCATTTAGCAACACACTGCATTGTTTTTAAAGACTTGTAAATCTATTATTCTTTTCCTTTCCAACAGTCTTGCCACAAACTGTTTCTCCTGTGAAATCTGAGTACAAGCACTAAATGATACCTGGCAAAATTGGTGCTTCTTATTTATTTAATCCAAGAACAAGGATCATAAACATGTTTCTGTGTATGGATATTGTAAATACAGAATTATCTTTCTCTTCCTATGTGCTTCTTCTGTTTGGTCTTTGGAGTCTTATTTATAGTCTTAATGATTTTCTTTGAGTGGCTAACCTGAATAATTTTACCTCAGAGACAAATTGCATCACACTCACTTATCTTTCTACATTGGTTATGTGTTGGCCTTACTCCCCTGGATTTAGTCTTCATTTAAAACTAATGGGAACATGGCCATCATAAGGATACAATTTTCAGTAAAGGATGAAGTGCTTTTGACACTGCAGAAGTGTCCAAGGGTGTTGTGTTCTGAACAGAAAAAAGATAACCCCTGTGATTAAAGAAGAGAGGAGTCAGTGAAAGAATATTTATAAATAACTGTGTGAAATGGCCATTATTTTGAATTCTGCTTTTATGATGCAAACTAGGAACTGGCCAAAACCACATCTCATGCTGGCCTCCAAACAGGACTCTGTCTACACTCTGACAATGCTGTTTCGTCTCTCTATATGTTTCTTTTTGCCTTCAAAAGTTGGACCAGGTCTACCAAATCTCATAGGGATGTGAAACTTAATTAGCCTCTGTGTAGCAGTGTTTCCTGTCTTCAGTAACATAAATCTGTATTGTTATTTTCTTTTCCCTATTGTTTTATTGTCTATAATGTCTGCAACTTTTCAAGTTTCCAGTACTTCCATGGTCCAGTTCTCTCCTGTGGATTCCCCTACCTATGCTGAAGTTTTCTTCCACTGTCTCCTGTATCTGTTACTTCTGTTATGCCACCTTCAAAGGCTGAACTCTCCTCAAGATACTTCAGTCCGTTAGATGAAGCTATGTAATGAGATAGATCTCTTGACCTGGTCAAGTGGCTTTTCAAGCTGAAGAGTTGTCATGTATGTATTTGTGAAACTGGATGGATGCAAATTCCTGCCACAAAGCATGGGAAGAAAATCCATTGATTGGCAAGAAAAGTGGGTAAGTTTACATTATTTGCCTGAAGTTGGTAGAAGACTACTGTGGCTTATCTTAGAATTGCAATAACTCAGCATGAGAGCTTCTTCTAAACTTATTCTCTTTGCAGTGTTTCACAGTTGCTACTGATCATAATCAAAGTTTATGACACCTCCTTCTCTAAAACTAGTTCCTCTTCTTCTGGTGCACGTTCAGTATTCTGTTAGGGATTTTTTAAATGGGTGTACTTAGAGATGAATGCAGTGAAGGCCTAACTAAAAAAGCTGGGATTTTTTAAATGCCATGATTTGCTGCTCTCATGTTAATAAACGTTGGGGAAGAGATGACGAATGAGGAAACTTGTGACTAAGAGATCTTTGACAGGGGAAGGAAACAGGATGAAGTGAGGGAAAAGGGGATAGAAAGGAAAGAGGGAGGGAGGGAGAGTAATGATTAATTTGGAGATCATATAGGAAGGAAGAGTGATTGAGAAAGGGGAAACCAATGGCAGAGACTTTGGCAAGAGAATAGGAGGAAAGCTTGTGAAGAGGAAGGGAGGGTGAAAGACCCTTATTTGTAAAAACCAGAAAATTCTGCACTTAGATGCAAACTTAGATTTCAAGCCCAGCAAGAAGCATGATTTGGAATGTGAGTGCAGGGTGGACTGAGCTGGATTAGCTTTATGGTAGAGAAGGGCTCAAAATACCCAGCTCATTACAAAAGGGAGTGTGAGAGATCACATATTAATCTGCATATCTCCAGAGTTGTGGAGTTTTCAGATTAGAAGTCTGACCAATTCAGTTTTTGGTTTAAAGTAGTATTTTGATTTATTTGAAATTTAATTGAAATACCATAGCTATATTGAAAGTAGCAGTGTCTCTATTTTGTGCATTACTTCTTTTTAACTTCAAAATTGCAAAATGGCAAAAAGGCCCTAAAATATGTATTTTATTGGGAAAATAGGTACAGACTGTGACAACAGTTGCAGTTCAAGCAGATGTCAGTATCTTAATCAGAAATAGGACACAATGCAAAGAGACATCTCCATCATGATCTGCAGACTGAAATCACAGTACAGTTGCTTATTAACATTTGGTGTTTTGAGTTTGTTTGCTGGAGAAAAGGGCTGCCATCCAGAGAGAACTGGACAGGCTTAAGGACTGCACTGTGCAAACCACATGAGGTTCAGCAAGTCCAAGTGCAAGTTCCTATATGTGGGTTGGGGCAATCCCAAGTA
Organism: Upupa epops; assembly: GCA_013397515.1. NCBI lineage: Eukaryota > Metazoa > Chordata > Aves > Bucerotiformes > Upupidae > Upupa > Upupa epops. The sequence continues at coordinate 703,504 of VZRI01013642.1, read as the reverse complement.
CAAATTTGTGCTGAGTAGTGAATGTATTGAGATCAGTCCCACAGAGAACAGCTTGGGATGCTGGTAGATAGGAAGCTCAGCAAGAGCTGGCCATGTGTGAGTGCAACCCAGAAGGCTAACTGTATCCTGGGCTGTATCAAAGGAAGTGTTACCAGCCGGTGACAAGGGAGCTGATTGCCTTCTTCTGTCCTGCTCTTGTCAGACCTTACCTGGAGTTCTGCATCCAGTTCTGACATCCTAAACATAAGAAGAACATGGAATTTTTGGAGGAGGCCACAGGATGATCAGAGCACTGGAGTACCTCTCCTGTGAAGACAGGTTGAGGGAATTAGGGCTGTTCAGCTTGGAGAAGAAAAGATCTGGAGAACTTGTAGCAGACTTCCAGTACCTGAAAGAGCTACAGGAAAGCTGGGGAGGGACTTTTTACAAGGGATTCTAGTGACAGGACAAGGAGGAATGGTTTCAAGCTAAAAGAGGAGAGATTTAGATTAGATTTTGGTAAGGAATTCCTCATTATGAGGGTACTGAGGCATTGAAACAGGTTGCCTAGGGTAGTTGAGGATGCTCCCTCCCTGGAAGTATTCAAGACCAGGATGGATGGGGCTCTGGGCAACCTGATTTAGTGGGAAATATCCATGTCCATGACAGGGGTGTTGGAACTAGAAGATCTCTAAGGTACTTCCACTCTAAGCCAGTCTATGAGTCTATGAAATTTTATTTAGACAAGGAGACAGTAAGCCCCATCTCTCCCTGGATTAAATTTTCAATCTGTAATCACATTTTAAGCAGGTAATGGCAATGGTTGCTGCTAAAAATTACTGGAAGCCAGTGCCTTTATTAATTGCCACTACTATATTTTGTGAATTAATTCTTTCTGTAAAAAACTAATAGAAAAACAAATTGCTCTATAAAACTTGGGAGACTTGTGGAAAGAATTTGTTGTAAATAAAGGCTGCTTACCACTCAGCAGGTAACTTTAGGTCACCATCCAAAAAGAAGAAAATCTTGAAGAGAAATGGGCAATGAAAGATGATTCAAAATGTTTGTAGTGTTCAGTCACAATCCTGCTCAAGCCAATGCAAAAAAACCCCTCCTTGATCTCAGCAAGAACATAAGTGAACTCATGATTCCTTTCGAAACAAACAGAACTTTGGTTTGGACTCAGATTTATGAATAACTAGAGTGGTTTGTATCTTCGCACAGTGACAAGTATTTTTCTTTCTAAACTGCACAAATTAAGAGGATTTAATTTTATGGAAAGGTTAGAAGTGTAATTCCAATAATATTTAAAGGCAGAGAAATACAATTTTTAATAGTTTAATCGGGTCCTTGTATGTGGATACCAAGGCTTGAACCTTGGGTATAATTGTACTTGAGGTAGGAACTGTTGGCCAGTGGCTCAGCTTCATTTAGTTATTAGCGCTCCCTTGGTGAAAGGTAACCTTTCTTACAGAAGTGAGAGCACATCTGCTAGAATGAGTGCTCCCTACCTGCATTAGCGCAAAAGAGCAAGGTTAGCAATGAATCGCTATGTAATTGTTTAAAGTAACCCAGTTCATCTTGGCTGAAATGAGTTTGGGTTCACTTAGTGCTCCCAAGAAAGCAAAACGAGGGATGGTCTCCAGCAGATGTGCCAAGACAGGCATCAGAGACAAAGGCAGGGACAATTGCCAATAGCATCTTCAACTGGGGCACTGGTGGGTCAGGAAGGGGACCCTTCTCTCCAGTCATTATCATTCAGAAGTTGAAGCTTATAGTAAGGCAGGGATGTTGCTATGGTCTGCATTAATTCAACTTGAAAGCAAGGAGTAAAAATACAGATTACAAGAGAGTATTTCCAACAAGACTACATTTTAACAACCTGTAACCTGAAAGTAATTTTTTAATTTTCCTCAGTTTCTGCAGAAGTGACTAAAATACACCTGGCAAGCTTTAGGCTCAGGCAGCCTTCCAAGCCAAAGTTATGATGAAGAGATGGAAATTGGGTGCTATAACGGAAGCTAGTTTCAGCTGTAACCACAGAGATGTTGCTGCCTCCCCTTAACATCTCCAAGCTATGCCAAAGCACACAGTAGGTGAATTAAAATCACCACGTGAAATGGAATGTTTGTAAGATTTTAGTCAAGTAATGTATTTACCTGTCATAGAAACATTAATCATGATACAGCTATATGTCAAACCTTTTCTTCCCCAGACTTTGAGACCAGCACAATTTGCCCAGAAGACTGACAGTTTCTCTGTGTGGCACATCAGGAGGAAGCAAGGTCCAGCTACATTCATCACCTGGAGTCCAGCGCTTGCTGCGATAGATTTATTGGCTCTCTCCTGAAGAAAAACGTTTAATTTCAGAGGCTGTGAAAACTGGGATTCTGTGCAGGTAATGAAAAAGGATTTTTTGAAGATGTTATAAAGAAAATATTTGTGTTTTTGCTAAGAAGGATACCCTGGTTGCACATTCTCAAAAAAAACCCCAATCCATCAGCAGTTATTTGCTATTTGAAAGATTTTCTCACTTGACTAAAATAATGTAGAGTGGCTAGTGGAGGTATCATTTACTTTCAGCTATGGCTAGCACAGCTCTATACAGCATCAATCATACAGTTGCTAATCAAACTGTGCTCTTCTTGAGGAGGAGGAAATGAGCTGGGACACAGCCTCTGAACCTCATCCTCCCTCTGGTCAAGGACTCTGATAGACCCAAGGTGCAGAGCCTAAAGATGTTGAATTTATTGCTCCCATTTGCTTCAGGACCTTTCCTAAGACTTAATTCCCTCACTCTGCAGTAAAAGTGATAATAATGAAGAGGTCTATGATTCACAGTAAAACACTGTATCTTAAGTTAAACAAGTACCTAAGTGCTCTGCTGAACTGGGGCCAAGGGTGGATTACTGAGAGAGCTGGGCAGACATCCCATCTCCAGCCAGTTCACTAAGTTGTCTCAGGCTAATCGTGAAGTTGTTTTGGAGTTTGGTTTCCTGCACATATTTATCACAGGGTATCTATTCTGACTGGTAAAGATAGGAAGATAATGAGGAAACATGAATAAACTTCAGAACATTACAGAAGGGAAAAGGTGCTGTAGGGAGAACAGGCTTCTGCACTGGGCATTATTCTTATGGCAAGCATGTAGCCTGAATTCTACTAAACCAATGGAAGAACGGAAGAAGATCCAGTGTTGCATGCAACCATCAACCCAGAATGGCTGAGACTGTGTTGCCTTCAAAGCAGCCTCATCATACTGCCAGCAGTATTGGCTTGCTGTAGGTGAATCCAGCAGGTTTCATACAGCCTGTTGCCTTCATGCCATGCAGCAGCCTGAAAAATTAACTCAGCCCCTCTGCAATGGCTTATTAAAAGGGAACTGGAACAAAGCCTTTGGCAGTCTCAGCCTAGCCTGCACTGGGAGAATTTCCTCTGATCAGATATGGAGCTTTTAAGGCTGCTTTGCATTTCTCTGATTCTTACCTGGCAGAAAGTGGTTAGAGAAAGGGCAAGAGCGTCACTATGGAGAGCTTTTTATTGATACGAAAGAGGCCTGGTTACCACATAATAGTTTGCAAGACCAGACTTTTCTTTTAACACTTTCTCTACTTGGGAATTTATATTGCATTTTGCAAAGTTGGAGCAAAATATCTGAGTGTATTGAATTACAAGAGAGCTATCCAGTGTTTACTGTATCTTTTGATACAGAGGAAATTAGCATAAAAAGTCTCTACTAACAATCGATTGTGCCACAATATTAGTTTTGTAGCATAGCAAACAGACAGGAAATTATAAACATGATAATCCATCCTATGCAAGATAAGAGCTGAGGTAAAGTATTCAGTCCTGATTAACAGCTGCTAGCTGGTGTTGTGAACACAATTGTGGACATTTTAACATTTCTATTACAGCATCGTTTGTGACACCATAAAGAGCCAGTGTTACTTTTTGTGGATTTTGAGCTACAGATAATAACTCTTTTTTCTTAATAATAAACTGCCAGATTTTGCTTATCCATAGATAAAGCAACACTGTAGTGTACTTCTGCTTCTGTGACCTCCTCAGAACCTTTCTGCAGGCATTTCCTGATTCCTGAGTTTTGCAGATTTAGAACCAAAAAACACTGAAGAGCAGTGAGTATCAGCAATATTTCCTTTTCTGTTGCACACTCACGGCCCAGGCCAGAAGGATTTAGAACAGACTGAAGTAACTATTTTTGCTCAGGGTCCTTTTTCTGCAAGCATAGAATTCCCAAATTTGATCTTGCCTCCAGTTCTGCCTCACTTTCTGTGTGTGTAAGGCATGAGATAGCTGTAGCCAATGTGCAGAACGAGGACTAGCACACATGGGGAATGAGCTGTTTTCAACTCCCGCTGTGGATTTGAAGGCTTATTTCCTTACCTCTTTTGTGGTAAGTGAAGGGAAAAATCCAGTCCACCAATAAAATAAGTGGAAATAAAATCAATGGGAAAGAAAAATGGATTTATGAAAGGGAGGTGTAATTAGGGTGTATCCCATGTGAGTAACTTGCAAGACCCACCCTCCCATCTTTGCTGGGGGTGCACAGGAGACAACAAGAAAGGCAAGCCTGTTCTGGTGATTTCTAACCATGGGTTGGATCTTCTGAGCTGTTTGCCAAGTAATGTAACAGACCATCTTTACCTGACCCAAGGCTGTAGGTGAGTTGCCAAATGATTGGTTAATCTAAAAATGGCCCTTGTCATCTCCTCCAGCATATGATGTGTGGAAAGATCTTAATCCTGACAGTCCAAGACAGAATTTGCCAGTCGTTAGCTGGAAACAAACTGTTTGGAGAAGATTTAATGCAGGAGCAAATCTCATGACAGAAAGAGCAAATTCAAAAGATAACCATGATATTTAAGGCACAATAATTCAGTTGCAGACAAAACCTGCTACAAATGCAAGCAGTATCCACTTAGACCATTGTCCAGCTAGGATGGAGGTTGGACCTGGAGCTAGTGAAAAAGGATGTGATTCATCCCTTACTGAAACTACACAGTAAGTTCTCATGAAATGACAGCACATTAATACGTGTATCGCATCAAAGTCTGCACTCCATGAACAATATGAAGTCTGTTGCTTACAGAAAGAGAATACATAGTGTGTAATTACAATACCACTGAAGAATACAGCTTATGTGTTTAGGTATGTCAGCTGTTGAGCTGCACTTACGTATCTTTAAGCATATCCATTACATTTGCATTCGATATATGTAAATTAATATCTCCTTAACTCATACCCATTGCTCTATGCATAACGTAGTACGCATATATATGTGTGCACATATAGAATGGTATGATATAAGCACATATTCATTCAGAGCATTTTAATATAGTTAAAACACTGTGCCAAAAATGTACAACATCTGTTTTCAATCAAAATAGCCTATTTCAGAGGAAAGGAGTGTTGTGTGGTGATCAGAGCAGGGGAGCTAAAGAGTCAGGACTCAGGGATTCCATTCCTGAGTCTGCTAGGACTTGGCTGCATGGTTTTGACAGGGTCTGCAACTCCTGTGTTCCCTGCTTTCCCCATTTGCAAAATGGGACAGTATTGGTTAATAGGATGTCGCAACAGTAAACTTAATTAGTATGTGCTTGGAAAAAGGCAGACGTTCTTTTTATATTATCATGGTGTGATTGAAGAGTGGAAGTTGAGAAATGCAACACAGTACTATATAGTTTCAGAAGACACATGTAGCAGCCATGTGTATAATTACAGCTACTTGTACCCACATGGATAGCCTAATTTTAGATTAGTAATACCCTTACTACATTTAACAAGGGAAAAATTGTGTTCAACACTCTATGTTGAACTCAACAGTGAATGCTGTAAAAGTTTTCGCATTCTATTGAACAGGGTTTCCACGGTGACATCCACTCACCAGTAGGTGAATTTTGTCCTGTACCTAATTTTCATCCTGAAATAGGAAAATATAAATGAGTACTGGGATTTTCTGGCGGGTTCCCTGCAGAGGAAGCCTAGCTCCACTGAAGACAATGACAATACTCCTATTAACATAATTAGGACAAGATTTCATCCCATCCGCTTCTTTAGCTTCAGTGTATCCCTTTCAGGAAGTAATACAGCAGAGTCTGCTCTGCCCATCCCACAGTGCTTCTTCTTGAGCATGTTGGCCACATTTGCACTATGGCACAGAACAGTATCTCTTCTTGAGCTAAGTGGGCTGTGTGGGATGGCCCAAACTGGATTTGGTGGGAGAACTCTTTATGTCTTATTGGGAAGAATGGTAAGGATGCTCCACGCTCCAACTGTCCTCACCTGCCAATTCCCAAACTTCTTTGATTCCCCCATAGCACATAGGAGGTGTTATGGCTGTGCTTTGCCACTGGAGAAAGAAATCAAAGGCACTTTCCATTGGGATGGGAAATACTATACAGCAAAGTGCTTAAATGCTGCAGCTGTGGAGTGTTGGAAGGGAAAAGAAACAGGTTTTGTACATTGTGGTTTTCCTGGCTGCCAACACAAAAGTGGCAGTGAGAGAAATCATGTGTACTGAATGTTGCTTATGTATTCTGCAATCTTATTCCAGCATATGATAAATATTTGATGTACATATGAATGTATTTCAACGAATATGTCTTTGTCACCAATAAAAATGTTCTTGAGTTTGTTTGGTTTTGATGGTTTTGGCAGCTGCTGTTCCCCAGGTTGCACCAGTGCACTGTTAAGCTGAAGAGCAGCTTACTTAAGATCTTCCAATGTACAAACACCTAAAATGTTGCTCATCCAAGTGGATGGTATAGCGATGTGTGTGATAAAGCAGGGGAAAAGATCTCATGGCTATTAAGTAGATTTACAGGTTTGTCACTGAAAGAAATGTTTTTACTCAAACGAGTGAGGACAATGTGCAACATAAGATTATGTTGGAGAGATAAAACAGTCGATTCACACACTAGTTTGTGAGAATTGCATCTCCATGTCTGACAGCTTAACAGAAGTTATCATCTTCACTCCTTGTATCTGCTCTTTGGATCCCACTTCATATGTTTGAAAGAAAGGGTGTGTTCACATAGCACCTAGGATATGCTTTGTAAATAGAGCTTTCAAGCCTCTTTCAAGGCTATGGAGTTTCCATCACATGTATGAGAGTTTCCGTCATATATATGTGCCATATTAATTTTAAACTGCCTTGAGTCAGAGGCTGAAGATAAAAAACTTGCTAACCAGGATAAACTTTTCTTCAGTTCTTGAACTTCTATAAAACAAGATTGCTCTTTAAAGGAGGCACAATTACCAGCTAAACAAGACAACAGCTTCTCATTTCAGGCTACCAGTGGCACAAAGAAGCAACTAGAAAAACTGAAGCAGAGAAGGAGAATAGGGCTTGGTGGGAGGGAACCAAGGATCTAAATCTTGTTTTGTGCTTATGATAATCTGTACCCAGAGGAGAAGCACCTAAGAGATGCATCTCTTGTGTGCAGTAAATGAGAGCAGTTCAATCAATCTGTTCATGCAATAAGCTCATACAATTGCACCAGAGGCTTTTCTTATGCACAGAATTGCATTTTGGGAAGAGAGGAGGTTCGCTCTTATGGCCCATTTGTTTTTCTGTCTCTCTACTGTGACTTATAGCAGTCAGGCATGAAATGAGGGTGCTTTGCCAAATGAGTATCAGCCAGTTCTGGGGCCAGGGCCAAGAGTCAGCGATAGGAAGCTGGTGAAGATTGCTGCCTCTTGGCATGTCCGTGTGGAGGGCAGTGGATTGCTGGGTCTGACCTTGAGCAGTCAGGAAAAGGATGAAGAAACTGAGCCAGGCAATCCAGCTCCCTGCTGAGGTCACAACCTCCATGCAAAGCCAGGCTTGCTGTAGGTTGTCTTTAATAGCCACTTCAGTGAACCAGAGCAAAGCGTTCAGCACAGCCCACCTCAGAACGTCTCTTGGATTGCCTTGTTCTTGAGGACACTTGTTTGACCCAAATAGCAAGGACTTCACACATTGCCAAATGCACTGGACATGTCGACAAATGCATAAAAATGTTTGGTTTACCACTGGACTGAAGAAAAAAAAAAGAATAATCTGGAAGGAAATAAACTGCAGATTTTCCCCCCCTGTAATCCCAAAGAGCATGACTTTTAAAGTATGTATCACTCCCTAAAACCAAAAACTGTTTCACGGCCGCTGGCAATGGTGTCCTTAGGAATTTGTAGCTGAAATATACTTTGTTATGTTTCGTAATACCCTTCCACTCAATTCATAGATTATTCCTGACAGTGTCATGAAAGTTCCATTCATGCAAACTCCTCAGAAGAGGCGGGAAAGAGACAAGAGAAACTTAAATTATTGATTCTCATAAGGGAGATGTGGTTTGTCAGTAACTCTGCTGGTGTTCGAGGCAGTAAGGCAGCAGTACTGGCATCCAGGTTAAGATGGATCATAAAAGGGGAGATGCTTTTTAATGTTTTATACATAAACACACCACACTGGCTTTACCATTTTTAGGTGGATACTACACGTGATGTTCTGACAAAACTAACAGCTGTTGTGTCAGAGTTTAGAACATAAAGTCATCACAACACACCACAATGTTTTCTGCTGTAAGGTTGAATTGAGCTAGTATATACTGGTCTTGTTTTCAGTTTCTGCTGCTGTCTGTGTTAAGCTTTTTCTCACACATGGAGTGCAAAAGTAGAGCTTGAGGCAAGCAATGCCTGATGCTAAAGCAAATCTGCAAGAGCAGTATGTGTGCCGCATGTGGTTTGTGTCTCACATTGGAATTAATATCCAGCTTCTGCTTTTGCTCTATTACAGTTCTTTAGTATCTGGACTATGACAAGACACATCTCAGGTGAGACAGAAGAGGGGAGACTTGCTATGTCAGACTCAACCCCTCTGCTATTATTACAAAGAAAACGGAACAATATGCAATAGGAGTATTGGCGCACTCCAAACCACAACCCTTCTAGACTTCTCCTCCTTCCAAGTCTGATGAGGATCCAGATGCAAAGGAACTTTTCCAAAAAAACAGACCTTGGCTCTCAGTGCTTCATGCTGCAGTTTCTGAATTTTTTCTTTGAGAACATTTGTTTTCCTCATGGTGTTACTTCATGGTCTGTATTTACTTTTTCCATTTTGTTCCTAGTTACCAGTGTGTCTATTTTCATAGTCATACTCTAGAAACAGAAGATCTTTTCCCTATCTCCATTCTAATCCTTGTAACCTTCACCCAAGGTAGAAGCAAAAGCCAAATCTTAACACTTAATTTGGATAATAATTCCTGCCCACCTTCTCCTTCCTCCCACTTCACTTGTCCCTTTATTGGATTAGCAATACAGAACGAAGTGCTTTCTAACAGCTTTGAAAAACACCATAGTGAAAGCCCAGTGAGGAAGCAGAATATTTGGCACCAGTAATGGAACACAAAAGCTTTTACCTTCATCCATGGATTTGAATCTAACCCAGCTCATTAACAGCCGAGGTTGTTAACATGTCAGGGTTATATGGTAGCCTGAAATAGCTTAAGGTCTGGTCCATTATGTCAGGTATGGGACTCCATGCATAGGCTTGAGCATAACCCAGCTCCATTCTTACTGACAGAGCGATGCCTGGGTAGAAATAGTCCATGCGATTAGCCTACTTTCTAGCAGAAATGCTTCCCCATTGAAGAAACAATCAGATCAAGTAGCACTGCCCCATCGCATTGGTCATCTTGGTCATGGAATGGAGAGGAGTCAGTGGGCTGTAAGGAGACAGCTCCATCTCTTAGAGGCACGGGAGCTACACTGTATGTAATACATGGGATCAGAGCAGCATCCCCAGAGTTAGTAAAGAAATTAGAACTTTAGTAGAAATGAACAGCACTTTAAAGAGAACCTAGCTAGCTCCCTTGGAGTTTTTTCTGTGAAAGATGCAAGAGTAATTTTTTAAGACCCTTGTCTTCTCTTAAGAGGCTGGCTTTCAGAGATTCTGGTACTGTTATTTCTCAATAGGCTTTTGCCCATGTGAACACTGTACAGTTTGCTTGGAATTGTTTGCTGGATAAAAAAACTGTCATCCAAGCAAGGCACCTAGACTGATCAGATTCCCCTTACTCCCTTTTCAATAGAGGCTAAAAGCAGGGTGGGATTGTAGTTTTTTCTTCGAAAGGACAGAACTTGCATTCAGCTTCTCGCTGCATATAATGTATGTAGAGTGGCTCAGGAACAGCTCCAATTAAACTAAATGTTTCCTCTATATAATGATCCATTCGCAACAGTAATTTATCAGTATTAGCATTTAGAATTTATTTCCAGAACTGATGTTTTAAAGTTTGATTAATCTTCACCAAGATTAAAATAACTGCTTGTAACATTTTAGCAGACTTTTCCAGGTGACAAGAAATTTGTGAATGTCAAATTACCATCAGAGTTTCAAAATGCACTCACTGTTTCTACAAGTGCAAAACAATCTTAAATAATAAATGCAAATGTTATTGCTACCATCTATCAGCACAGAAATCTTTAAAAATGTCATTAGTTATGTTCTTAAAGTTTTCAGATTTAGAAGCATTGTTATTTCTCATGTGTGGAGTCCCCTTTTGTGTCACCAGAAGTTGAGTTTCTCCCTTGTATTAGACATTATGGCTCTCAGAGTTTAATGTCCCCATATTCTGCATACTGTTTTGACTTCAGCATGTCCGTTTCCATCTTGCCTTGTGCACTATGTTCCTGAGCAAGTAGGCTCATGTCACCCAAAGCAGGATGTTTGGAAATCATTAGCTTTCATAGGCAAAAGGCTGAGACATTTTTCTGTATTAGTTCTTTGAAAGCACAAATCTTGCTAGTCCTAGGTTTTTATTTTGGTTGGTGCAATTGTAGCTTTCATCCCTTATGCAACAAGTGAAATGAGATTTTCCTTCCACCCTCTTGAGCTACACAGCAGATAAAATCACAGTCTTTTTCTATGTCAAGCTCTGGTACAGTCATATTCGGCAGGACTGAGGTCAGAGGATCTAGGCTTGCAGATCATCCGTGGCCACCTCTGACTTCACTGAATCAACATAATCTATGGTGTCTGCTGCTCTGTCTTGGACAGAACTTTGATCAGCACATTTGCAGAGATGGCTGAATTTTGGGTTGACATATTGCTGATCTCTGCTGGACTTCCAAAACAGGGTATGAGTCATAAACTACTCCCTGTAAGGTAAGCCGTACTGGTTTGTGAGCAGTAGAGGAAGCCTGTGTTATTTTTAAAGGACAGATTTTTTTTTTCATTCCCTCCTCCCTTCCAGACACTCTCTGTTTATTTTTCATTCTGCCCCAAATCTTCATTGTTTATATCCCACATTTTGGAAATTTCTTCCTTCTCCTTCACGTAACTGCTCTTTTATTCCCCACCGTTTCTCCGAAGAGGCAAGCAAGATCTGGAAAGAATCAGACATTTACATTGATAATGTTCCAGGCAGATTAGCAAATGTTTGGAAAAGACCTCATGCTTTGGGCACTGAATTCTGTGTGACTGGGGTAAAACGCTTTAATGACTGGAGTTATTGCTCAGTAGGGGCTTTTTTACTTTACAGTATCTGGTGCTAGTTATTATCAAAGACAGATTGCTGGACTATGTGGACTGAAAGTGGGCTTGTCCAGTCTGGCAATTCTCATCTCCTCTCTATGAATGTGAATACAGACACATTTCAGTCTAAGCTGGGTGTTCTTTTTGATGCATAAATAATGAGGTATACTCACTTTAGTGAGTACTTTGCCACAAGAAGTAACTGGTGACCTTTGTATCCATCAGCCCATATTCTTGCTGAACAGAATCCCCAGTTCCATTGGAAGAGAAAGGGCCACAGACCTTTCCACATATTTTAAAATATATGTAATAACAAGCAACAAAGACTTAGCCGAATGATTCAGTCATCTGGGCTTAAACATAAGGCAAGGTTAAATTTAAAGCTCAGACAATACACTTGTAGCTAACTTTTTGACCTCATTCTGTAAGTGGGTTTTCTTCATTGCAGAATCTGTGTCATGAGGCTGAGAATGCCAAATACACTTTTTAGACAGGGAGTTGATCCCTTAGGCACTTATCTAGCTGAACTGGAATAATTACTTCCTTTCCTCTTGCATTTCTTCAAGGCATTTTTATATGTTGTAGTCTTAAGAGTTTCTGTTGACTAGAGCAGGAAGCCATACAGCAAGTTGCAGCCAGATTTCAGGGACAAAGCTGATTAACTCTGCTGAAGCTCTAATACAAATCCCATTCCATTTAATGCCTTAGCTCGCCTCCACACTGCATGGTATCTCCTCCACAGGCACAGTCCTACATTACCAAGTGACACAACACCACCAACAGCCTCACATAAATCTTGCAAAGCTCAGGGCTGCCAGTTCATGCCACACAGTTTGAGGTGAAATTCCCTTCTCAGTACAAGGGCTAAACAAATAACACGCTATGTTTGAGTCACTCAGAGCTCTGCAAAGTAAACGTAACCTATACCTACAGAAGCGTGCTCCATTATATAATATCTGCTCTGATGGCACCAGTAGAGATAAAATCAAACTTCTACAAAAGTAGAAAAGTAGAAATCATGGGATTTCCACTGTTTTCAGGATAACCATCTTTTCCTGTAGAAACTTGTTATGGTGGCAGTGGGCTGCTAATACAGTAAGAAAGACAATGTCAAAGCAAAAAAAAGACCGCTCTCCTGACATCTTTACATCCACATTAGCACAAATTAAAAGATAATTTAATTTACAATTATAAAAATATTGTTAGGCTCATGTTTAATTGAAAGACTGACTGTAGTCTGCTTTTGACAAGGCTCATTTTTCTGATGGCTAGCTGAATTCCACAAGCATATTTACAGAGAGAGACAGTTTGACCTCATCCAATTTATACATTTGATCTAATGCACTGGAGGTCACCTAAAAATAGAGATCTGGAGAGGAAGATGGCTAATACTTCTGAGCCACAGACCAACAAAAGCAGCTCTCCTTCTTCCAGTCTCTTTTCTTTGTCTGTACCGGGCTTCAGTTCAACCTCCCCTACAGTAAAAGAATTGCTTTTATTATAGATCCCCTCAGAATAGATAACTTCAAGATTAATAAGTCTAAAAAAAGATTTGTCAACCCTTCACAAATAACCAGATGTTGGGAAAAGGATGGTGTGTCATTTCTCTCAACAAACATTCTTGGAATTCATGCATTTCCTCTTACATCTTCTTAAAAAATGCTTGTATGTAAATTTAGTGCTGACAAAACTGAGGGCCTGGGAGAAAATCAATTACTCATTCATTTGGTAACTATAGTTGGTCAAGGGATGGAACTTCTGTTTTGTGGGAAATCTGACAATGAAATTTTACTGTTGCTCTGATTCAGAAGATACGAAGCAAAAATATTACCATACAGTAGAAAATCCAATGTATACTTTTTTCAGAACCCTTTTTATTTGAAAATGTCAAGGCTTAGTGTTTCTTTCACAGTATTTTTAGTCTACACAAGGAGACTACGGATGGAAACTTGCTTTTAAATCATCAAAGGCCACTCCTGTGCACTGGGCTAGAAGTGGTAAGATCGTTCAATCAGTATGACAGTGCACCAAGCAGTATTATTTAGAAAACCACAGAATGATTTAGGTTGGAAGGGATCTTAAAGATCATCATTAGCTTCTATCCCTCTGCCATGGGCAAGGACACCTCTCATTAGACTAGGCTGCTCAAAGCCTCATCCAACCTGGTCCTGTTATCCTTCAGTTATAGGATAACACACCAGTAATTCATTTACTCTAGCACAGCTATGGAAATTGAATAATGGAAAGATCAAAAATTCTTTGTAAGAGAAAATGTAAAATCTGCCAAAACAAAACACTCATTTCAACATTTCCCTGAAAATCCTAAGGGTCATCAGCACAACTTCACACGTAATAGTAGATCAAAGATACTGTTATGGTTAGGAAATGTTACTCAAAATGTCTGCTTCGATAAAAATCTCAGGCAGTTGTTTACCTCTGTACATCCCAAATTCTGTCCATGTCCCAACACGTGTGGTGCTTTATGCAGGTTAAAGTGTATTTGTTGTTCTCATTTATAAACTTCCCAAACAGTTATCTCCAAGATTACTTGGATCACTATTGGTATTTTATTGATAATTTCCACATAGAGATTAAACATGGATGATGAAATTCCAACATTCAGACTTCAGTAAAAAATCCAGTTTGCTCATTCTGTACCTCAGGAACAGAACAGGACAGAGATATTAGAAGATTGTCTATGAAATGAAGAAGATTTTTGTGATTCACCTATATTCCAAAATGATTGAACAAAACAACTCCCTTGAACCCAACATGCCATTATCCACTTTTCAAATGGCACTCATCTTTCTCTTGGGCTGGTGAGCCTGATTTGAAAAAGGTGCACTGCAGCAAAACCTGTACAGCTCTGCGGATTTAGTAATGTACTAACAGACCCATCAATTGTTAGGAGAATCACTCTCTCTTCACTGGAATAGGCATAACACAGTGGCAGAAAGAAAGCAGAGCCAAGATTGCAGCTGATCGGTATGGCTATTTTTTATGTGTGGGAGAATTTCTCTGCCATGTTATTCTGCACACTGCGTAACTCTAAATGTCAGAGAGAACCCCTGCCCAGAGCACTTCATTAATTCACAACTGCCTCTAATGACTCTTGTCAGAGAAGAAAAATAAAAGTTAATGGACCGAATTTTGTCCTCTGTTAAAAGTCACTACACTGGAGTTCCTACTGAAGTAACCAGTGCTACTGTGTCCTCGCCAGGGTTTAAGATGGTCTCATTTATATAACCAAGTAAATTTATTTGAAACAGCACACTAGAGCAGAGCATTGATCCCTCAGCTGAAGCTGAATCAGCAGCTCTGGTCTGTGATTACATGTCAGAAATCCATTACAATAGTGCCCTGCACTGGTCCAGTGTACATCTTGATGTGGTTCATTGGTTGACAGTTAAGCATGACCATTCTGGTGCCATGAGGCATGTAGGCCAGACGTTTTACCACCCCTTGTGTATCACTTGCTGCATCTTTGAAATAAGTTTTCCCATCTTTTAAGAGTATAATCATCCCTGGGTATGTGGCTAAATGAACTAGTAGAAGTTGTGAGGTATGTGCTGGCTAACACTGTATTTTTTTCTCAACGTTTGTACTGAGCCAAGCCAAAAGCACTGCTGAAATTGCACATTCACATTACTCTCAGCTCTGTCCTTAAAAAACCCTTTTTCTTCCATCAGCATCCCATACAGATATTTATTCCAGTGACGTATCTGCCTGGAGACCCACAATGACCTGTGGGTCCACGTGCTCTTGTCCAAACACGACAGTAGGAATACTCCACTTAATTTTAAAGCTATGCTGCCCTCTCTTGTTCACTCTTGTTCACTCTTGGTCAGAACGATCTAAGCAAACTGCAGGACCAACAGTGCTCAGTAATCGTGCTTGTGACCCACCTCGAGCTAAGTAGTAGCCAGAGAAAAGGGTTCGATATTTTCCTGTACTTTTATGGATCCTTTAAGGCCTGCATAAACAGTACAGAATGGAAATATTCTTGCAAATCTTGTGACCTTGAAAATTTTCTCTTCCCAACATTCCCCATGTCTTTCTTTTTCCCATTTCCCTTTATATTCTTCCTTCACAGTATTTTATCCATCTGCTTTTTTGCCGTCTCTCCTCTCAGAGCTTTCTAAACCCACCCAGCTAGAAGAACATGAGTGCTAATGGCAACAAACAATTCATTAACAATCAGACAAGACTGTCAAAATCTGGTTCCGTTCTTTGGTCCCTGAGATAAGAGTTTGACACAATAATTGTGTTAACCCAGACAGTTCCCCAGAAGAGCACATCAGGGAGACAAATCCCCTTCAGAAGAAAGGGCAAATGTATGACAGGGCTGGGGTCTAGAAGAGACAAGTTAACAATAATTTCATTCTTCTGTTGTTCTTATTGCCACCCCTCCTACTCAATAACTTAAAATATTCACAGAGCTCTTTTTAGAAACAATGCCCCTCACCCCCGGTGAAGCCACTATTGAATGCATGTACAGCTCACTCATTCTGAACCAAATTTTCCTAACCATGGGTTGTGGCGAAAATTGAAAAGGAGCACTGGAGGGCTAGAAAAAAAGTCTTATTGTTAACGTAATTGTTTAAATTATGATTGATTTAATATAAAAAGAAAACAGATAATTTGATTTCTATTGTGCTTTTTCTTAAGTTTTATGCTGACAGCATCTCATTTTTCCAAGGCAATTGAGAGCTGGCTGTAAACACTGACTGCAAACAGTTATACTAATCAGCCCTGAAATGCTGGCTCTAGCTCAGTCCCTCCACTACCAGGCAAAGGGCGTTCTGTGGCTCCTCCTGTAATTACGGCCAATTCTCACTCCTCTGCCCTGGAGAAGCTGAACTGCTCCTGCCATGGAAAGGTAATTAGCGATTTCCTGCCTAGGGAGAGTCAAATGGAGGCAGATGAGCTCAAAAGCCTTAAATATCCACAGCTTGAAATACTGCTGTGCTACTCCTTGAATACCCACAGCACTAAGTACTGCTGCTTTAATCTCTGCCCAGGATCTGTTTGTCACTGTCTCTCTGGAACTCAGCATTTCTAGAGATGGGTTCTCTAGCCAGCCTCCTCAGGCTCTCATACAGGAAATTTAGGGCTAGCAGCAAAGTGCTGCACGTCTCTGGGCAAAAGCTGAGAGCTATCTCTGGAAGCCCGTAGAGCTGGAGTTTTCGATTATGCACCCTAATGTCTATGATCATGTCTATCCCTAGTAGGACACACTGATTCAAATGAAGATGATGGTTACTGCATCTTACTGACCTTTAGAGGAATGCAATCATCAATGTATTTTTTCTCTTCAATAGCTATCGGATTTTAAAACTGGACAGGGACTAGTGAGTTTTGATCACATTTCTTTAGACTACTCATTTCCTTTTCCCCTGTATTCGCAAGCACCCTCAAAATGTGACATGATTCTGCGTGTTTTGCTTGCTCAAATTTGCTTTCTCAGCTATGCACAGGCACATCTCAAAACATCTTAGCAGCTAATCTTTTGTTCACCTGGAGGCCATATAACAAGGCAGACTGCCTTGAGTATTCTCTTTCATCTGTCAGTCAGGGCTGTTCTCAGGGTGTTCAGCAGTCCAGCAGCACCCGCACAATTTGCGATCTCCATTCAAGGCATATCTGCAGGTCCTGCAACGTGCTGTGATGGAAAACGTTTTGCTTACATCTGGAATCAGTGTTCTTGACATCTCGGATGGGGGTGATGGGAAACCTTTCTAAGGAGCAAAGGACAATGAAACAAGATGTTAAGACAGCTAGTCGGTTGATGAGTCACAGTTACTAAACATTTGGCACCAGCCGCAAAGCAGCTAAATGTAACCAGCTCTAAAAGGCCCACATGAGGGCCTCTTGTTCATTCACTCACGTACACGGACATGCAGAGTTTAGACAAGCAATATCCCCCCTCTGCATCTTCTTCAGACTAATTTTGTAAGTAGCTCAGGCATAGGGATAGAAAATGTCCTTTTTCTTTCCTTCACCCGATTTTCTAACACCCTGATGTAGATTTCTGTTATGTCCTGGGCTCTGAGTCACAGGCTGTTGAACCCAGGGTGAGGCTCTCTTTGATGTTCAGTCAAGAAATCACAGATCAGACTGTTTGCAATCAGTCCAGGCCACATGTCCTACTGGCTTTCCAGAGAGATGCAGAGGAGGCATAACAAGGGACTGACTGACTGACTCTCTTTGTCCTGATGCTGTGTGATGGCTCCTCATGTCAGTTGTGACCTCCAGGTGTATCACAGCATCATTGCTGGCCTGGCAACAGCTTTGAAAGGAAAAGGTAATAACTTGTACTGCCTAGAGAAGGAAGACAGGAGACACAACAGGATGTTGAACAAGAAAGGTCAGGAGGTCTGAAGATCAGCATTTCTGAGGAAAAGTGAAGAGGAATATGAGGAAGCTGCAAAGGAAAACATATCCACAAATGGAAACCAGGTTTTCCCAGCCACCTCAGGGGTAAAATGCCAAGAGCAGTAACTTACAACAACATCTTTTGGAAAATAAGCATACAGTGTGGTGCATAAATAAAAACCAGGCTTCTAAAAATTCTTGGCACGGTAATAATGATACGGTGTTGGTAGGCTCCTCCAACTGGAGCAAAACTATTTCTGTAAGTCCCAGTTCACAAAGTTGAAATAGGGCAGTGCCACTTGTGCCAGCTGCAAACTTGGTTTCTGAGTTTTGTAAAATTTCTTTGAAGAAGGTTCCTCAGTCCCCTCTCTGTGGAATAAGAATCATTGAAGAATTATTATTTCAAAAGTAGATGAATAATACCTGATCAAATTCAAATGTTCTGTACTGTGTTCCCGATTGCCTTTTGTTTGAAACATGCTGCAGGTTGGAGAACAGGTTTTAAAAGTTTAAATCTATTCCAAAACCACCATGGATGGTTTTCTGGGAAGGAAAGATTATATATTACACTTGATTCCTCTCCAACATTTCTATGTCTTACATGAATACTTCTCTGTCTCCTTCTGTGGTGACATATCTGAGATCAATTATGCAAACAGTAAAGTCTGGAATTTTTATAGTTCAGTCTTTACAAGCATTTTTATAGAAGAACTTATGAAGGCTGAGGTGTAGGAAAAGTCCAATAATCCTGGCCTGTTATCTTCATCATCTCCAGCCCTGTGTCTTTTCCTCTTTACCCTCTCCAAGTGCAAGCACTGGCTCACATAATACACACACTCCATTGTGGAGATTTAAATGGCCATCTGTATGTTTATCTGAGGCCTCCCTGAATGGGCAGCCTCATTAGTGCTTGTGTCATGGACGAGTGGGCCAACACAAATTCTGTTTGTGTAAGATTTTCTTCTGCCTTCATCTCTTTTATTAATTTCTTTTCAACTCTCTCATTTTTCTTTCCTCTCTGGGAGTTTATTCTTGCTAAAACTCACTTTCATAATTTTTGAGGTTGGATCCTGACATCGTTACTTTTCTTTTGCTCCACACATGCTTAGAAGAAATCTCTCTGGAAAGCAGGAATCTATTTTTAACCTTGCTGTGGCTTTTCCTGCAGGAATGATGTTACTGAAATTAGTGGGACTAATTGGAGAAAAGGTGTTACTCAGAATGAAAGAGAGTATCAGGAGCAGTTCTAAGTAATAACCTTAAGATAATACTAAAGACCTTAAAGTTATGAAGGTTGCTCTTAGGTTTATCTGCTTTTCACAATGATAGGTAGGTGTGAATCTGTTTTATTTGTTAATAATGAATATCAGCTTCATGTCACATCTCAAAACTCCATTTTTGGAGTGTTTGCATTATAAAGAGTGAAGGAAGGCTTATGAATTCTAAGCAAAATGTTTTAATTGGATTGATCTTCTTTCATTCGGCTTTAGAGTTTGAAAAACTTCTTTATAGGCAGGATGCTGAATCTCTCATGCTTAGTTGCACCGAGTAGCATTGGAGTGCACAAATTCGCCTGCTGGATCAGCTAAATAAGAAATTCTGAGAAGCAGCGTTGTGCTTCATTGGCTGGGAAAGTGGGAAGTGGAGAGGTAATTGTATTAGTCAGTATGAAGGCAGGTCACTGTCAGTGTTTTAAATCAAGGCTTAAAGAGCGCAAACATTAGCCTTAATTCAGACAAGCAGTGGTTAAACCGCAGGTGGGGTTTTTTCTCCCCAAAGATAGTACAATATTGATATATTAGGTTTCCAGCATAATGTTGCAGATTTTTCCATACCGTATCTGTTGCATTTAGCTGACTGCCTGTTCTCAGCACTGTCTGCCACCCAAATGCCCTACTGGATCCTTTCTGGCATATTCCCCAACATTAATGTCTGTTTCAGTGGGAATTTTGAATGCGGGTGAGGACATTAAAGGGATATGTGAGTGATGGACAAAAATCACTGAGAGTCAGATGATTACTTACTCCTAAGTACTTTTGAAAGCCATCTGCAAAAACTGAGATAACAGAATCCTGTTTTCTCTTTTATCAAAGAGCTTGTTCAGGAAGGGTAACGTGGCTGAGGAGGGGATACATTGGCTTTCAACAATGAGTAATTATCTATGACTGAATATACACGTGCAGCACATATGTGGAAGGAGACACAAGTGTAACGGTCTTTTCCTTGGCAAAAATACATTTGTAAAACTTAAAAAGGATTCCCCAGACTCATAAAAGAAAACCCTATTGACAGCTCTTTACAACTAAACTTAGTGTTCAGTTTGCTTCAGCATAGCTAGGAGAAAATACAGCCGTGGTCCCAGGAATAGGAAGGAATGTCTATTTTTCATCCTCATCTAATTGAAAACTGACTGAAAACAATTGGCAGGAACCTAAATATTCACATTTGGTCAGAGACCAAGCAAGGGAAATTTCAGGCCAAGGGAATTTTGGGGGGAAGATTATGAGGAAGTGCATAAGAATAGATTGGTTTTTAAAATGGTTTTTTATTAGAAGTGACTCAATATATAAGTTGTCCAATCGTTTTTTTCCTGGTGCTTGCTCTTCAAATCCTGCATTTATTACTTAGTATAAAAGTATCAGACCATGTGTCTTTAAATAGAAATTGCATTCCTGTCAGCTTACCCAAAGACCAAATATGGGACAGCATGTCAGAGAAACCACTAACATGAAGGATTTGGGGACTTGACAGTACAGGCTCTGCTTCTGCCTGATAAACAATGCTCGCTGACTCGTGCTCTCCAAACTCGGGTGCCAGGACATAAAAGTGAGGGAGAAGGGATCCCTTGCTTGAGCAAAAGCAGAGAGAGAGATCGAGAGAGATCTAATCTCGGGTGAAGTGGGGGATATCTGGAAAGTGTAGGGCAACAAGGTATTAATATTCTATTTATTTTGGTATATTGCCACCTTGTGCTGAGGTTGGTAGAGGCACATGGCTTCACTGGCAGAAAGACTTGGCTGTGTGCTGCAACCTATTATAAATATTACATGTTGTAGCTGAGGAGCTTACACTCCCACTGTAATCTAGTGTGGTTCAAACACTAAAGAACCAGTCCATAAAAATGGCACTTCTCTCTTCTGGACATCTGTTCTTGCACATATCTCAAAAGTCAGATCTGCTTAAATAATATTTAAAAGAAAGCTTTACTGGAAATTTTTGTAAAGAAAAAAACATCTGTGAGTCCTGCAGAACCAATCTGACTGTAAGAAAGGGAACTTGCTCTTCTTCAGCATGACTTGTAACTGCAAGTTCATTTTTGCTCTCCTTCATTTCTCTGTGTGTGTGTGTGCTGTGAAGACATGGAGTCAGAACAATATGCCCTGCATTGGTGAAGGATGGCAGAGAGGGGTCAAGGTTGCCACTGGGATCCTGCAGGCTGGTGTAGGATGGTTCATGCCCAATTTATTTCAGAGTAGACTCAAAGGTTCTTCCTGCCTTCCTAAAATCCTGCCATCTTCTGCTGCTCAGCAGTGCCAGAGACCAGCTATACTCTGCACAGGGTTGTCCCTCTGATCATGTGCTGCTGCCAGGGAGACCTTGTGTTACACCAGTGCCAACCTTGTGTTAACAGTTCTTGCAGGGCAGTGGCATCAGCCCAACTAGTGCTATGCTGGAGCCCTCCAGCAGTGACAAAATTTGAACTAAAGGTCTCCAAGAAAGCTTAGTGGTGCAGAGTGCTCTACTGGAGTGCCACTGGGGCTCCGCACCAACCTCCTCTTTGCTAGTAATGCCAGCTAGCCCCATGTCTCTCCTTCCTCACCCTTTGAGGATCCCTTTCCCACCTTCCTTCTTCCTTCCTCATCCTCTGGGATTGGGATGCTCCCTGGTTTGCTTTATTCTTGTTAATGGTGCCTTGGGTCCTTCTGCTGGTGGGTGATACTGTCACACTCTTCAGAGTCCTCTAGCCATAAACCCACTTGTCAACTGACTTCCAGTGACCTTCCTTCCCCTTCTCTCTCTCTGTGGCCTGGCTGTTTTTACCAAGATACTCACACCACAACCAGATTTCAATGTGCTGCTGTGATTTGAACTCAAGCAGCAGAAAAACACTGACCAACTTACACTTGGTTGCAAGCTTACTGTGCTGAGCCACCACATTAGCTAGAACCTAGCTCCTGATTGTATCCATATGCATAAACAGTTTGCCTGCCAAGAGTATGCTTGGTGCTTTGTGAAACTCTCTCACTGAAATTCATTAGTGTCAGGACTGCTAGGAGCAGCTTTTGGGAAATGCATCAGAAGGGAGGGAGCTTTTCTATGTTTGGTACATCCACCTCATGAGATGGGCTTGCTGCTCAAAACCATCCTTATGTTCAGAGGTAGTTAGAGCAGAGAAGGAGTAAAACAAAGAAAGAAAGGAAGGCTTGCCAAGTGACTGTAGATTATATATCATAGCTCCATAAAATCTGGTGCACTCCAAAGTCTCACATCCAGGACCCTTCATTTCTGTTCTTGGCACTCTTCTCTGTAACTTCTTTCACTCTGGTTCCTCAGCTCTTGGTAGTTCCTTTTCTGCTAAAAACTTCTGCAGCTCCCATTTCACAGTCCATGGTGCCTCTCACCTGTGCATCTCTCCTGTGATTCTAGTGTCACTGAGAAGTGCCTCATTCTTCCCAAACCTTCATGCTTAGTGTACCTGTTGTTATGGTTGCTGCTTTAAATCCAGAAAATGTTAATTGAATTGATAGGGTTTAACACCTGAAGAAAAGACTTAATTGCACTTGTCTGAGTAAAATTGCACTTGTCTGGCTTAAAGACTTTGAGATGGAATCTAAAGTTGTTTTCAATTCTCTGCAGAAAGGGCAGTTACTGCCATTTGTGCCAAGTTTGCACATGTAGTCCCAGACTCTGTGCATGTTTCACTGTGAACAAGAGTCTTTCTGAATTTGTTCATGCATTCATGCAGTGAATTCAACCACCACAGTTACCTGAATGCCAGCCCTGGATCCAGATTTTGCTTGCAAATGAATAAAGGCACAAGCCAGATTTCAGATGGGGAGCGACCAGTTTTCAGGATTTTCGAAAGGGGAATCTGTATTTTGGAGTTGAAAAATTACTCCCACAATAGTTAAATCTAAGGCTTTATAGGAACTAGTGTGCTAGACAAGAGCTTCCTTCTTGTTGTAGTTTGAAAATTGCCAAAGTCTCAGGTGTTGATTTTTGTGCTTTTTTGCTGAAAGAGCATTTTATTTTGAAGCTGGGGGTAGGTCTTCCAGTCAGACCCTACAGGTGACTGGTGGACAGTCTATAAAAGGGAGTGGACTTCCTGTTTTCTGCTCCTCTTCTCCTGTCTCTTGTAGACAGAGAGCCCTCTGGAGCAGAGTGCAACTTCCCTGCACCTGCCTCCACTCCTGGGGGGCGCAGCAAGACCCAGCTGCCACGGCCCTGTAGCTGCAGGTGGTGGTGGTGATATTAGCCACAGCTTCCCCTTTCCCCAAGGGTAGAAAGAAGAGGGAGCAAAGCCCTTGGGCTGTAGCCACTGCCAGCTCATTCAGATTCCTGGCAGTGGGCCCAGAGCATGGAGCTGCTGCCCTCACACTGTTTCTGGATTGTCTTTGAAGATGCTAGAAGGTGGCGAGCTCTTAACCCTTTCCCTCCTGTGGAGCTGTAACCACCTGGGAGACAGAAAAAGAGAGAAAGGAAAGAAGCAGGCCCCTGAAGCAGCCCTGTTTACCAAGAGGCATAGCCCTATATAACCAGCACCATGTTGCCACTGGTGCCACCTGGGCCTGATAGGAAATGCTGTATGCTCTGCCACTGAGACACTGGGAGAAGCCTCTGATGAGCAAGAGAAATTATAAGGTGCCAATCTTCTAAATCTTTGGCAAAAAGAAAGAGACTGGGATTCTGTTGTATTCCTATCTGAGATGCTGCTGAAGCCTGAAAATTAAACACTCCTGAGACACGAGGAGTTAGAAGCAAACCTGAGGGGGAAGGGGGGAAGCTGGCATCTGCAAGAGGACTGGAAAAGGAACTTTGCCACAAGTATCATGACATAAGAGGGCCTCAGGAGCCCTATTGGGTTCTATAGATGGAGGGGATGGCTGAATTTCCCCTCCGGTTAGAGTGTTAGCTTACACTGTTTTTCCACAGTGCTCTCATTTGAAGCCAAAACCTTATGTGTTAGCTGTCTCCTTTTCTCTCAGGGTGTGTGTAAAGGCATTGTGACACAGTTTCTGTTCTACTTTTTTTGCTTCTTTTACTAGCGAAAGCTAGTTTGTGTGCTTGGATTGCAGGCACCAACCCAGAACCCCTTTAGACCTTCATTCTAACCTGGGACACTTCTTCAGGAAAATAAGCTGTTGCTTCTTACTCATGACAATGTATTCAATGTTCAATCTGTAGGCTGAGCTTAGTCTTGTTTCTGACCATAAGGGGACAGACAGTAGCAGTCAAATAAGACAATATTGTGTCCTAGGTGGAGTAGGTCAGTGCTACAAGATTAACTATTTCTGCCAAGTCCAAGAAAAGCCACGTATGCTAGTCAGTGCAAACCAGATACACAAATATATCTGCTGGAGTAGCACAGCAGACATCAATGGATTACACCAGATGCAGAATAGGGAAAAAATGCCATAAATGTTTGTTTTTAGTTATAAAAATGTACTTTAAGCTAAAAGATTGAAGCAATGTATGATATGGCATATGGTGCCTGCCAAGGGCTTCAGCCCTATAAAAATACTGGTAGGAAAGGGCATGAAGGGCAAGTCTTGATAGATCAGAGACAGTGTGATTTTAGGACCTCTTGTCTTATGTTCATAGATTCAGGACTAAGTTGCAGATTTCATGTTACTCAGGTAGCACCTTCTGAGCATAAACTTTTTCATCTCCTTGTAGCACCATTGCTTGCCGCTCTGCATCATGAGAAATGGTAGACCTCTGCCTGAGTGCCACAGGACAAATGCCACCATCACCCTGTCTGACTGGCACCCTTGCAGGCAAAGAGCTTCATCCAGCCCAAAACACATCAGTCTAGGGATCAATCTCCTCCATCAGTCACACTGGACTGCTTTGATCTCTGAATGGTTATTCCATGTAGTCAAAGGAAAACCCACTTACTGAGATAATTTACTTCAGGGTGATTAAATTCACTTGTGTACTTCCTCCCTCTTCCTTCTGAAGCGGATCACACAAAGACTAGCTTCAATACTTACTGCATCAGAAACACCACCACAGATACTTCATTCAGTTTTGCTTTCTTGACCAATTTTCTGAATTTTCATGGCTTTCTCATGTCTTCATGCTGAAAGCAATGTCAGGAATGCTGCAGGCAGTGTCTGCAAGCTCTGATGTTCCCACTGCTTCTGAGAGACCCATGAACACTTGCTGATATACCTTTGCCAGGCCTCTCCTCCCTTATTTAAAAAATACGGTTTCAGTTAACTCCTCAAAGGACAAAGGTTTGTGAGAGGGGAACTACAAAAGCCTGCAAAGATATTCCAGCTTCTAAGAGTAAATTTTTGAGCATCTCCTGCCATCTTGTGGGATTGAGGAGAATTTTCACTATGCTTGTTAACATCTGAGATGTCAAAGCTTTCCCTGTGGCTCCCACTGACTGGAAAGTGAGTAAGGCATGAAGAGTTGTACACCCTCTTCTGCACTAACAGTTTGGGGAAAACCTGCTGACCTTATTGGGTCTGTGCTAAACCTCTCCAGATATGCCTGGGGCTGGGCTGACCGATTATAGATCTATTATAGAATCACAGAATCATGGAAGGGATCTTAAAAATAATGTAGTTCCAACCCCCCTGCCTAGGCAGGGACACCTGCACTAGATCACAGGGCCCCATCCAATCTGGCTTTAAACAATTCCAGGGATGGAAGCCACAACTTCCTTACCATTATCTAGGCTTTATTAGAGAAACAGATCAATGTGGAAGCCTCTCTTGCTGTCATCCTTTGGGTTGCCTGTGGTACCAGCTGAGGAAAATCTGCAACAGTAGTGCCTCTATATCCAGCAGAATTACCAGAGTCAAGTAACAGTGTGGGGTTGGAAGGCAATGACTTTAGTGTGCAACCTCAGTTAACCCCAGTCATGACTGTGTGGGTGGCCTCCAACAAGGCTCCAAGCACAGAGAAAGAAGTCAATAATTTCTGAGTGATAATCCTCTGTTTGTCCTTTCTTAAAAACTTCCCACTGGAACAAGCAAGAGATTTACTCTGTGTAAATAAAGCAAGAGTGGTGGCCAGTACATGAACCACGCTGTCCTATAGAGCCGGTTGGTTGTGCAATAGTGAAAGCACAGCAAGGTTTCAATATTGTCGGATTATCCAGTTGAATGCTCCCATGCCCTGACATTGGGAGACTGAAAAAAGCCACTGTGGCTTGGTGTAACTCTTGAGTGAGTGGCAACAATATCCTCAATGTGAGAAATTTGTTCACACACTCAAGCAAAACATTAGCTAGACTTCTTTGGTTGTTTTTGATCTCAATGGATAAAGCCAGATGAAATCAGTGTGTATCTTAGTTGGCTTTGGGCTGATGTGATTGAGGTCTCCTGCAGATTTGGGCATTGCTTTGGGATGACTGATTCTGCAGTGTTGAAAAAAGCTACTTCCATATATTCAGCTTGTTTGTAAATTTGCTCTCAGCGACAATCAGGCCGAATAGAAAAAATTTTCCTGAGGACATTGGCAAGTCTTCACCAGGAAAAGGCTTCCATGTCTTTAGCAGATCAGTACTAGAAGGAGTCAGTACTTGCGTCAAACAGGTTTCACTGGTGCTCTCCAACAGCCAGGAAGCCGGAAGACCTTGCCTTCCATTTAAACTCTTCTTCATAGAAAATGGTTCTCTAACTCTCCTCTAGTAAAAATGAAAAAGCCCACCCCTCCTTCCCTGAAATTAAACAACTGTGAACACTGTCATTTTTTAACATCAAAACGAGTCCTTAGCCTTGTTCTCAGAAATGGATGGATAGGTTTGATTGAACTTTTCCAAATAAGGAAAGGCTAACAGTTTTGCACCTAGTATGGAAAATTGCAGCCTGTCCCAGGTTAAAATCCAAACAGAAAGGCAGCCAGGCCTTGACGGGTCTTAGACACAATCTATCAGGCAAGAGAAAACAGCTTGAGGAAACAAAAGGGTTTACTGAATTCATATCTAAGCACAGAAGGAAGAACAGACGCAAGCAGGTGACACAAAGAAAACAAACTCCATCACAACGTTACACACATTCTGAGAAAAGGAAAGGGGCAAAGCATTCTGTAGCAGTCTTTGGCTTTGGGTTGGGTCCCCTGGGGAGATGGGGGACACACAGAGCACAGCAGTAGCAAAAGGGGGACCCACTCCCCAGACACTTCAAACCCCCAATTTCCTGACATTCTGCCAAAGGTTTGAGAGTTACAAGTCTTAGCTTCTTGTGCAGATAGTTCTGCCAAGCTGAAACAGCAAATGCCTTTCCAGGCTCCATTCTCCTGCTAACATGAACATTCCTAGTGTCTTCCTCAGTGGCAAGCTGTGACAACAGCTTCTCTTCCCGCTGTTCAATACATCAGGTGGACAGCAGCTGTATGGGCCAGCCACGTGGTGAGAACACAGCAGCAGCCATGGTAGCACATCAGCAGGGACCTCCCACCTCCTTCAGGGTCTCAGGCTTTGGGGGCTTTTCTTCTTTAATGTTAGCTCACCGCTCCAGCGGGCTTGCCATGATCAGTGTAACCCTGTTCTGCTTGATGCGGGGGAGGAATCAGCACTGGTGATTTCTTGCAGCATCTGCTTGTTTTGCCATGCAGGGCTTTCTGCCAGCATGGCATGGTCCAGAGCCACCCTGGCATGGCACAGAACCAGAGCCACTTGGCAGCAGACAGGGCATGCTGCCACTGTACCCCTGTACCCTGCTGCCATCAAAGCCTGGCTCCGAGCATGTTTGTGACATTCCAGCCCTGTCCCTGGGCAAGAGGGTCAGGGTGGGGACCTGGCAACCCATGCCACAGCTCCAGGAGGAGAGAAAAGAAAGAGGCTGTTCACCCCCAAGCAATCTTTTATTGGGGTGCAGGGTAAGCAGAAATGTCCCCTGCACCCCCATCTAAACTGGTGTTGCAGTTTGAAAATGATCAAATTTTCAAGCATTAGTTTTGGTGCTTTTATGCCAAAAAAAGCATTTTATTTTGAAACTGGTGGTAGCTTTCCCAGCAGACTGCCTGCGTCAGTGTCTTGACCCTACAGATGATTGGCGGAATGTACTTCCTGCCTCCTGCTCTTCTTCTCCAGTACATCTTTTAAGAAAGATTTATAAATTTCCTTAGGAAGCCTTCATTCTCAGCTCCAGGTGTCTCCATGGCTCCTGTCCAGAGCCACTGTCATTTGTTCCATTCAAATGGGCCATCAGCTGCTTCAGTCTCTCTAAGCTGCAGAAGACATCTGGGGTGGGGGGTCTTTCTGCCTCCCTCAGTCTAAAAAGGAACAGATATTATTTTGGAAACAAAAAGAAAGGAAAGATGATAGGTGATAGGTTTAGATGGGAAGTCAGAGCAAGTTCTTGATGATGACAGTCCAGTCAATTTCATCTCTGTGCCTGGCAAGGTCATGGACTACATCCTACTGGAAACTATGCTTAAGGCATATGAAAAATGAGGAGGTGATCTGTGATGCCAAAACTATCTTCCCCAGGGGTAGATCATGCCAGACATGCTGATGTTGCACTCTCATCCCTCATCCAAGTCATTGATGAATATAATGAANTTTTGGTGCTTTTATGCCAAAAAAAGCATTTTATTTTGAAACTGGTGGTAGCTTTTCCAGCAGACTGCCTGCGTCAGTGTCTTGACCCTACAGATGATTGGCGGAATGTACTTCCTGCCTCCTGCTCTTCTTCTCCAGTACATCTTTTAAGAAAGATTTATAAATTTCCTTAGGAAGCCTTCATTCTCAGCTCCAGGTGTCTCCATGGCTCCTGCCCAGAGCCACTGTCATTTGTTCCATTCAAATGGGCCATCAGCTGCTTCAGTCTCTCTAAGCTGCAGAAGACATCTGGGGTGGGGGGTCTTTCTGCCTCCCTCAGTCTAAAAAGGAACAGATATTATTTTGGAAACAAAAAGAAAGGAAAGATGATAGGTGATAGGTTTAGATGGGAAGTCAGAGCAAGTTCTTGATGATGACAGTCCAGTCAATTTCATCTCTGTGCCTGGCAAGGTCATGGACTACATCCTACTGGAAACTATGCTTAAGGCATATGAAAAATGAGGAGGTGATCTGTGATGCCAAAACTATCTTCCCCAGGGGTAGATCATGCCAGACATGCTGATGTTGCACTCTCATCCCTCATCCAAGTCATTGATGAATATAATGAACAGTACTGGTCCCAGTACCGACCCTTGGGGGACTCTGATAGATACAGGCCTCCAACTTGTCTCTGCCCCACTGATCACTACTCTTTTGCTTCTATCCTGCAGCCAGTTCATGATCCACCTCACCTGATTGTCCAGACCACACTTCTAACCACAGTTTGGCTGTGAGGATGTAGTGGGAGACTGTGTCAAATACTTTACTGAAGTCAAGATAGAACACACCCACTGCTCTGCCATCATCTATCCACCCGTTATGTCCTCAGAAATTGTTACCAGGTTGGTCAAGCATGACTTCCCATTGGTGAACCCATGTTGACTGTCCCTAATGACCCTTTTGTCCTTGATGTGCCTAGAGACAGTGCCAAAACCAAGTTGTTTCCAGGAATGGAGATGAGGCTGACCAGTCTATAGTTACCCAGATCCTCCCTTTACCTGAACCTGAGCAAAGCCTTTGACCTTATTGTGGCCTTCCAGTATCTGAAAAAGATAGGGAGGGGCTTTTTAGGATCTCAGGTAGTGACAGGACTAGGGGGAATGGAGCAAAGCTGGAGATGGGTAGATTCAGACTTGATGTGAAGAGGAAGTTCTTCACTGTAAGAGTGGTGAGAGCCTGGAATGGATTGCCCAGGGAGGTGGTTGGGGTCATATCCCTGGAGGTGTTAAAGGCCGGGCTGGATGAGGCTCTGGCCAGACTGCTCTAGGGTGGGGTGACCCTGCCCATGGCAGGGGGGTTGGAACTGGATGATCCTGTCATCCCTTCCAACCCTGACTGATTCTGTAACTTCTTCCCAGGGATGGTGATGGGGCACTGGAGGGGGCTGCCTGGGGGGGGTTGTGGAGTCTCCTTTTGTGGAGATGTTTTAAACCCGCCTGGACCTGGTCTGGGTGATCCCGCTGTGGCAGGGTGATTGGACTGGAAGATCTTTCAAGGTCCCTTCCAATCCCTGATGATTCTATGATTCTTGCCCTTTTTGAAGATTGCAGTGACATTTGCTATCCTTCAGGCCCCAGGCACCTCTCCTATTACCCATGAACAGGAGAATGGTCTAACAATGACTTCCACTGTCTCCCTTAGCACTTGCGGGTTTATCCCATCAGGACCCATGGATTTATGCACATCCAGACTGCTTAACTGGTCTCCAACCCAGTCCTTGTCAACCAGGGCAAACTTCTCCTTTGTCCTGACTTCCTCCATGGCCTCAGTGGTCTCGGGCTCATCAAGGCACCCACCTCTGCCCACAGGCTGGGAGGCAGCAGGCACTCAGGCTCCTTCTCCTCCCTCTGCAGTCTCCATGCAGTGAAGGAGCTCTGGGTCAGCATGCTCCATAAGTACTTCCCACGTGGCCCTGCAGCCTGTGGAACCCCTGTCACAGATCAGCAGGGTGTTCCAGGTCCAGGTGTTGCCATATGCTGAGGAATCACCTGGAGCTCTTGAGCTTAGCAGAACTGCCCCCATGGCTGCAGGTGGCTCTGGAGAGGCAGAGCTGGCAGAGCAGAACAGATTTGTCCAGCTGTGTTCAGCCAGCACCTACCCAGCCCCATCCTCACTGCACTCTGCACAGCTGCCAGACATTTCCTGGCACTTTGCCAGCAGTTTTCAAGTACTCCTGGGCTGTCAGTAGTGGGAAAAGGAATCATAAACTCTGTCTCTGCCCCTTCCTCACACACAGGCCACCAGATGGAGTGAAGGCAGCCTGTGTGATGCAGCTGCCCATGACCAAGCTACTGTTGAAGTGTTGCAGTCTTTTGAGTATCCCTTTTGGCTCTGCTCTGCCCTGCCCCAGAGGCATCATGGGCATGGCTTACCTTCTGGTTTTCTCTCCTTGCCCAGACACCAACATTCAATGTGGAAAGCCAGAACAAGCTGCTCAGAGGCCAAGCACAGGTGAAGGCGGCTCAGGATGCAACCTCAGCCATCCCCACAACTCACACATGGTCACAGGCCAATGCAGCTCACTGGGGGCCCTCTGTGCTATGGGGTTGCTTGGTGAGCTGTCAGCCCCTATCCCATGCAGGACCTACTGGCTCTTCTCACATCCTATCACTGGAAAGGGTATTCCAAGTGCTCTGGAATCTACCTGTGCAGGAAGCCTCCACATCTGCTGGCTCCTGCTCTGTGCTGGAACATGTTGTATGGACTGATGGCTGTTTTGGGCATCGAGTGCTCCACGGTTTTGTGTCTAAAATTTCTTGTTCTTTCTGTACAAAAATAAAGTGTCAGGTGATATAATGGTTTAGGGAGAGGGTCTAATCTGTTTGGGTTGGTGCCTGTAATTCTAGCACAACAACCAGCTCTCACACAGAGTTCAACAGGCAATGAAGCAACTCTGCTAAAATGACGACAGTTTACCAAGAAGGAAAAAACCTCCAAATAAAAATCAAAAACCCAGAAACTGTATCACAATGCCTTTACACACACACTGAGAGAATTGGGAGACAGCTAACACATCGGGGGTTTGGCCTTAGATGAGAGCTCTTGGATAAAAGTGTGTACACCAACACTCATAACCACAAAAGTCACCACACACAAACACACACACAGACTTGCACCCCACTTTCCAGAAGAGATGGGGGGTGGGGGGATCGCAGGAATACAGCACAAAATATACATTTGGTGCTTGTGTACAAGTTCCTTTTCCAATCCTGATGCAGACATCAGCACTCTGTGATGTCTCAAGCATACTTCTAGCTCCTGTTGGCTCAGGGCTCTTCTTTGAGGCTATACCAATGTCAAATACAGAGGATAAAACAGAATTCCAAACTCTCTCCATTTCACAAAGGCTTAGTTCAGTAATTATGATATCTCTCTCTTAGTACAGGCTTCTCTCAGTCTCTCAGTGCCAGAGTATACAGCATCTTCACCAGCCCAAGATGCCTAAGAAAGCCCACCAGCCTAAGAAAGCTACGTCCAGCTTCAAAATAAAATGCTTTTTCAGCATAAAAGCACCACAACTAGTAGCTGAAGATTTGGTAATTGTCAAATCAGGACCTTCTGCACAACTGATTCACCTATTCAGAGCACAGTTCCCGTGAAAAAGCAGCGCTGCCCTACAGCTGCCAGGAGCAACGGGCGAGAGGCTGCCCAGTTACAGACGGCTCCCGGCTTCCCGCCAGCCTAGGATGAGCGGCCGGGAGGCGCTACGAGGCCGGCGCCTGGAGCACGTCGTCAGGCCGCTCGCCCCTTGCCAGCTGCCTCCACAGTGACCGCACCCGCTGGGGTTCTCTGACAACTCCAAACCCATGGTGGGGGCGGTCAAAGCTCGTTCGGGCCGGAGCAACGAGCGCGGCTCGGTGCCGCCACAGCGGCCGTCGCGACGACTAACCTCGTCCTCTGCCACCATCAAGACCTCCGAGCCGAGGTCCCTCTTGCTCCATCCCTACCTCTCCCCTGGCAATCGACTCAGGTGGCAAAATGGCGGGTCGGGCTGTCTCCCCGATGCGAGGAGGTGGCGGAACGGGCCGGTATCGTCCCGCTCCAGATGCGCCGATCCCACTCACACTGGGAGATGCTGGGGGCGAAGGGGGAAGGCAGCGGCTCAGGAGGGCCCGGCTGTTCGTGGGCCCCAGAAGCTCCTCTCGCTCACCAGCCACCAGCCTCGACCGCCGCCGCCGCCGCCCTAGGGACTGGCCTTGCCGGAGAGAGCGGGCAGGCACGGGGGCGCCTCGGCCACTGCCGGGGCTTCTCACTTCTACGACCTTGCCGCTGGTGCCGAGGCGTCGCTTTGCGCCGCTGGCGGGAACGGAGAGCGGGACGGGGAGCTGGGCGCGGGGTTCCACCTGAAAGGAGCTGAAAGAGTAGAGAGGTGTATGTTGGTCTGCTCTCACATGTAACAAGCGAAAGCACAAGAGGAGACGGCCTCAAGTTGCACCAGGGGAAGTTTAAGTTGGACATTAGGAAAAACTTAAGTTATTGAAAGGGTCATTGAAGCCTTGGAACAGGCTGCCTGGGGAGGGGGTCGAATCGCCATCCTTGGTCACGTTTAAAAGTCACACACATTGTACATCCGGAGCTTAGGGACAGGGTTTAGCACTGGGTTTGGTACAGTTGGGTTAGTGTTTGGACTCAATGGTCTAGAAGGTGTTTTCTGCAGCATTAAAGCAAAGTAACCTCCACCCCAGCCTCTTCTACAAAGAATGGGAGGTTGCAACTCTTGGGACTCCAGCGCTTAAGGCCTCTTCAGCTCGTGAAAAGGCCATGAGGGCCGAGATAAAAAACCAGGTTACAGAAGTCTCACCTTCCAAGCAGCTTTTGGAAGAGTCTCTGCCCAGCAACCGAAGCAACTGCACATTTTAGAGAAATTGGATTAACTACTAGATCTTCCAAACAACTCACTGATTAATCAGGTCCAACACATTTGTAAAGCAGAATGCTATGAGGACCCCCAGTCGTGGGAGAAAGCAGTGTGGCACCTGGAGGAACAATAAAAGTGCAACCATTAATTAAAACATATATTACTGAAGAGGAAGAGGGTCACATAATGCACTAGCACCACACTTGGTCACCTCCCGAACTTGCCAGATTACAAGAAAAATATTCCAGACAAGCAGAGGAAACAGGGAGTGATTATTTATTTAGAGCTACCCTCACAGGTGGGGACAGAATTTTATTAAGTGACAAAGAAGATGCCATAGCCTAAGGGAATGCCCTCCTCCTCAGAGCTGAAGCTTGCAGACCATGTCCAGACATGGTCGGAAGCCCATGGAGACAGAGGGACTGGTCCTGGCGGCCTCTTGCAGGAGCAGCATCACTCCTGGGACACTGCTCAATGTAGTGATGCCCTGCCCTGGCTATGCATTGCAGAGTCCTGAATCACAGCCCACCACAGCCACTAGCAGATGCCTTCCTCTGCCTTAGACCAAGTAGTTCCTTAGAGCAAAGTCCCTCCACACCCCATCCTGCCACAGGAGTGACAATGTCCTGGAGCAACATGGTAGTATCCCTAACAGTACCTAGAAGACAAGTGCTCACACAGGTAGCCCAGGAGGAGATGCTGTCTAAACTCTGTGAGCAGCTGAACAAGTGCAACCTGCTGCTGTACCAGGTGAGGCTGCAAAGGTGGGCCAGCACAGGTTGGTCCAGGATGAGCTGCAGAGGTAGCTGCAGCAGCGTAACAATGCATAATAAACAAAAAAATTCACATCAATCAAGTAAAACATATGAGCCAAGAAAATGCCTACATGCTTACAGCATGTCTCAAAGAGAAAATAAAAAACCCCAAATCCCCCACAACTGCTTCCAGATACAGATCTTCCATCTTGCTGGGCTGTACTAAAGCGAATTCCAGTTCCAGCCACACACATTAACAATATATACATGCACCTATCAGTCATCTATACTTTTCTGTGCACATGCTAACATTAGAGGAAGCCATAAAAAGCAACCCAGGCAGCACACGTTGGTGCAGACACCTTTATTCTCTTGAGGCGTTTATGTGTAAATGCCTGAAAAAATAGAATTCCAAGAAAAACAATTCAACCTAACCCAGAATACTGTTGCATTTAAGGACCTGATTATCCCATTAAATACCTTTAAAAACTTAGGATCACTAATTTAGGAACATCCAAGAGGTAGAATGTTTTCTATTTTGCAATCCCTTTTATTTCCATTGCAGTAAGGATTTTTCTCCCCCAAAAATGTCAGGTGAACTAAACAGACTACTTTGGGTTTTTGTATCAATAGTGCATAAAAATATAAACACAGAAAGATAGCTAGAGTAAAAGGTCTTTTAGATATTACTTACAAAAACCACAGTGCTTCTGTATGTGCTTTATCAGGCCTTGCCCTAGATTTCGCCTCCCTTCCACTTTAAACAACAAATACTAGTCATAAAAAGCTTGGAAAACACTTATGTTATTCCAGTAGTTAGACTAATTAAGCTGACCAGCTTCACATCTCAAGCATTAAGTCAATAACAAGGCAGCAGGAAACAAGGAAAAGCTCAACTGATAAAAACAGTTGTAAGATCAGAATCAAAACCTGAGAGCTGTCAAAATCCAGCAAGTTTAAACAAAACAAAAGAACACTACAGGCTTTGACCATTGAAAATGCATCCAATCCCTAAAAAACAGAACAACTTAACAAGAAGGTTAACCACCTGAAAGATGCAATGCACTTATTTCCAAAGGCAGGAGTAGTTTGTCACTAAATAAAAACCTTCAGAAACAGGAGCTGATTAGTCAGGAAACACTTGTTCAGGGAGTTTAGGCAGTGCCTAAGTTCTGAGGAAATGGGCATGAACATAGGAGCTGCCAATCCCAGGATTTGTTTTGATAGCTAAGGAGAACCTGCACTGCAGGCAGCTTAATCCAATCCAGTCAGTAAGGGGTTTTTTTCAGACAGCAACAATCAACTTGCATCTATGTGATCAGTTCTTTCACACTTTTTCTCCTCACCAGCAGCTGCCACTGAGCTGCTCAAACGTCAGGCAGAGGGGCCAGCAGCCTTCCTCAAAGCCTCAGGGCTGCAGAATTTCTGACCTTGCTATGCAGATCCTGGGTAGGTGCAGAGGAAGAGTCTTTGCTCCAGCTTCCAGGGGACTCAGGCCTCCTTGCTAAAGGAATTATGGAACAGCAAATCAGGCTCCCACCATCTGTCTGAGGAGCAGTTTGTGTAGGCTCAAGCACTTGAACCTGAAGCTCACTTACAGGAACGTCAGGCTGCTAGTGGGACAGAAAGCCCCCAGGACCTTCATCTTGAGTGCACAGAGGGTACAAATGATGGCCTTCACTGCACGCTCTGGGCAACATCTCTTTTCAGACACCAGAGGGACAGATGGGCCAGCACAGCCCCTGGCCTGGTGGGTCTTGCCCAGTGCCAGGCTCCCCTGAGGGCTCCCGGCCTAGGAACACTCTTGAGGCTTTGCCTTGCCTCAGGGCACCTACCCACATTGGTGAGGTACTTCTGTTCCACTGCAGCCCTTGCAGCACAAAGCACCCCGGGGGGTTGGTGGAGTGATGTGCTGTGGCTCTGTGTTCCAGGAGCTATCCTACCTGCCTTCACACCTGTATTTCCTATATGAGATGTCCAAGCTGTACGAGGAGGAGCTGGAAGAGATGGAGTTTGCAGCCAAGGTGAAATGGTCTGAGGAACCCAGGGGCCCTTTTAAACCCTCTAGAGCCCACAGATGGCAGGCACTGTGTGCCCAGACTGCTGAGCCTTCCTGCAATTCTGGGCAAAAAGGGTGGAGCTGGGCTTGCCCACAGCGCCCAGATGCTTCCACAGCTCTTCCTGGGTCTCTCTCCTGGACCAGGCTGCCAAGCCTGACCAGCCATGGGATAAACAGCATGCTTCAGCCTCCAGCCCTCCTTGTCCAGCTTCCTGCCCAGCCTGTTTTTGTGCTGGAGCAGGCCATTGTTGCTTCCAGCCATCCCAGAAGCTCAGCTGCCTCCCAAGGTCCATTCTAGCTTTGACCACCAACTCCCCTTCTCAAATATGCTGCAGGAGTACATGGCCAAGAGGAAGACCAGGATCCTCACAGAGGGCGAGCAAATTCAGGCATTGCTCCATGGCTGCCCAGAAAGATCCTGTGCGTGAGCTTGAAGTGACCAAATACCTGAGAGTGGTGAGCTGGGGGAGCAGGCTGAGCTATGGGCAGATGCCAGGCACCAGCTAAGAGGAGGAGAGGGGGGTGTTCTAGTTTGAAAATGACCAAATTTTCGAATATTAATTGTGGTGCTTTTATGTGGAAAAAGCATTTTATTTTGAAGCTGGAGGTAGCTTTCCTAGCAGACCTCCTGCTCCTGCATCAATTGAGCAATGGCTCTCAACCCTCTGCCACCAAAGACTGGAATGGAAAAGCTTGACTACAGTTCTGTTGTGGGAGTAGCCACAGCCCATTTTTGCATGGGAGCTCAAACACAGAGAGGCTAAAGAGACAAACCATTCTCCATACCTGCAAACACCTTTTGGTGGGGGTGAACCTCCAGCCCTCCCAGCTTTTTCTGAGGGCTCNTAGCTTTCCTAGCAGACCTCCTGCTCCTGCATCAATTGAGCAATGGCTCTCAACCCTCTGCCACCAAAGACTGGAATGGAAAAGCTTGACTACAGTTCTGTTGTGGGAGTAGCCACAGCCCATTTTTGCATGGGAGCTCAAACACAGAGAGGCTAAAGAGACAAACCATTCTCCATACCTGCAAACACCTTTTGGTGGGGGTGAACCTCCAGCCCTCCCAGCTTTTTCTGAGGGCTCAGATACAGAAAAGCCAGAACCAGGTCATTCCTATTCTTGGCAGTGGGCTGGAGTAAGGGCAACTCCTCCAAAGCCGCACTACTGTCTAAATGCCTTTGAAGATGCCAGACAGAGGTGAGCTCTTAACCCTCCACCTCCCTTGGTGCCTGACCACAGGGGAGAAGAAAGGCTCTGCATAAGGCCTATGGAAAGCCCTTGGACAAGACCCCAAAAAGCCTATTTGCCATTAACAGGTGTGGCTCCAGCACACTGGTTCTCTCCACCAGGCTGGCAAAGATCCTGTATACTCTGGCACTGAGAAAGACTGAGAGAAGCCTCTACTAAGAGAGAGAAAGAGAGATCATAAATACTGATCTCCTAAGCCTTTGGCAAAAAGAGAGAGTCTGGAACCCTGTAGTATCCTTTACATTTGACTATAGCCTTAAAGAAGAGCCCCAGAGCCAACGGGAACTAGAAATATGCCGGAGACATCACAGAGTGCTGATTTCTGCAAGAGGATCAGGAAAAGGAACCTTTCCACAAGTACCAAATCTATATTTTGTGCTGTATTCCTGCCACCCCCTCCCCTCCACCCCTTTCTTTTCTGGAAAGTGAAGTGTAAGTGTGTGTGGTGGCTTTGTGAT
Source organism: Upupa epops (assembly GCA_013397515.1). Lineage (NCBI taxonomy): Eukaryota > Metazoa > Chordata > Aves > Bucerotiformes > Upupidae > Upupa > Upupa epops. Next base: position 665,459 of record VZRI01013642.1, on the reverse strand, counting down.
TATGAGTGTTGGGGTACGCTCTCTTGTCCCAGACCTCTCATCTAAGGCCAAACTCCCTATGTGTTAGCTGTCTCCTATTTCTCTCAGTGTGTGTAAAGGCATTGTGATACAGTTGCTGTTTTACCTTTTTGATTCTCTTACTTATTTGGGGATTTTTCCTTTTCTTCTTGGTGATGGGTTCAATAAACTCTTGTCTTTCTAGCAAAGTTGCTTCATTGCCTGTTGAACTCTCTGTGAAAGCTGGTTGTTGTGCTAGAATTACCTGTACCAACTTAAAACGATTTAGACCCTCTCCCTAAACCATTACCAATTGAAGATTCCACTCAGATAGAAGATCTGAAGATAATCAGTTTGGCTCTCAGGAGATTTTGCAGGCAATTGAACCTGTTCCCCCCTCCCAGCTGGTTTGAAAGGGGGAAGGATGGTGTTCAGTTGTTAAGATGGCGTTTAGCCTGAAGGAGTCTATAATAGTGGTTAGGAATTGTTAATTCCTGTAGATTTGCTCCACACCTTCAGGTGATTGCCACTCATCCTAAAGTACTCCAAGACTGCACTCCTAAAAAGTGATCATTTTGGCCTTTTCTCTTTCTCTGATTTGCCAAGGGTTTTATGAAATGGTTGCTCTGGCCATGAGTAACTCCGAAGCCATTTGTGTGCTGTGGGAACAGTAAAACACTTAGTGAGTGTTTTGAAGTGCATTGACTCTGGTCAGGGTTGTGCCATTTGCCCTGTGTGAGGAAGGGGCTGGAAAGAGGTGTTGCAACGTGTAACTGATAGGTCATCTAGACATTTGCTACACAAGGCTGGCTCAAGGTCATGATAATTTTTCACACAGTCCTCTCAAAACAACAGTAAGTTGTTAAATCAGTCAATGTTTGCTCTTTTCTGGTTGCAAGGGGAAAGCATCTGTAAAAATGACCTCCTAATGTTAGGCTCTCTGTGGTGTGTCAGTTGGTTGGAAGCCATGGGAGTTATTTGTTTCTCCTGTGTTTAAGCACAAATGGAAGCTAGTCAGGTCACCATGAAAGCTTTCATGTGACTTACAAAAGTGTTAGCATTACTTATTGCAAGTTAGAGTTTTGTGATCTGAAAGATCTAATGATAAAGGACAGATATCTCATGGTATTTCTTATTAATGGAAGTGAGGAGAAAGCAGAGCTAGTTTGAATTGCTTCAGTTTACTGTGGTCTCACCAAATGGTTGCATGCACAGTCTTGTTTCATTTAATTTCATTACCTGAGCTTACAGTTACATATAAAATGTTTATTTTACATGAGTTACATGTAAAATGATCATTACTGGCTTGACACTACTTGTAACAATCTTCCTCCTAATTAGGAAGCAAGTACCATCTGTAGGCTGTACTTCACTGACAAAATCTCTGGTACAAGTTATAGAATAACTGTGAGTCCTTTATTGATGTTAGGATTAGCAACCAGGATTAGAAAAGGTCAGGATGTCTAACTTGTTACATCCATATGGAGATATAGAAGTCCAGGAAGGTTGGACATATTTCAAGAGGGAAGTCTTAAAGTCACAAGAGCAGGCTGTCCCCATGTGCCAGCAGGGAAGATGACCAGCCTGGTAGAGCAGGGACCTTTTGCAAGAACTCAGGAAAAAAAAAAACATGTATCAACTTTGGAAAGAGGGGCAGTGACTCAGGAAGTGTTTTAAGGATATTGTAAGGCCATGGAGAAAGAGAATTAGAGAAGCAAAAGCTCAGTTAGGACTTAATATGGCCAAGTCTGTTAAGGATAATAAAAAGCACTTTTATAAAGACATGAATAACAAAAGGAGGCCCAGGGAAAATCTCCACTCCTTATTGGGTGAAGGGGGCAAACATGGTAACTGAAGAGAGGGAAAAGGTTGAGGTACTTCACACCTTCTTTGCCTCAGTCTTTAACAAAAAGCATGGCCATCCTCAGGATAACTGGGCTCCTGAATTGGTAGACAAGGAAGGGGAGCAGAATATCCCTCCTGTAATCCAGGAGAAAGTAATTAGTAACCTGCGGTGGCACTTGGATCCTAAGGAGTCTATGGGGCTGGATGGGGTTCATCCCAGGGTGCTTAAGGAGTTGGCACAAGAGGTAGCTAAGCCACTCTCCATCATTTATCACTGGTCGTGGATAACTGGGGAGGTGCCAGATGACTGGAGGCTGTCCAATGTGCTGCCAAGAAGGGACAGAAGGAGGATCTGGGGAACTACAGGCCTGTCAGCCTGACCTCAGTGCCTGGCAAGGTTATGGAGCAGATCATTTTGAGTGCTATCAAGCAGCAGGTAGAAGGCAACCAGGGTATCTGACACAACCAGCATGGGTTTAGGAAGGGAAGGCCCTGCCTAACTAATGTGATGTCATTATATGAATGAGTGAGCTGCCAAGTAGATGAGGGGAAGGCTGTGGTGAATGGGGTTAAATCCAGTTGGTGACTGGTCACAAGCAGTTTTGGGACCAGTTTTGTTTTACATCTTTATTAATGATCTGAGGGGATCAAATGCACCCTCAGTAAATTTGCAGATGACATGAAATTAAGCAGCAGTGTCAATCTGCTTGAGGGTAGGGAGGCTCTGCAAATAGATTTGGACAGGCTGGAGTGATGGGCTGAGGCTAATGGGATGAGTTTTAACAAAGCCAAATGCTGGGTTATGCACTTCAGTCACAACAACCCCCAGCAGTGCTACAGGCTTGGGGAAGAGTGGCTGGACAGCTGCCCGGTGGAAAAGGACCTGGGGGGGTGTTGGTTCACAGCCGGCTGAACATGGGCCAACAGTGTGCCCAGGTGGCAAAGAAGGCCAAAATTATCTTGGCCTGTATCAGGAATGGTGTAACCAGCAGGAGGAAGGAGGTGCTGGTGCCCCTGTACTTGCACTTGAATACTGTGATCAGTATTGGGCACTGCAGTATAAGAAGGCCATTGAGGTGCTGGAGGGGGTCCAGAAGGAAACATTACAGTCTGTCCGTTGCAGCCTTTCCTTTCTTGCACCGAAACATTCTGTAGGGCTGGATGGGAAACTCAAAATATCTGGTCATAACCACAGTTGAGATTATTGTCTGTGTGAACAGACACTCCTGTTAGTCTGGAGGTGTATGTGTACAGAGTCTCTGTTGAACTTTGGTACATTCAACCCAGCAGAGTATAAGACTGCTCTGTAAAATCAGTCTCCCTCTCGTGGAACTGCTTGGCCCAGGCTGAATGCCACACTGCTTGAGAGAAGACCCTTAAAATACAGAATATGATACCAAGTAGTGTCCTCTGACACTGAATGGAAAAAAGCTCTAGACGTCTTTTTATATCACAACTCTCTTGGCACCTCTCCATCAGGGCATTGTTCTTGTGCTTTCTGAGAAGGTTGCCTGCCTGTGCTATTCCAAGTATGGGGTTTGCCCTAGTAATGAAACCTTCTTACTCTAGTTGCAGGAAGCATCACACTTGCAGGCTCTTGAGGCCTTCTGTCACCCTTCTGTCTGCTGGTAGAGTAACATGGCCAGCTACAGGCAATACAGGAGACTCCTGAAGTGCATTTAGGGTAATTTTTTAAGCCAGCAAATAGCAAGCCCCAAAAATGGGATGCTGGATCTGATGATCATCAATGCTAATGAACTCATCAGTGATGTCAAGATTAGGGGCAGCTTGGGCTGCTGTGATCACACACTAGTGGTGTTCACTGTCCTGGGAGATATAGAACAGGAAAAGGGTAAAGTCTAAGTGTAAGACACAGATGTAGAATTACTGTGAGGAAGACATTATTTACAGTGAGGGTGGTGAAATACTGGTACAAGTTGGCCAGAGTGGTGATAGAAGCTCCATCCTTGGAAACAAGCAAGGTGAGGTTGGAAAGGGCTCTGAGCAACCTGATCTGGTTGATGACCCTGCTCACTGCAGGATGGTTGGACTAGATAAACTCTGAAGGTCCCAACTCAAAGTGTTCTATGCCATCCCTTTTCCACTGAGAAAGTTGCAGTTCAACTTTAGTAATGCTAATGACAAAACCTCAATGAGTAATACTAAAAGGTTTTTATTTTATCCAGCCTAGAGGTTCCAAACTTTTAATTGAATTTAGATTATGCTGCATCTGTTTTTACCAGTTTTCCACCTTACATATAAAACACTGGAAGAGAACAATCAACTTCCTGAGGTGTATTCCAGATGTCTCAATGTAGCGTGTCTCAATTGCATAAATGGATTTTGTAATCTTTTACCCTACTCCTTGCACAATGTGGATTAAGTTAATTATTTATAGCTTGCCAGGGCAGATGTTGCAGTGCCATGTGCAATGCAGGAGACATTCAATCTGATAGGAAGTCATCCTACTGTGCCTTGTCAGACTGGGAAGGGCCAGAAGACATTTTAGTTGTCTCAAGAAAATAAAAAAGTATCATATTTGTTCCATCAAAGAATTTTTCAGTGTGCTCATAATTTAAAAATAACCCAATTAATTTAAAAGATTCTCAGTTCTTCCCTTTATCTAACTACTGGCTTTTTCAGCTTTTTGTGTTTACAGTATCTACATGTCTGTCTCCATGCCCTTCTAGAAGTAGTAGGTGCTCCCAGAGTCTTCAGTTGAAACCATGCCCAGTTCTGAAGAAGTGCCACTAGATGGCATGGCACGGCATGGCATGGCCTGAGAGAGCAGCTCAGACAGCCTATGGACTTGCTGTTATCACCTGTATAACTAGGGGGTTATCTGATTGTTTTGCAGGTCCTCTTTTAATTGTACATTCATAGAATGGTTTGGGATGGAAAGGACCATAAAAATCATCTAGTTCCAACCCCTCTGCACCTCTCATTAGGCCAGGTTACTCAAAGCCCTATCCATCCTGGCCTCAAACATTTCCAGCTTTGGGGCACACACAACCTCCCTGGGCAACCTGTTCCAGTGCCTCATCACCCCCACAGTGAGGAATTTCTTCCTTATAGCTAAAGTAAATAATTCCTACTTCAGTTTAGAGCTGTTACTGTTTGTCCTATCACTACACGCCCATGTAAAAGTCCCTCCCCAGCTTTCTTATAGGCCCCATTTCAGTACTGGAGGACCTTCTGGGAACCTTCACTTCTCCAGGCTGAACAATGCCAACTCTCTCAGCCTGTCTTCACAGCGGAGGTGCTCCATCCTACTGGTCATTTTTGTGGCCCTCCTCTGGACTCACTGCAACAGCTCCATGTCCTTCTTATGTTGGAGACTGCAGAGCTGGACATAGTACTGCAGGTGAGGTTTCAGGATTGTAAAGCAGCAGGGGAGAATCATCTCCCTCAGCCTTCTGGTCACTCTTCTTTCTAAGCAGTCCAGGATATGGTGGGCAACATTTGCTCACGAGGATGTTCGCTGTGTTTGAGCTGAGGTCCACAAAGTCTTCGCCTGGACATGCTGCTATCGGTGAACAGTGAAGCCTTATTCCAGTGCTGGGGTCCTGCTGAGGCTGTGAAGTGACCAGAGCAGGGCAGGAAAGAGACTTTCCCAGCTGTGTCCCGCTGGCTATCCCTGCCTGCCCTCTCTGGGTGCATGGCCCAGACACTGTCTGCCAGGCCCTTCACCTTCCCTGCAGTCCTGCTGCTGACCTCTCTGACTGACCAGCTCTGGGATCCGCTCCCTCTCCTCACCCAATAGGGGCCTGCATTTTGCTAATTTGCTGCTGTCAGGTTTTCACAGATCAGCAGACCCTGACTGTGAAAGTGATTTTTTTTCCTTTAGTTTATCCTGAACATCATGTCATCTCTCTGTATCCAAAATTCTCTCTGCGTCAGTGTAGGTAAGGGATCAAGGACAATTGTTTTTTCTTGTAAGAAATGCTAACATGAACATTGGTCAGGTTAGGAGACCTGAGAAACTCAAAGCGTGGGAAAATGATAAAATCAAACATGCTGACAGTGGTGCCTCAAAACTGGTGGGAACTCAATTTTATCTCTGTGTAATTTTTTTATTATTTACCTTAATGTAAAAAGCACTTTCTGTCCTAAAGAGATTTTCCGAGATGCAAAGAATATACATAAATAAATATATCTATAAAATGTTTAAGTCTATACAAAAAATAACTAAATTAAATATTCCATTTATATCTTAGGAGATTTTTATGCAAATCAGATATAACAGACATCTAGGAATTGTGGTAACAGAATATGCTTGGATTATGCTTTGTGGAATAAACTACTCTATAGTAGTTTCTTATTGCAGAACACAAAGCAAACACATTCCAGGTCGTATTTGTGTTGTTCTACAAGCTTATGCTGCTCTCATGCCTGTGGGATCAGTGAGGGAAAACAGTCCAGTGTGTTTACTTTTGTTTTAATTGATCTTACTTTGACTTTGCATCCTTTTGATGGGACACCAGTGCTGGGAACTGTAAACAAAGTAGAGATGTCCATGTTATACTTCAGTCAATAGGGAATAGGCTCTGAGTTCAGATTCTAGGCTCAGTGAAAACAGTGGGTGGTTTCTCACTAGGTGGAATTATTCAGAAAGCATTTGATGTTTATTTAACTTCTATCCCACTGAGTACTCTTGAAAATTTCACCCTTAGCGTCATCACTGTTTGTCCTGCTGTTTGGTCAGGTCGTCTAACTTTTCTGCGCTGCAATAGATTCTTCTGTAAGATGAGAGACTCAAAGTAGCTTTTTCTTTTTGCCAACATAGAAATGACAAGTGTGATGTATGAAAAGTTTGGTTGTCTAAGGATGATCCTTTTAAAAGGATGGCTTTTTAGGCTTCAAATAATATAAAAGCAGATATAAGATTACTGAATGTCTTTTTTTTTTTTAATGTTGGTTGTGTTCATAGAAAGGGGTGCACTCAGTGCATGACTCCAACAGATGGGTCAAAATGGGGGTTTGAAGGCCAGCCTGGTTAAGGCCTACATCTCATAAATGAAGAAGCAAGTATAAAAAGTAGACTCTGCATTTGAAGAATTAGATGTAACTTCCAGAACAGAGTCTAATGAAAAGCTGTCTACCATAACTTTTTGCTGTTTCTGAAGTAATAACCATAGTGTGTCTAACTGGCTGCCACTCCATGATCTTACAGGTGTTCTGCTAGCTTGTGGTTCCTTCCTAGAGTGTAGCTTTGCTAAAAGTGGAAGTGGTGGAGCAGAGATTGACTTCATGCTGTGAATTGGCAAAGACAATAACAGACTGGAGCCTTGTTCATGTTTGTTTGCTGTCACACTAAAAGTGGCTGATAATAATAACTTCTGAACTAGAGGAATCAAATATGAAAAGTAGTATCTATGAACACATACAAATGTTATCTTGACTAGTGTAATAGATAATCACTAAAATAAAGGTCTGACTAGAAATTGGCCTTGACCACCTTGGGGATGATGTGATGATGTTGAAAGAAGGTTAATGCAGATGACCTGTGAAGTTTCTTAGGATCTGGGTATTTGATATCAATGGCTTGGCACTGATGATGCTGGAATCCTGTCAGATTTTCTTGTGTTATTTCAGCTCTCAGTGCAGGTTACTGTTTGTATTTTTGTGTTTAATATTCTCTAAGACAGGGAGTACTCAGCAGGTTGCATGTTACAGGCTCTGCACTAGTCCCTCCTAAGAGCTAGTATCTGCTGCAGTAATCACTGTCATAAAAATAAGAACTAGGTCTTTCCTCTGGGTTCTTTTAGCCTATTTTCTTCTTTGATCTGTTGCTTTAGACTGCAAGCTTTGTGGCACAGAAATTGATATATCTCCCTCTTGCTGGAAGTGTTCTATTATGGTAATAAACCAAATAATATTGTAGAACCAGTGCTGCAACTCTCTGGGGACATGAATGTTAGAGCTTTTATGTATAGAATTCAGGTTATGACTTCTGGATTCATCTCCACTGTGTTTTTATTGATTTAGAATAGCTTATAATTCATTTAAGAGAATAAAAGCTTTTTTTGGTCATTACTGAAGTGAGCAATATTGGCTACTCTGACCAGTTAACTTAAGATTCTTTGTGTAGATCTATCTCCTGGAAATACCATTGCAAAGAAACCACAAGTTTACTCAACAGAAGCCAGACAGAGGTTTGATTGCATATTCCTGTATTGCTAATAGAGATAACAGCAGAAACCAACTAGAAGTTGGTTATAAATTTCTGTAGTCCCAACCTTGTTAGCCATTAGGACGCATGTACTTTGACCTGGGAAAAACATCTTTGAGAATTCCTGCACACACATGCCTCTTTATATCTTACCTTAGTCTTTCTAAGCTTTTTAGATCAAGATCATCTTACAATCTTAGTTTAACAAGGTTGTAGATAATGTTTAGATCAAGATACAGCAGCATTCTCCTGTTAGGTGTCTGCACTAGTCATGCCAGCTACTTTATTGCAACAGCCCTGTAATTCTTTTGTTGATAAATATCTTAACCACATTTTGACTGGAAAAAGATCAACTCCAAAACTCCAAGAATACTATAATCTCTTTCTTTCTATTCAGATATTAAATAATACATGGTACAAAATAACAGTGGGGGAAAAATAGGGTTTTGTTTAAAAAGGAAGCCGTTCCAATAAAAAAAGGGAGATGGAAACTGTCATATTTGATATCAGGTGATACAAAGTGATATCTTGAAATTATCGAAAATATTTGGAATCTGTAAGTTCTTCCTGGAAATATAGGAAGAAATGCAATGGAAGGAACACTTTGATCACTCTTTTAACTGGTTTCCAGGAAAATAGTTGAAAAGTGGAGGTAACTTGTTCTTCATTAATTGGAAAGCTTCAGGGAATATGAAGGAGTAAAGTGCCTTTAACGGGTCATATGTGGGCAGAAGGTTCTACTACTGAAAACAACAAGTGTGACTATGAAGTACTTATGTCTGAAAACAATCCAGGAAACTAAGAATATCTCTTTTGAGTAGTCAGGGATTTGCAGACTTGTTGAGGATGTACATCATTCTAGGCTTTCTATGTACAGTCAGCTTTTTTCCCTGTCCAATATTAATATAACATTTCTGGGAATATGATGGTGGTGATGATGGTTTTAGCTCTCCTGCATGAACACTGATAATAAAGCTCTTCTGAAATTCTCTGGGGAAACTGACTTGCCATACTTGTCCAGTGTGGATAAGTTTACTTGACAGTCAACTGTCTGTTATCTTACTAGTAGGAGCTAGTTGGGAGATAGAAGATCATGGTACAAAGCACCAAGATGTACAGGTCTCTCTTTCTGTGAAGAGAAGCGGTCTTTTTCTTAGACAAATGTAAGTTGTTGGAGAATTCTCACAAGATTTTGGCATACAGATCCTCCCTAGATGGACAGTCAAGTGTAAGGCTGATTCAGGAAATTGTGTGTTTTTTTGTTAGCAGAAGCAGCTAGGGATGATTTCTTGTCTTTTAATCTTTTGATTTGTCCAACAAAATACTGCATTCTAAAGTGAGAAAGTAATTAGCAGTGAGAGGTCAGCCAGAGGACTCATACTGATGCCAGACAAGTTTAGGACAAAATTTTCCTCACAGCGCAGGTTTTCACCAGGAGCCCTACTCTAGTCTGCATTTGGTGTATAGATAGAAAACTAGGTGTTAATGACCTCCTGAAAAAAAATCATTCATACCTTCACAGGGCAGAGGAAAACAAGCAAGGCACATCTCTGTGCGTCTTCTGTCTCCTATGAAGAAAAGCATGGGAAAATCAGCCTAGCTTTTACATTTAGACATTTTATATTTAGTCTGATCCAGAAACTTCTATGTTAAGTTCCATATAAATATCAGAAGGAACTTCTTCACAGTGAGGGTAATGGAGCATTGGAACAGGCTGCCCAGGGAGGTTGTGGAGTCTTCTTCTCTGGAGATGTTCCAGACACGCCTGGATCTGTTCCTGTGTGACTTGTTCTAGGTGATCCTGCTGTGGCAGGGGGATTGGACTAGATGATCTTTCAAGGTCCCTTCCAATCATTAGTGATTCTATGATTCTATACTCAGGGATCTTGGAATATCTGGGTGTTACTGGATGCCAGAGAGGAGGTGCTTTAGCAGCTGCTCAGAAGAATAAGGAGCTCTATATGGTTATTGCAGTTCCCGCCCTTGAATATCAGCAGATGAAAAGAAATAAAGGCCACGAAGATAGATAAAAATACCTCACTGGTTTTACTGAGTTAGATTTCAGGACAAGTGTCTGAAGAAGCAGCAAGTAAAAGCTGATAATTGTTCAGTTAGCTGCTGCTGAAGACAGCAGTGATGAAGACAAGGAATGCATTCAAAAACCTGCTTGAAAAGAAATTGCTTTTCAGGTCAGATATCTGAACCATTGTCTGCTTGCTCCACTGAAACTAGGTAAAGAAGGAAAATCCACAAATTAATTGAAACAGAAGTCTTGCTTTGCTAATTTTCTGAAGACTAGTGACAACCAGTACTTTTCAACAGGAGACAGAATTAACCTTGTTCACTTCTTGCAGTCATAGGAAGCCAGACGGTAGGACTAGGGAAAGACCATAATTAAACTCCACCCATCTTCAAATGCAGGTTAGGAGATCGTAATTCATGAAATGAATCCATGCAATTAGACAATATTTATACAATTATAAGCTGAACACTGAATAATTAGTGATTCATGAGCTGATTTACTCATAAGCTATCCACTCACAAACCTCAATGAGGAAATTCAATTTATATCTACTTTGTGACTGTGATCTTTTTCAAACCGGTATCTGTAACAAGAAAGGAATTTAAACTGCTCATTAAAAAGTGCATGAGATTTAGGATTAGGTTTTCTTTACTCTGAGAAATTCCATTGAAAAAATGAGCAATATATTTCATATTCATGGCAATTTTATAGATGTTTGGGGGGCTGGGTTTTTTGTTTGTTATTATTGTAAAGTAATAGGTTTATCGTCTGATTAGGATTTGATTTCTTTGAGAAAATGAATTTTTGCCAATAAAGAAATACTTTGCTAGTAATGTATGATTATCCCTATCCAGTCAGATAAAAAATGCACTTATTTCAGGAGCCTGTCCTCAGCAGTGGTCAATAGATGGTTCCCAAGAAGAACAGACATACTCAGGCAACAATTTCTGCCTTCACATGCACAGTCTGTAATCAGTAATGTCTTATTTTTGCAACAAAGCCAACAATAGTTTATGCTCTGAAAAGAAATGTTTCAGAAGTAATATATAATGTGTAAACCCGGAAGAACCCCAGTGTGGCCTCAGATCTGATCCTGATTTCTCTAGGTGGAGACCTGTTGAGATCCCAGGAAAGACAGCCAGTGCTCACTCCCAGAAAGGGTACCTGTGCCAGCTGAAGAGGGATCTCCAGATCTAAAGCAAACAAGTTGTTTCCAGTCCAGCTGAAAGATGCTGTCCACGTGTTTTGGCAACACTGGGCACTTCATAGATCTGTTGAAGAATTCCAGCTATTAGAGAGGGGCAGCAGACACACAGTTAATGTGAAAACACTAGAAGCTGGGGACATAGGGTACTGCATTAAAGCACTGACTTGGGACTTTGTTTTCTTTACTGTCTTCTTTACCAAGCTGCTTCTCATAAATCCTTCCACAGAATCTTTTCAAAGCTGACTGTAATTTCTTCCCTCCCATTTCCCGTAAGAGAAATTTGAGAACAAAGCACCACACCTTCTCATCTTTGTTTATTTGAAACCTTTTATTACCTCCGGCATCAGTTTGTTGTTGAACCTTTATACGTTTACCTAATTCTGGTGGTAAACTCCTTAGGCAGGAGTGATGTTTCCCTGAATGTTACTGTATGTATTAAGCTGTGTGCATTATCATCTGCAGAACAGATTAGCATTATGATTGCAACAGCCAGGTCTGCAGGATTAACAAGTCAGAATGAGAAAAGCCAGTTGCCTTTTTTTTAATTATTATTATTGGCTTGTATCAGCTGCTTTCTGCTCCCTGAGTGAGGCTGCAGGGAATTCTGAACTTCTAAAACAAACCCCATTTCTGAGTTATGAATGGGATAATTTCTGAAAAGGGAAACCTTGCTAGACTTTTAACTAACTGGTGAGTTAGCATATTTTGTCTTCTAACTAACTGGTGCTCCACAGACAAATGTTTTTAATTGTAGCTCACTTAAGGGAGTTCTGTGTTAATGGAGATGTTCTTATAAGTTTAATGATGGTCAGGTTGAGGTTTTGTCTATCTTCTCTGTCATTTCTGTTGTGTTTGGGGTGGGATTGTGAAGTTTCATGCTCTGGAGTTATTTAGAGGATTTGGAAAATTCCTGTCCTAGGTGTCTTAGTTCTATGTCTATGAAATGAATGTAGAACTAGATGATCCCATCAGAGTAGCGAGAGAATGAATGAATCTGGTATTGTGTGAGGGGTGACACTATTAAGATGAGGTCTGAAGTTTTCTATTACTGTGTAATCTACACACAGAGTCACTATAATTGATGTATTTATTTTCATATTATGCGTGTAGTAGGCTGATGGCTCAAAATTAAACATTATGGTGGGACATCATAAGAAGCTGTTTAACTGATTTAGCAGAAAGGGCTACTTTAGCTATAAGGGTATCACAAAGGCTAGGCAAAAATTTGTGCATGTGATTCCTTAAAATAGAGATTACATGATCACAAGTGTTTTTGAAACCTCAGAAGAACATCATGCATGTGGAAATCACAGAATCATTAGGGATCGGAAGGGACCTTGAAAGATCATCTAGTGTAATCTCCCTGCCACATCGGGATCACCTAGACCAAGTCACACAGGAACATGTCCAGGCAGGTTTTAAATGTCTCCAGAGAAGGAAAGCACAGATTAAGAAACTAAGGAAACTAAATACGTTTGATTTTGGTGTAATGCTGTAATGGCTAGTTGCCTAAGGATGCCGTAACAAGTTACCTGTGGTTATGAGTAATTATTATTTAAAATATTCCAAAACTATTTATGAGTGCTACATTGTGAGATTGATGCTCTGTACATGGTGCTGGAGGCTGGTGCTGCTGCTGGCTTTCTGCTCAGTACATGCTGCTGGCTTTCTGCTGCGTGGCTGTGCAGAGCAGTGCTTGTGTCAATGTGAACATAGATATAAAGCATCAGAGATGAAGATTTCTTGGAGAAAACTCATTTTTCTAATACTCTGGCATTATGAAGTGGGAGGTGCCAGACAATAGGTGTCAGCACTGGTTCAGCTATGTACAGCTTTCCTGCAGCTGTAGATTAAAGCAGCTGATGTTAAGCACAAATTTGCTGTCAACTGTACTTTCAGCCAACCAATTTCCTGTAAGTAAGTGTTGAGACAGAGTCTGACGCTTGTTATAGAGTAGCTTTTCCAGGGGAGAGACAGAGCAATAATACCGTATGTGAAGCAGAAGATATAAGGTGGTAAATATAATGTATGAGTTGTGTTTGTACTGAAGAAAAGGCTGTCTCTGAAAATGGCAATTTAATTAGATATTTGTAGTGTTATGAATATTCGTAGAGGTTCCTGGAAGGGAGACTTTGGTGTAGTGTTTTCTCTGTGATTTTTAGAAAATCAAAAAACCTAGCCTAACTGAAACCAATATGCCCACTACACTGAAGAAGACAAGCAAAGTCTTGTCAAAAACTTCCACGAGACTTTGGAATTGTGCTGATTTGCCACTAGGGATTTAGGTATCTTTCTCTTGAACCAACACTTTTTCTGTCCAAGGGGGTGTGGACAATTCTGTGATAACCTTGGAAGTAAAACCAGGAAGACTTAATACAAAATGTATTGTCTGTGTGATGAAGAAATCGGAAGAAACCACCACCAAAGGTGTCACTGGCAACATGCACCTAAAACACAGGGTGTGAAGATTAAGCCAAAAAAGGTAAGTTTAAATGTGTAAGAACACAGAGAAAACATGGTCTTAGCCCAGCAGCTCTTTTGAGGGGGTGAATCTGTGTCAGTTGTCTAGAAGTGCTTTTACCTGGATGAATACATGTTCTTTGAAATCATGTCCTCTCAGGTGCAGGGTGCTGTAGCTTTAAAATTGTAAGGGAAAATAGTGAACTATTCTTGTAGTGAGGCCATTAGCTGTATTGAGAGATTGTCAATAGGCTGGTACCTTGTGTGTTGAATGCTAGGTGGGAAGCTGTGCACAGAGCAAGGGAAATGGAGTTTTTTCTTGCAAATATTCAGTATGGGATAGGTGGGAGAATCCCCCGCCCCTGGAGTTTGCATTGCATTGCAAAATACTGTGAAGTCCATGCTGCAGTCGCAGTGGCACACTGGAGTGCACCAAGGCTGGCAGTGTGATCCAAAGAGAACACACAGAATTGTGAGCTATGGCTATATAAAAGGGGGCGGGACACTCTGCAAGTTCCAGCTCCTTTTCTGTCGTTGCTGCTGCAGAGGCACCAGCCCAGGGCAGCTGGCACGCCTCTTCATTGGCTCTTATATAATATGGGGTTTCACAGGGCACCGATGTAGAAATAAAGTCAAACATACTTGAGGCAGACTCGTATTACTTGTCCTATTGCTGGTGCTCACTGTGGAGTGTAGGGCCGTGCTCAGTAGGGTCATCTGTGTCCCTGTTTAGGGAATTTGTAAAGGTGTGCAGGATGGCTCCACATGAGGCAAGGGATGAACTGATTTTCTTTGTGAATGGTAAAAAGGTAAGGAAGATTGCAGCTTTCTGTCAGGCTTGCTCCTGGACTGTGGCTTGATTACTTATGTTTCTAGTTCATCTTTTTCCTCCTCTGAAGTCTTCTGATATGAGCACAATTGCCATGACTTTTAAATACTAAATGTGGAGACTATTTATTGCTTTGCTAAGTTATTTTTTTCTCTTCTTTGTCAATAACTTGTGAATTATTGAAAGAGTAACACAACTATATAATGTTTCGTTTACATTTCAGATGTGTTTGCAATAATTTACTACAATTCTTTTAAATGAAGAGCCACTGACTTAATATAGGCATTTCTACTAGGAATAATTTCAATAATTACAATATAGTAATTCAAATGTAGGAATCCATATATAATTTATGTGTTCAAGAGGTATCTCTGACATTGTATTTTTAAAAGAGACTTAAGTAAAATACTCATTCCATTTGCATTTAGGATGCTAGAAAACTTTTTAAAGTCAAAGTCCAGTACCCAATGCTGACAATTACCTGTCTCACAGGAGGGTGGGGTGGTCCTTGAACAGGCTCGACACTTTTGAACTGGACAGCTTTGTCCTGGGTGGCATTGCTGGCATTGACACTTCAACAGCTTGTAGCAAGTCAAGGCTGCTTCTTTTTTTGAACCTTAAGTACCAAGCTGGTTCTGTTTCTGGGCTCAGTTCAGTGCTAATCTGTGCTGTCACCACCCTCTTGCCTAGATACTTAGACAAACTTGTACCAAAGGAACTTAACAGCTGGGAAGCTTGGGGAGGGGGCTGCATGGGTACTGGGGAGGTTAGAGTTTGGGAGCCTTCCCTGTGCATTGCTTAGGCGTAAATCACAGGCAGCACTGTGTTTGAGATAGAGAATTAATTTTTTAATCCCTTGAGGGATTGCAAAATATTCCTAGTTAAAAACTTTGTGCTATGCCCTATGGACTGGCATGGGGTTGCCGTCAGTTTTGCTTCTGTTGATATTTATTAAATGTGGGTAAGCTTGTTGCTACAATTAGGGTCTTTTTCTTCTGAATTTGGACACCAAACTGAATTGGAATTTGAACTTTCCCAGGTACTGGAGATTGATAGCAAAGTTTTATTTTATCCAAGTGTCAATAGATAGTAGAATGAGGTTTATCTAGGAGGTATTATAAATGGGTGAAGGAACTATTGAAGGTAATACTGATGTAGAACCCAGCCACAGTTCTCAGTTTTTATGAAGAAGGATGACAACCGTAGTTTTTGCTCACACTACTCAGTCATAATTTATATATCAACATTAATTGACTTATTTACCATTCATCATTTCTAGAGGAAGGTGAAAACTTGAAGATCCAAGTTAATTGTGACAAACCAGTCGAGACTGGTAACCAACACTGTGAAGCAGTGCTGTGGGATGATCTGTGAATTTCATTTGATGAATTTTCTGTTATCGTGGGCACAAGTGGTGTATCATTACCTTGTCTTTCTGCTCTGTGAAGGCTTTAGTGACTTAGATCCCTCTCCTGTGATCCCCGGTTTTTAGAGGGTGAACTGTGAGTGTTTTGAGCTTTGCAGCAGGAAGTTACCACAAACATATCGGATAATTGAGATGCTAATACAGACCAATACTGTCTTTTATTCATTTTGTGGTATGTTCTAATAAAAGAGAATTGCAGTTGTCGTGCCAGACCACATTTCAAGACCACTGTACCACTCAATGCAGGTATGGAGTGTTTCTAAACAAAGCCCTGCATACATTTACAACTGGTGTTTCAGCACTGGTTGCTGCTTAGCTATTACAGCAGCTTTGCTCTGTGTAAATCAGTAGAAAAGCCCTTCTTCCCGAAGGAGGCTCTTGGCTAACATACAAAAATGTGTATTAGCCAGAGCAAAAGAGAAGAGACTGAACAGCGCAGAATTGTTCTGCAGGACTCTATTTTATGCAGGTGGGGTGAGGCCAAGAAAGGGTAAAAGAGCAGCCTAGAACCCTGAAATCTAGCAGCAGAAGACAACCATTTCTTCTGTGTCTGCTGCCTGTTCTTGCAGTGTCCTGTAACTGATAAACATGTTGTGAATGACATTGCCTGTAGTCCTCTTCAGCAATCCTTATGGAGCTGCAGCTCCTGTTTACAAAAGCCACACCTTGGGTCTGACTCTGTGTATGTGTAAAAGAGTTTATCACAGTGTGAACTTAGCAGTTGTTGGATAAAGACACCGCACCAGGAAATTATTAATACTGCCAACAGTGCCATCTAATTCCATGTGTCAAGGTTGTTTCAGGAACCTGCTCCGCTGGCTCATGGAACTGGCAGTACTAGCAAATATCCAGGTTCCACTTGATCAGAGAGGTAAGGGCTTCCAGGATTGTGCTCTACCTGGAGTCTCCAGTGAGTTTTTTCCATTCCCTAGAAAGAACTGAGCTCATGGGGCAATCAAATCTGTGGCAACAGATGTGGAGTTTTTTGGGATATTTCTGCACATGACAGGTTATGTGGTGGAAGGGGTAGTAGAAAGTGCCTGGGCAATGCTGCTGAAACACCAGGTAGGTTAGGATATGGCTCCATCCATCTGAAGTCCTGACTATTTTCAGTCTATTCAGTGTGAAGAATGTGATAGCACAGCCAGTGGGAAAGGTTATTGCTGTGTGAGTTTATGAGAGTTTGACATTGCTAATGGGCTGCTGATGGTCTGTTGTAGTACCAAACTGTGTGATAAGAGGTGGTTAAGACTGGGACTTTTCATGGTAGAAAATCCTTCTCTTGCATTAGCCCAGTCTGCAATGTTGAAAAGAAAAAGCCTTCTCAGATCAGCTGAGCATACTTCACATTCAGGAGTGTATTTTAAGCACCTGTTTACTTCACTGGCCATAAAGCTTGGCTCACAACTAACACAAATTTATCTTGATAGTTTGCCTAGACTAGAATAGAAAACACACAACAGTTTTGTTTCTTTCAGCTGACCAGGCTGTCTCATGAATATGCAGCATGTAATTCTAGTTCAAAAAATGGATATCAATATTGCTACTTCTATTCTGAATGTTAAGAGGGGGGTCCATACTGGTAGACACGTTTGACCTCTTCCAAAGCCTGTAGATGTTTGATTGCAGATGGGACAGGCCAAACTTCAGCATTTGTTTGAGCTTCAGGACCCTCTGGCTGCTACATAAACAGTGAACTGCAAATTTTCAGTGTGTTGGTTCAAAGCAGCACAAAATATTCTCATGACCAATAGCAGGCTTATTGTATGTGTTTATATATAGTTTGTTCATCTGTGTTCCGATCCTTTTCCCTAGTGAATGAATTTGAAATTTCTCACTGACTTGAGGAATACACATTCGCAGAGTTGAAAGTCCTATTATGACCTTTACTGTTGATTATTCTGACTGGTTGCATGGCAATCTGGTTAAAAGGTTCTACCTTTTCTTCTCGCAACTGAGTGACTAGAAACTATTAATTACATTCAGAAAAACAGCTGTCTGTCATTAGGAGGCCCTAGCTGGTGGAAAGCTTAGCATGTTGTTTGATAAACTAGTAAAATTTCTTTTCCTTTTTGTTCCTCTATTACCTTGGTCAACTACTGTTCTTCTAAATTGTAAAAGATCCTTTCTTTAACTTTATGGAAATGCTAATTTAAATGTGATTCTTTATGTTGTAAAGGAAAACTTATCTGACTTAGTAAAAGGTAGTTAGAGAAGATGACAAACAAAATACTTGTTGAGATCCAAGTTTTAGGTGAAATCATGAAGAAGTGAGCTTAACATCTCTTTGGATTAGCCCACAGGCTCTAAGAATGTAGAGTACTGCTTATTCTGTGTAGTACTTGAAGCTTGAATAACTGTAGGGCATGGCACACCAATCTCCCTGCTGAGGTGATCTGAGTACTCCAGATTCCTAGAATCCGTAGATAAATAGACAAGTGGTACAAACACAGCAGAACAGAACAAATCTGTTGGGAGTCTTTGCTATCTTAACATTTCCAGCTAAGTTTCTCTTCGATTAATATTTAAACTACATGCAGTAAACCCCACAGTTTTGAATCTGTAAAAATGTAGATATCATTCTGATGCATCCTTGTTGCTTTTTGGTTTAAACCAACCCTTCAAAACCTGAAAAACAGTAACTAAGCAAAAAATATGTATTTCTTTAATTGCAACATCTACACAGACTAATTCTACTCCCACTGAAGACAATGGATATAATTCAGATTATTTATGTACAAGAACACTGGGGAAGATGAATAAGATTTGTTTTGATGGGTAAGATACTGAGCTATGAATCATGTGCTTCTGGGCATCAGACAAGAGGAGGTGTTATCCCCACCCACAGGGTTTAAAATATTTTAAGAAGAAATCACAGCAGGTGATTATATCAAACTGCTTGAGGAATGGCATGTTGAAGGACAAAACCTGCATCAATGACAATGAACAAATGGCAGGAAAAGTAAAAAGTTCTTGTTCTGTAGGCAGTGAGAGACCGGTAAACAAGTATCTCCCACCAGAAATCTAAGTGCAAAGAAACAACTCCATGCTCTCTGTGTGAGATTGGTTTGATTGTCCTGCACGCTCTTACCCCTTTTCTCCTTCTGTTCCCAAGTTTTTGCCATCATTGCAGACATCTAACTATGGGGAAAGAGTTTGAAATGAATGAAATAGGAACTGGAGCTACTGGTTTGGATAGGAGTGTGGATTGTTCTGAACACACTCTTCTGGATAGTGGGAGCCACTTTCTCAAAGCTGAGCAAAGATTTAACTTTGGGACTTGCTGAAGTGCTTCACTGAACTGTGTGAAGATCACTGATTACACATTTTGCTGAATGAAGGTTTCGTCCTTCACTTGGAAAGTAAATGCTTTTCTTACTCAAAGTTCTGAAAAGGTACTGTTGGGACAAACATCTCATTTGTTTTCAGTACACGATGGAGTGCTACTTGGATACTTTCAAGAAAACCTCCTGAGACATTTCCTTTGATTTGAGAATGGAATAATCTCAATAGTCTTTAGCCATCTGGAAAACTCTTCTGAAACTTTTTCTCTGTGCCTGGCTACCTTGGGAACTGCTTTGGAAGAGTTTGCAATGGCCACTGGCATGGTCCTGAGGAGCAGGAGTAGGGAACTGATTTCTCCCCCTGTACTCAGCACTGGTGAGGCTACACCTTGAGGACTGTGTTTAGTTTTGGGCACCTCAATATAAGAAAGACATTTAGGTGCTAGAGAGGGTCCAAAGAATGGCAACAAGGTTAGTGAACAGTCTGGAGAACAAGCCTTACAAATTGCAGCTGAGGGAGATGGAGCTGGTTGTTCTGAAGGGGAGGAGGCTGAGGGAAGATTTTATTGCTGTCTACAACCACCTGAAAGGAGGTTTGTAGAGAGGTGGATGTTGGTCTGTTCTGACAAGTAACAAGTGACAAACAAAAAGACATGGCCTCAAGTTGCGCCAGGGGAAGGTTAGGTTGGACATTATGAAAAAGTTCTTCATTGAAAGGGTCATCAGTCCTTAGGACAGGCTGCTGGGGCAGGGGGGTTGAATTGTCATCCCTAGATGTGTTTAGAAGTCATGAGGATCTGGAGCTTAGGGAGAGGGTTTAGCAGTGGGCTTGATACAATTAGGTATCAATGGTCTTAAGGATCTTTTCCAACCTAAATTATTCTATGATTTTGTATGATACTGTGTTTAAATTTACTGATGAAAGGTCTTTGTCTGTGAAATGGCATGAAAGGCCTTTTATCCTTGGGACCCTTGTAGTCACAGGCATTTGGCAAATTTCTGCTAATGTTTCTTTACCAAAGTGTTGCAGAGAGATGTATGCATTAGCTCTGAACCATCTGGTCCTGAGAGCACCGGTGTATGTTCTTTCTTTTTTCTGTGTACCCAGAAAGTGAGGGAACAGCAGCACTGTTAAGTGCTGCCTGATTCACAGTAAGACACACAAGCTAGAAGGATGAACTGTTTGCTTGCACATTACCTCACGTGTAGGAACGAGATGTGCCCTAAATGGCAACTTGTGTTTTGTAGCAGTAACTTTATCAGATAGTTCTAAAAAACATGGACACTCCCAAGCTAGAAGAATGAACTGTTTGCTTGTACGTTACCTCATGTGTAAGAATGAGATGCGCCTAAAATGACAAGTTGTGTTTTGTAGCAGTAACTCTATCAGATAGTTCTAAAAACATGGACTCAAACAGGACATCTGAACCTTGTATCTTTAGAATAACCATGTCACGTGTCAAAGGCATAAAACTGAAGCAGTACAGAAGTTGGGAAGGTTTCTTATCACTCAGAAAAAAGGCTTACACAAATGACCTGTGTTTCAGTTTGCCCTTCAAATCAGGGTGATTAATTTAAATAAGCTGTAACTTTTGTACTTAGGACTTGCTCAATGTAAGCACCAACAACAGGAGATTACATCCTGGCACACACTGAATTTGGAAAAGTTTCTTGACACTCTACTAATAGCAGGAGAAGAGGAAGACAAGCACCACGACTGCTTGGAGGCAAGGGCAGAACTTTGGTTTCTGACCTCTGGGCAGAGGTTGAAGTAAAAATCTAATTAGATGTTTAATAGATAACTGCTAATAGTGTTGTTTACCAATAGCAGGGAGCAGACTCCAATTGTTTAGAGAAAACTTCCCCTTGTTTGGAATGTTACATTCTCATCTGCAATGCTGACTTAACATTAGCAAGATAAAAAGGGAAAGTTCAAAGTGTTTGATACTTGCTGTGTGTCCTGTATACCTGTCCTGGTCACATTAAGGTTTCTGTTCTTGCTTGTTTCTTTGTGAAGTCTGTTAGTGATTCTGTGTCTGTCATTGTTTATCTGCTTATTTTCTCTGCCTTTTCTAATAGTAAGAAGGAAAAAGGTATGGAGGTCAGTTATGCATGATCAAAGATAAGATGCAATTTAGGGAGACAGTCAAAGCTTCAATGCAAAACATTCTCTCTGCTTACTAATATTCAGTTTGCTGGTTTTGGTGAGTTCTTTTTAAGATTTGACCCAATGTGGAATGGCTGAAAACCTCTGACATGTAATGCACATACTTTATCAAAATTAATTCAAGGAAATATTGTGGCTGGGTATGTGACCAACACTGCTGAACCTAATAGAGAGTGAATTGGTGGTTCTGTTCTTTGCTCTGGAAAAGTTGTAGAAATGCTAGACTGTGTCCTTGTAGCAACCATACCTGTGTTGTAAAGCATTCTGTGTGTAACAGTACCTTTCCTTTCTTGCAGGTGGTAGAAAAAGATGTGGACCCAGAAACAACTCTGCTAACCTATCTAAGAAGAAAATGTATCCAGCATCAGAAGAAACTGCAGAAGGCTTTAAATGCCTCCAGCATTTCATAATTGTTTATTGTTCTGCCTGCACTTGAGTGCTGTGCAGTGCTTGTGCACAGAGTATAAGAGGGAGCACTCTCTGCATGGTCTGGTATTTCTTGCTGGCAAAGTTTACAGTTGCTGTTCCAAGCTTTAACACCAGCAAATTAAAAATAACGTACTTTAAATAAACTTCAAATAATGTATTAATACTCAAAAGCAAAACTCTCAGAATTACTAGGGCTTAGAATATGATTAAAAGAAACAAAGTTGATATGATGATTAAATTGAAGGAAATTTAGGTTTGTTCACAATAATTGAAAAGAATTTTCTGGCCAAAACATTCTGTTTGCTCTATCATCCAAAAATTTGGATACTACTATACTAGATATAACTACAGTTAATATCTAATAACTTGATTAACCTGTGGCCTGTTTATCAGATCATCCAGGGACGCAAACTCGGAGGCAGGGGTTCGCACCATGTACTGTGGGTTTGTTTAGATGAGTGGACACAAACAGTCATGTTTCAGTCCTGTTTAAAACTGCTCAACACATGAGTCAGATTAGATTCAGGAGCTGGGTAGTTATTACTGTGATGACCAGGCTGGCTGTACGAAGTCTGGTTCAGTAGGCAGTACCATTCCATGTTTTCTGAGTATTTGTCTGACCAGCTGGGTGTGTACATAGGCCAAACTGTTAACATTTCTCTTGGTTTATTCCTTAAGCACAATCACACATACTTATTTCACCATGTTGTTTGTCTTCTGTATATTATGGGAATATAGTCACTCCCTTTTGAGGTTTCCGTCAGAACAATCAACAGCCCTGTTTTGTCTGACTGCACCTTGTATGGGTAAAGTTCAAGAGGAAAATAATTGGCATGACTCTTGTGCCTGTGGGCACTTTTTACCACTAGACCTTTTATGTCTAAGCTTGTTAATGTCTAATGGAAATAGGTTTGCAAAAATCTTCTCATCTTCTGCAAGACCATTGTGGTGAACTAATTTTGTAGGTGTCTTGTTAGGGTCAGACAAATACTTTAAGAAACATGTTTTATTGAGTCAGACAAGCACTATTTTTAAGAGCACTATTTTTTCCTGGATGGCACAGGAAAGCTATACTTCCGCTGCAGCAGGCATGTGATTGTATCAAAAGGAGACATGGCACTTTAGTGGTGGACTTGGCAGTGCTAGATTGATGGTTGGAATCAATATTCTTAAAGGTCCTTTCCAATCTATTGTTTATATGAGTCCTTAAATGTCCTTTTCCAACCATGATTTCTATGATTCTATGAAAACAAACAATTCCAGAGTTTTTGCAGTGAACGCAAAGATTATTTGAATTCTCCATGTCAAGATGCCTGTGTCTTTTCCATGGGCCTAAGTGGATTATCTCACACAGGCATATGTCCATTGCCAATGAAAGCAGCTGGTCTGTTCCCACTAAAAGAAAGATGGCATTGGCTTTTCACAATAAAATATCGGCTTGTAATTACCTCCTAATGCATTAAAGAACCCAAAGCAGAAGTGACTTGAGGAATTGTCTCTTGAAATCCCTTTGCAGAACAGTTGATGTAATGTCTGACTATAGAACACAGATGTGTGCTGTGCAGCCTGTGGGGGAATCTGCTTAGGCCAGTCCATGCACTCTGTGAGTTCTCAAGTGTCTGTGCAGTGGTCCCGTGCATCTCCACCAGTTCTAGCTCTCAGTGCCTCCCTCCTGGCTTTTTTCTTTTGAACCAGGCTACTGTGGTGTTTTCTTGGCTGGTTTTGTCCCCAGCAATGGAGAAGCCATCATAAATAGGATCAAGGGAGAAGTTGGTGTGGCCAGGCCATGACTGAACTGTGTGACTTGTACCACTGTGTGACTGCCCAGCCTGAGTGCCTTCCAGGTGGTCAGAATCACTTGGTGTAGGAAGAAGTCAACCACCATTGGTGAGAGGTGCTGAAGGAGATGTCACCCTACAGGATGTGGGTGACAGGGATGTGATTGCATTTGTGCACAGCTCATCCTCAACAATTACTGACTGCTTGGCCTCCTTTATGTAACTTCTGAGTCTAATGGAAAGTAAGAATGGTTAGAAAATGGTTTGGTTTTTTTCTAAGAGTCTGTGGGAATGTGGACTGCTTCCTTAATAGGGCACTGGATGTTGATCTCAGAGCTCACATGCTGGAATTTGAAACTTTGCTTATGTTAAATTAAGTCACTTAGCTGAAAAAAAGAAGAGTACTTACTTTCCAGCAAGGACTTGTTGCTAAGACTTGATTGACAACTGTTTGTGCAGCTTCTTGCCAAAACACTGTGTTTTCCTTGATTCCTGTTCTCTCAGTGGGCCTGTGTGGAACAAAACTAGGTTGCGGAGAAGGTGGATGTGGTGCTTGCACTGTTATGATATCCAAGTATGATCCTTTTCAGAAGAAAGTCATGTATCCTTTGCAATATGAGCTCTTCAACAGAGAAATGAAATGGAGACAGATTCAGGTTCTTGACATTCCTGATGTGGTAACTTCTTTAAAATAAGTTACGGCAGAATGCACCTTTCTGCCAAAGCAGCATTTTCACTTTCAGAAAATAGATTCTGAAGGCTAAGAAAGAAGGTTGTTTTTTTCCCTAGAGCATTGGACAGTGCTGGTAGGAAACGATTTTCTTGTGCCCTGAAGTATCTGCACTGACTCTAGCACTCAGGCTCTCTGCCTTTTCCCTGTTCAGAAAGGCTTTATGTTCCTTTCTTGCAAGGTAACATAACTTTTTGTTATGCTGACCCAAATAATGATGGCTGTGATAAAATCTTTATTGCTACTATATTTCTACAATAATCTGGTTTCTGTATGCCATCAGAGGATGGTAATCTTCAGAATGACTTGGATTTCCTGAGACTTAAACTGTTTCTTCTCTTTAATTAATTGAAGAATGAAGTAATGGAATCAAATGAAAAGGGAAATGGAGAGAGAGGATGAGGGGACAGACCCCAGTTTATTTTTACTGCGGTGAGTGGAAAACACTGAAATCTTGGACAAATTTTGATTAATGCTTGGAGAGATTTTAATTTGGGATTTTCTAATTTAGTCATTATTCTTAGTAATGATGCCTTGAATAAGGCGTCTTTAGGGTCATTATTCTATTATTCTCTCTGGGTAGAAATGAAATACTGTCACTAGTTTCTCTAAGAGTCTTGAAATATTACTAGTTTACTTTGGGCCTGGAGTTTTTTACTACTTAGAAACAGTGCCCTAGGTAAAAGGCCCAGAACTCCATGCTGTTATGTAACACTGTGAGTGGGTCAGGGCAGGTGTGTAACGTCTTGGTTTGTAGTCTGCCCCTCTACATCATGTACGTGAGTTCAGTAGCTTAACATCAAAACAAAGATATCTAAAGTAGTTATTTCTAGGCCAGATCCTATAGTGCATACTCAGATTAAGCTTCAAGTGATGTTGATGAGGACTTTAGCTGAGTAGGTGCTGCAGGATTTGGCTAGTGACTAATACTTATCTCACATCTATTTAAGTTCTACTATTGTATCCACTGCTACAGTTTCTGAGTACTTTTTCCTTTGTTGAGTAGCACAGTTGAATGAAATTACCTTAATTTAGTGCTTTAGCCACCATACTGCCAATGCTTGCCTCTTCCCTGTCTGTGCCCTGCATCATGTAGCAGTAACTACTGTTGAAGGCATAGGAAACACAAAATCCAGGCTGCACCCAGCCCAGGTAAGTTATTAATACCGGTAACTTTAAAGTCCTTTATCCATGATTTCTTTTTATGTTAATCCTGTTCCAGGAACTCCATTGTAATGTAAAAGCTGGGAATCCAACTTTCCACATGAGTAGTTTTTACTTGTAGGAATGACTAAGAGACAGACTCAAACTCCCAGATCAGTGCTGCAACTCTCCCAGCTGAACTGCTGATGCTTTTATTCTAGGGCTACATGGTTCTGTTTGGTCCATGTCCTGGCCAAAATCCCAGGAACTGGAGAGACTCATGTTGTGGTGAAAGCTTATATAATGTTTCTGAGCCAGGAAATCTGAACTGGGTTTTGGCTTTCCATGAATGACCTTGAGTTCTCATCCTGCCTAGTTAGTCACTTTCGCTGCAGTGGTGCAGTAAGGCTTGCTTCAGCAATGTTTCTGGAATGCCATATTCTTAGTAGCAAGGAGCAATAGGAATGTGGATATTTGCTCTTCTAGTAAGGTGTTCTAATACTCTTTCTATGGAGGAAGACCTGCCTCAGCTTTGCCAGAAATACTGCTCCTTTAAGGGAAACTGATTTGTCTCAGTTTGTACGGTGCATAGGACTTGGGCCAAGAACTAAGATAGCAAACGATGGAGCAAAAGATGTTAGACATGCATGAATGGATGACAGCTAGTCTGATCTTTGTTTTCTTTTCCCTACCTGCCCTGCTGAAGTAGCAGCTAAGCTCTGACATTTAATTTCAGGTCTACACAGATATCTTCAACTTTTCTAGCAAGGTAAATCTGAAGAACTTGGAGGCTTCTAGTTGCCTTTAGTTACATTCAGAATTCAAAGCCTAGATGCAAACTTTTCAGAGGACTCTCTTCAAAGAAGTATTCTGTTTTACAGATTAATTGACCATCTCATCAGAGGACATCTGATGGCAGGTTTAGTTCCTTTGGTGAACTTTTGTTTTAGCAGAGATCTTACAGAAACAAGCACAACAACCTGACCTTGATATTATGAACTGATGGCTGTTGTTGCTTGTTCTCAGGAAAGAATAGCAAAAAGTCATGGGTCCCAGTGTGGCTTTTGCACTCCAGGCATTGTCATGTCCATGTACACATTGCTTCGGAACAACCCTGAGCCCAGAATGGAGGATATAGAAGATGCTTTCCAAGGTAATACTCATAGCCCTTTAGATATACAACCTATTGTGCTTTCATCACTTCTACTTCACCAAATGGTTCACTTTTGTTTAATATGCTTTGTTAAAATAGCCAGTTGTTACGAGGTTAAGAACTTTTTTCACTAGGAGACTGCCCAGCTGCTATGAAGTAAATAAAAATGGTCTGTAGAAAATCTCACAGAAGCTCAGAAATAGGGACAAGTGGCCTCAGTCTTGGATTAGAACCCCACTAAGCTTAACATAGAACAAAAGGTGGCCTGTCCCTGGGAACTCTAAGTTCCTAGGGAACTAGAAGAGCCTCCACATATCCTTGTTTATTTATTGCTGTCACAAGAGATTGCAGAGAGCATCTGGGCCAGCAAACCTCAAGCAGAGGACCAGGGCAGCAGTACAAATGGTGGAGTGGGTCAGAATCCAATTGTGTAAATCATCTGAGAGGCTGCTGTTACTGTTGAGGTTAGAGCTGTCACCATGCATCTGCCAGTGACCAAGGTGCAAACAGCCTCTTTTCAGGAGAGTGGACAGTTGGATACTGATCAGGCTCACAAAGCTGAGGTAAATGAATACTGAATAAAGCAGATCTTTTTTTATTCTAAATTAATTTCTATTTAAAATTTCAGTAAAAAAGGATGGTAGGTTTTTTGCAAGATTACTGTAGAAATTTTCCTTAGTTTATTATTTGCTTTATCTAGATTTTATAAGCTTTTGTGGGAAGCAATGAAATGTTCTAAAAGAAGAAAAATTCTCAGCCAAATGACACTAAACCATTATCATTTTGCTGTGGCAATGCAGGGAACTTATGCCGGTGCACAGGGTACAGACCCATTCTGGAAGGATACAGGACGTTTGCTAAAGTAAGTGGCTTCAGATAACATTCAAAAATATCTGAAAACCTGGCTATTCTTTCTGTTACTAAAATACCCTGGGAGCTGAAATGGGATCAAAGGAATACACACATTCAACTACCCATTTCCAACTGTTGAACCCTTTGTACATGCTTCATGCATTCATAATGCAGGAAGACAAACTCTTCTACCCACTCCAGTTGCTGGAAGTGGAGCACTTTAGTAACAGCTGCCTGACAGTCCCATTTTAGATCTCAGGTAATCAGACTCTGTAATTCTTTTCTGTAAGTCTCTGCATAGTACACTTGATCCCTGCTAATGGAGCTGATTCCTAATGTGTAAGAAGAGTGAAGATATGGTGTACAGATAAGTATAGACTGTGGGGAAACCAAATGAGGTAGACGCTTTCATCAGAGCTGAAATAGCTCTGTAGATCATTTGAAGTCACTGGTGTATAGCACTTGTTCAGTACTCATCTGCTGGTCTAGGCGAGGTGCAAAGCTTTGCCATGTTTTCTCGAGTCCCTTTGTTCCTGGGAGACTACAGGAGGCTATGAAGAAAAGAAAAACATTAGGTGTTTCAGTCATTAATAGCTATTTACAGAGCTACATTGGTATTAAATAAAAAATGTAAGGAATTTAGAATGCTAATTTCATTTTATTATCCACAATTATGATCAACAAAAGAGAATACATGCAGGAGTGAGATCCATTACAAATGGTTGATAAACCCAGTCAGTGTAGTCTACTTGGATTTCCATTTCAACAGTGTCTCACCAAAGGCTTTTAAAGACAATAAGCAGCCATGGGTTGAGAGGGAAGATGTCCATGGTTGAAAGACAGTTTAAAAGGCAGGTAGGCAAAAATAGTGTATTTTTGCAATGGAGAGAGATCACTGGTGGAATTCTGCTGGGATCTGTGGTGGGACCAAGGCTGTTGAATATATCCCTAAATGAGGTGGAAAAGAGAGTGAACAGTGATACGAGAAAATGAGTTAACAGATATCAAGTTAATCTGAATAATAATTACCACACTGGGCCAAAGTAGTCCCTGAACTGAATGCAGTTGGATGTTTGTAGAGTACTAGGAGTTGTATTGTATGTTCTTGTTCCTCGCTCTTCTTAGAGCTCCAGCTGAACTGGAGATACTGTCTGAATGGTCAGAGTAGTTCTAAACCAACTCAAGAGTTCTCTCAGTAGACTGGACATAGCCTAGATGTCATTGCAGGGTACAGCCTTCCATTAGCAAGGGATACAACTACTTGCTTGGCATCTTCCATCTCCCATTTCTGCATTGTATATAATAAATAGCAGATCAATTTCTCTCAAAAGGAATCAAGTCTACTTCATTTCCTTGGAATCTGCACATTTTCTCAGAACAGTTTTTGTCCTCACAGGACATGAATTGCTGTGGCAGAGTAGCCAATGGCACTGGATGCTGCCGAAGTGGGAAGGAAAACACCATGGTAAGCTGGATTTAGAAGCTGTAACTTCAACTTGCCATACAATATTGGAGTTGTAGTCACCTCTCTGGCCCTTGTGTGGTGCCTTCACCTTCTTCAGAGCCATCTGAGCAATATGTTAGCAACTTCTGGTACACTGAAGCAATCCACCTCACTGTGAAAACAGATCTAAAAATTGGTCAAGTCCCCAGTAATGATTTTTTCCAAATTTTGCAGTCCAGTGATAAACACAGTTGTTTAATCACTGTTCAGACAAAAAATGATGGAATGATGTAGGACAAAAGCACATTTTATGTGTCACTTGAGGTACAAACAATGCATGGATAAAAACAAGGAATTAGAGCATAAGATGGTGTGAGAATTAAAATTCATTTAGGAAAATAAAAAGAATATAAAGAAATTCTTTGCCAGTGAATTCCAGTGAATTCCAGTTTCTTCTTTGTTAGGAAGAATCTGGTGTTGCGTGGAATACTCCAGAAATTAAGACTGCTTGGACAGCTTTTTTCAAAGTGGTTTAATCAATGAAAAACACTAATGCAATTTTCTGTGATCAGGGATTGATTAAAAAGGGGAGAAATATATCTTGTAAAAGTTGGAATGTTCAGACTTTGTGTGGAATAGCTGAAGTGTACTTATTTCTCTTTCAGAATGGAGGATGCTGTGGCGGAATAGCCAATGGTCCAGGCTGCTGCATGAATGGAAAAGATGACAGTGTGGTAAGGTGCCTCTCAGCTGTTAGGTAAAAGTCTTAGCTGTGTCTTGTTTTGTGCCAAATCCCAAGGGTTTTAAAACAACTGTATTTATGCAAATTGATGTAGACCAATTTGTGTTTTATGCTGGTCTTAGCTCAGATAAAATATCTTGATATTGTTTAACATGCCAGTGTGAAAGTCATGTCACTTCTGATTGGCAAAAACCTCATAGTGTGTTCAGGTTTCCAATCAGGCATGTGTTGTGATCAGAAAAATATGACTAAAGAAGCTGAAACGCTGTATCAGGCAGCATCTTTTTGCTGTCTTTGCCATTCTTTGTTCCAGGAAATAGTAATAGGGATTTGACTGGGAGGAGGAATATGTTAGGGTTGTATGCAAATAGCTTTCTCCTGTGCCATCTAGTCATTTGCATTTTCTCTGTTGTAGATAATGACGTCCTCCAGTTTGTTCAATTCTTCTGAGTTTCAGCCATTGGACCCTACACAGGAGCCAATATTCCCACCAGAGTTAATGGTATGTTCACTGAAAAATGAATAGCGTGGGGTTTGAGGTCTGAACTCCTTTTGTAATGTAGAAAGACAAGTAGGGGCTATGGGATGTAGCTGAATGTGTTTCAACTCTGGAACTTCCCAAAAGCACCAACTTCGTGTTGCAAGAGTAGCAGCTGTCTGGCTCACACTGACATAAAAAGTTCAGTGAGGTTAGTTTCTCTTCATGTTTCAATTCTGTGTTTTTGGGGTGGCTTTTACCTAAGGGAATGTGTCCCAGTCAGGAATCTAGTCCTAGCATATATCATCTTTACAGCTTCCTTCATATTTAACAAACAACTGAAATTCAACCTTTAGTTTTGCTGCTGCCCCCAGTCTATGTGTGTTACAACGCGAGTAGGTTCCCATAGATCACAGCATAATGTATATTTAGGTTAAGATAGGGCCCCTCTGTTTCTTCTCTAAGATGTTTTCCTGTGTAATGATGAGGGTGGCTAACCACCAATAATCGTTTGGCTATGGCAGCCATTGGTCAGTGACAGGGATGGAGCCTTGTCTGGCACAGGCAGCACATAAGCAGAGATTCTTGATTTGATATCCGAGCTCTATCCCAATTCCCTTTTCAGATGCAGGGTAACAAGCAACAGAAACAGCTGTGTTTCAAAGGTGAGCGTGTGATGTGGATCCAGCCTACAACTCTCAAGGAACTGGTGGCTCTCAAATCCCAGCACCCCAATGCCAAGCTCGTTGTGGGAAACACGGAAGTGGGTAAGAGGAAGAGTTGATGCTGATTATGAGCAAATTTCCATAGAGGATTTTGTGAGAACAATGCAAATGTAACGTCCACACCATTGCTGTTACATCGCTGTTTAATCTTCAGGTTGCATGTAGGAAGAAAATTTTCTTCCCAGGTAGATCAGTTTCACAGAGAATGTTTTTTCCTGTTCTTTGCTCTGTCAGGTGAAAAAAAAAAAAGCTTATCTAGACCTTTGAGCTTTTGTGCTAGTTTTGTGGAATTTGGAGAAGAGGGGAGTGATGCAGCATAAAATGTCCTTGTAATCAAATGAGTTGTGAAACTCGTGTTTTGAAAGATTTTTCAGTGAGTAAACTTTCAAGACTTGAAATCTTACTGCTTTTTCCCAAAAAATACACGGTTCTGCTAAGTAAAACGCTGAGAAGAGTTCAGATGTATTTATCATTATCCTGAGCAAGTGGTCCAGGAGACAATTTAAAGTCTTCATTGTTCTTTCCAGGAGGATTATATCCAACAATAGCCAGGTTACACAAGTACTGATCAGTGTATTTAAAGTTATTATAAGCCTATAAAAGAGTCCCTAAAACTTCCCTATGAAGTGAAAAGCAGCCTTTAGTTTGGTATCTATGTGACCTTAGGTAATCTGTATAACAGATGGTCAATGAATTGACTCTGTAACGCGCCTACTGCTGTTTCAGTGGGAAATGGCAGGGTTAACCGTGGCTCTTGGTCATCTGCATGGAACTAAAGTTTTACTTTTCCCTCAGGTATTGAAATGAGGTTAAAGAACATGTTGTATCCAGTGATCATAGCACCAGCATGGATCTCTGAAATGAACGCTGTTCAGCACACTGAGACAGGTGAGCAGCAAAGAGGCAGAATGCCTGTGGAGTGAGTGGGTTCCACGGAATAAGGATGATATAAAGGAAAACCCCCAAGTTCACGAGAAGGTATCTTAGACAATTTATCTATTTGATGCATGGTGTTTTATGTATATTAACTGGGCTAACAGTGGGTTATTTAGAAAGATTTAACAATTAGTAACTGGGGGAAGGATGCTGGGTTTTACAGTGTGAGTGACAAGTGAAGTGTTCTGTTTAACTTAGTGGTGGGAACAGGTCAACCTTACAAATAGAAGTGATCAGGCCAATGTAGTGCCTGTGGCCCAATGCTTTGGTAATGCATTTAAGGTATGAAAAGGACAAACTAATACCTACAGAAAGCAGCACCATTCGTAACACACTGAGACACAAGGGCAGTGGTTTCTTGTCATGTGGGAGGCAGCACCACCATCAGCTGTGATTAAAGGTAAATTTTGTTCTGAGGTTGTGACACTTACATGTAGTGTGTACAGAATAGCCTAGTGTGACTGAAAGCCTTTTATGAACCCTGATGTTTAATTAAACCTCAGTTATAACTCTCTTGCTGTACCTTTCCATTTGGGAGAATAACAATTCTTTTTATTTGTTTACAGGAGTCACCTTTGGGGCTGCCTGTACCCTGAGATCAGTAGAGGAGGTGCTGAGAAAAGCAGTGGCAGAGCTTCCTCCTCACAAAACAGAGGTCTTCCAGGCTGTCCTTGAACAGCTGCGGTGGTTTGCAGGGCCACAGATCAGGAATGTTGCTGTAAGTGACTGGGAAGCACCAGGGACTGGAATTGAATGTTCATTCTGAGTAGCTGGTCTGCCTCATCCAGTGTTGATGTGCTTTGTGGTTCTCACACTAGAACATTTGTAAACCCAGGAAAAGGGCCCAGTACACCTAAACTGACCCCAGGGACTAGTAGTGACACTGGTCTCAGGTAGTGTCTGTGCTACACTGGTCCTACAGATTTAGCAAGCAAGGGAAACAGGACAGGTGTCCAGGTCTTCCATCACTGCTATCAGGATACACAGAGGAAACTTGTGGTGAGACTTAACAGAAGTGT
Organism: Upupa epops; assembly: GCA_013397515.1. NCBI lineage: Eukaryota > Metazoa > Chordata > Aves > Bucerotiformes > Upupidae > Upupa > Upupa epops. The sequence continues at coordinate 632,620 of VZRI01013642.1, read as the reverse complement.
ATTACGGTGCTGGATAAACTTGAAAGCAGCAGCTGTGCTGATTTTTGCTAGTGCAACTGTGGTAGACATAGTTTTAATGCATTACATCTCAAAATCATTCCTCTAGTTTAGCAGGAAAGGAGGAGGTGGGTTTAGTGTGCTAAACCTCCATATACTGAAAGAAAAAATACCAAGCAAGCAGATGAGCCAGCCTGTCAAACACAACATTTTGCTCCATGAGATACTATGCCATACACTGTAACTGCAAAGATACTCCGTTCTTTCATGGATCTTTGCATCTACAGTGCTTGAATGTTGGCTGTTTGGGGCATATTTGGCTTTATCATGAGGTAGTTTCAATGCATTACTGAAAAGTTGTTCCTAAAACTGTTTCAGGCAAACATGAGTATTGACTGGAGCAGCAACAGGCTTCATGGGTTTTACATTTTCCCACTTCATTACAAGCCTGAAATTACTGAGCATGGAAAAATGATTTAGCAAACTAAACCCAAGCAAGAGCTAACCTCTCGTGCAGTTTGTTTACTATGTATTGCAAGATCCTATGACTGCATCTTTAGTATTTCTCTGATTCATGTACTATCACTCCAGGCTCTTGGTGGGAACATAATGACAGCAAGTCCAATTTCTGACTTAAATCCAGTGTTAATGGCAAGTGGAAGCAAACTGACTCTGATATCAAATGGTAAGTTACTTACATTTCCTGATGGCACTGAAAAGAGTGGGATAGTCAACAGTCCTCTGCCACCGATTGTTAGATCAGAACTTGAAAGTGGAAGTTAACATTATGTAAAATAGGCTTAATCTGAATCTTCTGGGAGTTTATCTTTTATGAGGCTAAAGTTCTAAGGCTGGGACTAAAGTTGACTTCCTAAAGAATTTTAAACTTCTGTGCCAAAATGGATCTGTGGTACTGTGCACATGCTTACAGGCAGCTCCTTCTGAAGAGCTGAGTGAAGACTTTTATTCTTGAAAGACTATGGGGATGAAATTGTTTCCTGCTTTTATCCACCTGGATTTCTAAGATAAAGATTGAAACTTGGTGTATTTTTTTTCTATGAAGAAAGCCAAATGTCTCAGTTTGTATTTGCTCTTGGGAGGAATTTTTTTCAGTATGGCCCTTAAAGTAGGTGGACTCTCTGATCAGTAACTTTGCTTTGTAATGGTTTGTGTGCAGGCTAAGGGAAAAGAGAAAATTATTCTGGGGTGTTGGAAACTGATTCACTGGGCAGCTCAGCTTTAATTAGGTAAAGAAGGAGGAAGGCCTCTTTGATCAGTTCCTGTGCAAATAAAACTTGTTTGTAGGCAGAAGCTGTCATAGGACCAAAATAAATCTGAGAAATTAAAATTGTTATCAAATCAGGAATGATTTGTGTAGGTTGAAGGCTCTTTGACACACTCTATTGCCAAACTTCATCTGGGTTATTCATTCATCTGTCACTGATCTCTCCTTGCTCTACAGAGGGCAAAAGGACTGTCACAATGGATGAGAAATTTTTCACTGGATACAGAAAGACAATAGTTAAGCCTGAAGAAATACTTCTGTCTGTTGAAATACCCTACACAAAGAAGGTAAGCCTGTAGGAAGACTTCAGTGACCTTGGTCTTGTTAAGACTCATCCTGTTGGGCTCTGCCCACTGACCCAGCCTATCCAGATCTCTCTGCAGCATCTTCCTCCCCTCCAGCAGATGGACACTCACCCCCCACCCCCCCTACCATCAGCTCAGTGATCTGAAAAACTAAAACAACTTTTGAACTCTCTACTTCACGGTTTCTTGGCTGATCTTTGTTCACAAACACGAACTCAGGGAGACTGAAGTTCTCCAGTAAATGCCAGAAGGTGCTGGCATGTGGCAGGCAAAGTCTTCTGGAGCTGGGATTTCCTCACAGCTGGAAGCAGGGCTGTGCCAGCACACAGCTAGGTATTTTGTTTTGTTGTTGATGATGGTATTTTTTAAAATGATGTTATTATCTCTTGCATTGATGACTTGTCACAGCAAGGTTAAGACTGGCCCAGCAACAATAAAAATTAGACTACAGAAGTTCAGCAGTTTACGTGATCAACTGTTAATGTTGGGCGTCTGAGCTCAGGGCAGGTTTTCTCACAGAGGGGCTGTTAAAGGAGGGAAGCAACCACCTTTTCTACTGCTAGTTTTGTGTCAGTCTTAAGGTATTTAGGGAATAAAGATTTTTGAATCTACATTTGCAAGGGGATTGCAACCAAGGAAAGACAGTGTTTAAAAAAGGAAACAGCTCATTGGATTGGAGCTAAAATATAAACAGATTCCAGAAGAGAAAACTGCTCAGCTTATCATACATAACAAGGCATTCCTAGAACAGGACATATTCTTCATTTAATAACCTTCTTTCTCCTCTAAACTACGCAAAAGATGTTCTAAATAATGTTCACAACTGTCATGCACTATTTATGTTATTATTTTCTTAGTGACCACCAGTTTTTCATGTCCTTTCCCTTGCAAACAGCCTTCTTTATCAAATCTGAGACAGTTACTTGATTTTTATGAAAATAGTATTCTCAATCACATAGCTGTTTGCTGGTTTTCAAATACAAAAACCCTGGCAATGCTATGTCCATGTATTTCTTTCTTTGGAAAACAATCTTAACCTACTGTTTGCTCAGTATTGCCATCATAGCATTGCTGTTTATCCTCTGCTGAAGAAACAAAAAGTTCCAGCAGATGCTTGGTTCATCCTTTAAATTAGTATCCTCCAACCTTCCTCCATTATTGATGTCAATATTCCACGGTTGTATTATATTTGGAACAATATAATTGCAATTATGAATATTGTTTGTGGATCTTTTAGAGCCATAATGTGCTCTACCAGGTGTTTAGAAGGCGAGAGGAGACACTAATCTGGGTCCCTAGTGTGCAGTCCTTCCTCCCAAGAATTGCATGGTTTTCCTGTGATAATAAGTAGCATCTTAAAAGTTTCACTGTGATGATTCAGAGGGGACATGCTGTTTTACCAAGAGGTGTGGCTAATGTGCTGGTTACCTTGCCAACACTCCTAGTGAGGAAAATAGTGAGTTCTTTTTCTCAACCAGGACTCTATAGCAAGAAAACTGTGGTGTCTTGTGGGGAGCAAAGGCAAATTTTTCTCTCTTGTTGCAGTCATGTTGTTGGCAATCTCTGCCATGTGCAGTAAGAGGCTGCTTTTTCTCCTCCTCGAAAGCTAATTGATTTAACAAGCAAAGTAGCAGAATCCTCACTGGGAGAGTGCTGTTGATGCAGCTGTTATCTGCTGGGTACCCACTAATTACTTGAATTCAGGAAATTAAACCCTTCAGTTATATCTCTAGCAACAATGCTCTAAAGGGGCCTCTTGTAAGACTGTTCGCATTGCCAACATACAGGAATTGTTCCTTACAATAATGAAAGAATTGTGGTCCTCTTCAGATTAGAAGTAACAAAACAGATCATTGTGCTGTGCACTCGCTGGGCTAAGCTATAGAGAGGAAACTTAACAGAAAGTACTGCAGAAGGGCTGTGTGAAGACATTGGATCTGATTCCTCTCTTAGTCTGCAGGATGCCTGAACAGCAAATTGTCATAATCTGCAGAACAGGCAAGGGGAAAAGCTGTACTGTGATGCCAAGGTGACACAATCATTCCCTGTGTACTGGTAGAGAGAGAATCTCGTATTTGCTGACACTGTTTTTAGGAGAGCTACTAAGTAATTGGAGTTATAGTTGCATTTAAAAGAATGTTCTTGTTCTGTGCAGACCAGCAGAGCTCAGGATAGTCAATGAAAATTGTATTTGCAGAAACAGATTGAAATTGTCTCATATTCATTAGCCCTGGTATATTCTAGAACTGTGACACATTTGTGATTATTGATATTAATTCTTGCAGAGTTCAAATATTTCTGAAAGGAAGGGGGTTAGGATGGGAGTTTTATTGATTAGGCTTTCAGCTTAGCAGCCTGGGAGAAAGAAAAGTTGCTGAGGAACTGTAAGCTTGTGTATGTACAATCGTTCTCTCTTGGTTCTTCCTCTCAACGTATGGAAAAAAAAGTGTCACAGGTACGAGCAGATCTCTGTCAAAGCTCATTTCCCACACAGTCCTCGGCTGCCCAATCACCACAGATCTCATACGGTAAAATTAATTGTTGAATCATGCAAAAACTTACTCCACTGCCTGAACAAACAAGCCCTGCAAGACGAATGCACCAGATATTGTTCCTTGCAGTAGTTCTTCCATGCAAAGAGGTTAGCAGCTTGTCCACATTTATACTCCAGAGCATGCCAGGCTATCGAATACAGAAATGTTTTCTTGTCTTCTAGGGTGAATACTTCTCAGCTTTCAAGCAGGCTTCTCGTCGAGAGGATGACATTGCTATTGTGACCTGTGGGATGAGGGTTGCGTTCCAAGACGGCACAAACCGGATAGAGGAGATAAAACTAAGCTATGGAGGAATGGCTCCTACAACTGTCCTGGCACTAAAAACTTGCAAGGAGCTCACTGGCAGGTAGGATTTTTACTTTGATAATAGGCTGTAGAATGGACTGGTGCTGATTTTTGCAAGAGCTGTTCAAACACTGTATTCTCTGGTAGTACAGAGAAGGAGAAAGGGGATTTTGGATTTTGTGTGGTGCCTTGTTTTCTCCAGCACTCCGCAGTCTCAAAGATCTACATCAGTCTCATCCAGAGAGCATTTCCTTGCTAAATTTACTGATCTGTTGAAGTAGGAAGAAGCTAGATGTGGGCATGACCTACAAAAGTGATGTTTTTTTCAAACTGGACTGTGAAATCCATGCTCTTATCATTTAACAGATTGCCACAATTTTAGAAAAGATTGCATGAGCCCAAGTTGAGAGCAAAGCTGACACGTGCTATAAATGGGGACAGAATAAGTGACTGTTGCTTGAGAGCTTATGAAGCTATCATATCAGAAGAGTTAGTCTGCCCCAGTAATACCTAGGGCTGAGGAAGGTCTCTGTATCACCTTTATTCCCTTGCAGAGACTGGAATGAGAAGCTGCTGCAGGATGCCTGTCGTTTACTGGCAGGTGAGATGGATCTGTCTCCTTCTGCACCTGGTGGGATGGTGGATTTCCGACGCACACTCACACTTAGCTTCTTCTTCAAGTTTTACCTGACAGTCCTTCAGAAACTGAGCAAAAACCACAATGGCAATGTAAGTGCTGCTGGGGAAGGAAGATTTGTGAAGGAAGGACCTGTAGAGGGAAGACTGGTTTGGTGGGGGAAGGTTTGGGGAGAGTTTAGGTTCAAGGAAAGTTGTATATAAAAACAAACTTCATGGTGCAATAGCTACCTGAGCTACTCTATTCCTGACATGCATGACAGTGACTAATGTATCTTCCCACTTGCTTTCTCATGTCATTCCCACCTTGCTGTGGAGGGATGTTGACCTGTGGGTTCACTGGAGGATTCCTGCACTTTGTTGCATTACAGCTGTTCTTGTAGTTCTGTGGTTGTTCTTTGCACAGAGCCTGAGCTGTGTTTGCCTTTCTTTCACTAAAAGATGATTTACTTTCACTGAAGGGTGGAGAATGAAGAATATCCTGGGCTGCTGGGGAGTATGAGAAAGGGACTGGCAGGGAAGATGATTGTTCTTTAATTTATCTCTGGCAGAACAATCTGTGTGAGCCCATCCCCTCGAACTACATCAGTGCTACAGAGCTGTTTCACAAAGATCCCATTGCAAATGCCCAGCTCTTCCAAGTGAGTAGCAGTTTCTGCATTGTATAGACACACACTTTTCTTTATCTCACTGTACTTACTATCTTGCTGTCTCCCTGAGTCTTGTATTTGAGTTTCAGGCCCTTCCTTGCTCTAGATACAATGTGCTTTCTTGTCATTGCTGACAAGTTTTCCTGACATGTACAGTTTTGTAAAAATTGCTGTGGGTGGCATCTTTCTCCTTCAGCCAGCTGCGTGTCCAAACTGAAATTGCTCTTCTGCTTTTCCCAGTTACAACCTACATTTCTTTGCATCTATCAGATTCAGGATATGTCTTCTTCCTTATTTCTCCAATAATAACCTGTTCCCTTCAGAACACCTTTCATGCAAGGTGTCACTTCAACCCTTCTCTTCCCTAGCAGTTTCAAAAAATTAATCATATTTATTTCATTTCCTAGAGCACCCTCTGTGTAGCCACTCCATCCTGTTTACTTTCTTTTCCTAAAAGACCAAGCCCCTACCCCATTCCCCCAATCACCAGAATGTTTTGCAGTGCATTTTGCTCTGCCAGTGATACTTCTGGCCCTGCAATCTAAGCGGTGTAGTAGTTGATCCTGTGTTTTACTCCAGGAAGTGCCCAAAGGCCAGGCAGTTGAAGATATGGTGGGCCGGCCTTTGATGCATGTTTCAGCAGCCAAACAAGCATGTGGAGAAGCAGTTTACTGTGATGACATCCCTCACTATGAGAATGAGTTGTATTTAACACTGGTGACCAGCACCAAAGCGCACGCTAAGATCCTGTAAGTTTTGCTTCTAAGTTTCAGATGTTTGAAGCGTTCAGTGCCTGGTGACTTAGAAAATAATGAATTGTCACGTTGAAGCTGAAGGAGGTATTTTTACATTAGTAGGAACTCCAGTTTGTTGCAGGCTAGGAAAGCACAACAGTGCCTGAGGAGATGTCGTTAAATCACCTGTCAGAGCATGCAGCTTGGGTACACGCTGTCCTATATGCCTAAAAATGGAGATTGTAACATGCAGTTCCACCAGTGCACCTCTTCTGGTGAGGCAGCTGTTGGTATACTGCCTTCTGGTTTTTGTCTTCTGTGATGCTTGCTTGTAATGACTATGAGCAAGCCCTCTGCATAACGCCCTATGTGAGTTAGCTTAAGCAATTGGATGTGAATCTGTTTGCACTTGGCTGTAGCAAGGAGGATAGAACAGTATGTGGAAGCACAGCTGCTTCTGAAAATGTCTTGTCTGTGCAGGACATGCCATACATAATTTTTAACAGTAGTGACTGACCAACTCCTAAACAGCTGTTCTGGCAGGCAATACGTCTTCACTCTTCTATGAGTTTCAGTACTGTTATATATGTATTATATTTAAGGTGTAATGATTTTAAACTAAAAGAGGGGAGGTTTAGATAGGATATAAAGCATATATAAGACATTTTTTTACAGTAAGGGTGGTGAAACACTAGAACAGGTTGCTCAGGGAAGTAATGAAAGTTCCATCCTTGGAGACATGCAAGGTCAGGCTGGATGATACTCTGGACAACCTGGTCTAGTTCAAGATGACCCTAATCACTGCAAATGGGAGAACTAGATGAACTTTAAAGGTCCTATCCAACACAATGCATTCAATGATTCTTCGTGGGACTGACTGCCCTCCCCAGTCCATAATTGTGTTCACATTGTGGTAGGTCTCCAGGCTTTCTGTGCTCAGCTGCTTTGACAGAGGACACTGCATTGCATTGCCTCATTTTGTACACAATGGCCTTGCATTGCGCTGTCTGTTTCTTAGGCGTAATTCCTGCCGCAGGTTTCCCGCAGTGGTCTAGGATGGGACAGGCAGCATGGTGGCCATGGATGCACATGTGTAGTAGTTAACTGCAGGTTATGAAAGAATTGCTTTGTCATCATAGTTAAATCTTAGGTGGTAGTTAAATCTCACAAATGCTGATCAAGCATAAGTACTGTTACTGCTATCAGTGCAGATGGGACAACAGAGAAAACAAGCGACCTGTGTGCAGTATTTTCTCTTGCATTTGTGTTAACACTCTCTCCTTTCAAGCTATGAACCTGTATTGTTCTGTAAAGAAAACAGTAGAGTATTTCATTGGGTGACTGTTATGGACAGAAGTATCTCAGCCTATCCTTTGGTTGGTTAAGATATTTGGTCTGAAGATTTCCACCCTAATCAGATTTTTATCACCAAGAGTAAATCAGAAATCATCTTCCTCTGTACTTACAACCTGGGGAAACTGGCAGGACATTGTTTCTGAGGCATTACTGCAGAAGCATGGGAAAGTGAACTTTCCAAAGAAAAATAACATTGTCTTAAGTTCCTGCTGTCTCAGAGTTCATGTGGGAATGTCCATTCATACATTTAATGTCTTTTTTTAGAAGGCTGCAGTTCACTGGGATGCATAAACAGCCACTTTCAGGCACAGTTTGTATTCGAGTTTCAGGAATCTAAACAAGCATGCTGAAAAAAATTGCAGCAATTTACTGAAGACAATAAAACATTCAGTTTGCAGAAACAAAGCCATGGCTTTTCTATTTACAACAAAACACTTGAAAAGCAAGACAATTACATAGCCAATGTGCAGAATATTGCAAAAGGATCTTGAAAGTCCTTTGTACTACATTTTTAATGAAGTGCTCCATATAAAAACTAAATTCTGTTTCACTTTTCTAGTTACTGCCTGTCACTTCATTTTAAACTGGTACATCACTCAAGCAGACAAAGAATTTTGGTTAGAAGTGTCTTTTGCTGATTATCAAAGAAAGGTTTTCGTGAAGGTTTTTGAAGCTTCATGTATTTTGCATCCTTTTAAATACCTACTGCTTCCTTGTTGTAGGTACTGAACAACTTCTCCCTGACTCACAGCTGCATTTTTCTGTAGAGGTGACCCCGCAGCAGACTGTGTGTGTCTGCAGCATTTTTCATATTTATCAGTAATCAGTGAGGAATCTCATTTTCACAGAATCCTGAATTGTAAGATGGCAGTGGACACACAATGTCACTAACACCATCTCCTTGGTAAAAGGTATCAAGGGATCTCTAGTAAAAGTGGTGATTGGATCAAGTTCAGGTATGTCTTAGGGAGAAGATGCATGATACAGTATAGCCCAAAGCAGTAGACTGGTGATCAGACTCACAGCCAGGTTTCAGATCATCATGGATCCCAAATTATTTTAGTCAAATACGTTTCCCATTCTGCCTTGGTCTCCTACAATATTCATATGGCAAACACCACCTCTTTTGCACAACCAGACTTCAGGGAAGTGGGCCTGACAATGTATCTTGTACGTGCTGATAAAAAGAAAAACGAGAAATAATAACACTGCCTCTCCTCCTTTCTTTCTTTAGTTCTGTAGATGCAGCTGAAGCCCAGAGTGTTCCTGGGTTTGTGTGTTTTATCTCCGCCAAGGATGTTCCTGGCAGTAATATCACTGGTATCGCTAATGATGAGACTGTCTTTGCTGAGGATGTGGTATGTGGTCAAAAATAGTATCCTTCAATTACACTGCTCAGGAGATAAGATTTCTTACATTGTCCAGAGGAGTCTTCTGCCTCACACAGAGACAAATCCCAGCTGCACTGGAGCCAATAGAAATCGTGGTGCAAATTCACTAAGGCCTAAGTCCCTTTGCCCCCTGGCCCTTTCCTCTGGGTTATCTGCACCATTTGCCTCTAAGCTGGAGACTTCTGGGACAGGCTGACTCACTGTGCAAAGCTTCTTTGTGGTGTTCTCCCCTGACTTCTTTTCAGTAGACTAGTCTGAACAAACAGATGAAAAACCATGCAAAAGGATCAGATAAAAATAATTATCACAGGTTACTGCATATACACACAACAAACGATGGCGTGTCCTAATCTTGCCTGTAGGTCACTTGTGTTGGACATATCATCGGTGCAGTTCTTGCAGATACCCAAGAACATTCCAGGAGAGCGGCTAAAGCTGTGAAGATTAAGTATGAAGAGCTCAAACCTATTGTCACAATTCAGGTAAGGTGGTCAGATCTGCTTCTGCAGTTACCTTGGGACCCCTGATGTCCGGTTAACTTCTATTCTCACACTGTGGTATTTAGCCACGTGTTTTTATAGTCTTTGTGGGTGCAGCAGAATGTGGATACAAAGAATAGTTTGTATATTTCAATATAAAAATTACATGCCTTTGATGTGATGCTGATTGGGACTACATTAATTTTTTCTATGCTATTTAAAGCTAAACCAAATAAACCAAATTCTGGTAGGTATGTTGTGCTCAGCACAGATGTATTTAAGTCAATGAGTTTACTGTTAGCAACATTCTTACCCACAGGTGCTTTGATTTCAGACTTCTTTGGTATGACCCTGCTGGCTTAACTGGTATTGATTCCTTATTCATTCTGTGATTTATAATGCTCAATAACATGGTGTGAAAACGTCTCTGAGCTCTGTCAGTGCACTGCTTCTCTGAGATTTCTGCAGACAACTTGTCTAGTTTCTAAACTGATTAATTTTCAGGAGATCATGTTCCACTGTGAACATTCCGCTGTATGGATAGCAGTTCCTGAATGACTTTTCTCAAAGCTGAAAAAATTGATGCCAACAAGTTGTGATAATTACTTTCTGCTTTTTTTTTAACTGGAAGGTTTATTGGCGAGATTTCTTAGGTGACAGTAAAAGCAAATGATTGTATCGAATGCAGCACTCTAGAAATATATATATTTCTAGAATATATATAGGAAGCTATTCTTGTTGGGAAGACATTAGAACCATGAGACTCTAATGACACTTTTTAATGGTCAATATTCCGTCCTGGTGATGTGAACTTGTGTTCAGGCAAATACATTGTCTGTGCATTGTGTACTACAGACACCAGTGCTGTTGCCCGTGGGCAGAGGTTTTGGGTTGTTTGCACCATCTGTGATTTCACAAAGACCTTCTGGAACTTTTTCTTTTCTGAGGCTTCTATTTGTTTATTCAACCAGAGAAGATGAGAGTGGAGCAAAAAATGTGCTCTTTTTTGTTGTTTTCTGATAGCTCTGTTGTTGTTTTGGGTCTTTTTTCATTATGAAAAGCTTCAGTTTTGGCAAAAGTGAAATGCAATTGTAGAATGTCCCCGAGAAAGATTACTGTACATTAGCTCAGTGAATTACAGTTCTATAGTGATCTAGTTTTGAAGACATTCTCATCTCATCTAATTGATTTAGTTTTCTACTTCTTTTTTTGTTTCTCTTGGTTTTGGTGGGTTTGATTTTGTTTTGTTTTTGTTTTTTTTTAATCCTTTTTACCCCCATCTGGGCTACAGACTATCAATAATATAAGCTATAAATCATAGCTGTGGTGGCTACAGACTTTGAAGTTCTGGGTCTGTGATGTAAAATGGGTCACAAGGAGACATCTGAGATTGTCCATTTATGGTGTTTATTGTACAGTCACTGTTGCCAACAATTATTTGGTCCAGCTTTAAGTCAAGACACTTGTTTATTGCCATAGTTAGTGTCTGGTAAGGTCTTGTGCTTTTTATCTTGGATATTTCTCCTTCTGAGGAAGCTTTGTTTTCTCTCTGCTTTCGCATAACTGTTATTATGTCATTGTGTTTCCTAGGAAGCCATTGAGAAACAGTCATTTCTTAAGTCTATAAAAAGGATTAAGAAGGGAAATGTGACAAAAGGATTTGAAGAATCTGATCACATTTTGGAAGGTGACAATAAATACTAATATGCCTTTTGTAAAGGGATAGCCTGTAACAAAAGCAGATAAGATAGCAGCCTTCTTTTTATGCATTTGATACTGAACTAAAAAAAGAAAGTATTGGGGGCTAAATTAATTTAATATTTTGTTTCAACTAGCTGTTTATATGCAGATAGCTGGTGAAAGATTTAATTTCAGTTTGAAATAGACTTGGATGCTCCCAGCTGTGCTCCTGTATAGCTCTTCCAATGTAGGGACACATTTTTGTTTAGGAAATATTTTACAAAGTGGGTTGTTTTTTTTTCCTGAAATATATCTGTATAGGAGCTCTTTGCTGTCCAGTCATAGCCTGGTCTGAATCTTATAGACAATTTCCTTTAGCCTGGTAAATGACTGTATCTTATGAAACTGGGACATACATGCATCTGAAAACCTGATCTAGCAACACTGGTGGCTGTAGGTATCATGAAGAACATGGCAGTTCCCTGTAATAGTTATCTGACAATGGGCATTTTTGGTGTGCTGCTTGCTTTTATTAATTTGGGGTCTGCCAAGCAGGCTGTAGAGATGTAGGTAGCAGCAATTATCAACAGTTGTTTAAATACTCTATGAGTTAGAAGGGAAAAGTGCCAGAGCTGTGAACTGGAGTACTGTATCAGACCTACATTACTGCTGGGTGTAGGTGCCACAAGTCAATAGCTCCTTTAGAGGACTGTATTTATTTGGTGTTGTATCCCTATTACAAAAAAAACTGGTTTGTGTTGCTCAGACTTTCCTCTGCAGCCAGCCAGTGGTGCTGGAGCTTCAGAGGTGTCATAAGCTGTTGTTAACAGTTCTATATAATGCACTTTACTCTACTGAATGAAGACCTAGTGCCAGGCAAAGCAGGAGTTGTTCTGAGCTTGAATAGCAGGTTATTTAAAAGACTGCAGTAGTGAGTGAATGCCAGGCCAACACCTTGATAAAGGTCTCTGCTGTGTACCAGAGCAGGTGTTGCCTCAGGCACATGTGCTCTGTCACCCATGGGCCCAACAAAGGCAGCTATTCTATTCTTGATGAAGTGGAAAAGGGGAACATGATTTTGTGAACTGCTCTGAATGTTCAACTTTATGATAGATAAATAGACCAGGGCCACTGCTAAAAGAGGAGGTTGATTCTAACATTTAATAGTGTGTAGTATCATTGGAAATTGTACCCTCAGCACTGCTGGGTAAGGTCCTGGGAAGAGCCACATGCAATGGTGGAGTTGATTCTCATATCTTAAGGCATTTTGTGTTTCTATTTTTGTTCCCCTGTTTCAAAGTCTGCAACCTTGTATTTGATCTGCTCAGCTAGACTGTGCTTGATTTATTTTTATGCCTTATCTCGATGGTGTTATCAGAGCAGTCTGAAAGGCACCAAGCACTGCATCATAAGGAATGCTTGGTGTGTCGATGCATGGTGTACAGGCTAACTTTTTAAATGCCAGACAACTGTCTTTTGTACTGAAGATTTCTAGAAAGTGGAGGGGGAGGAATGTCTGGGTTGATTTTGGGTTTGGTTTCTTTGATGGGATTTGGGTTTTTTGTTTCTGTACCTGTCATACCACAGGGGTCTTATTGTAGAGCTATGGGTATCCAGTACTGGGCAGTGCAAAGGGTTGTCATTTAACACATGTCAAAGGACAACAGCTTGCAGGGAGTGCATGATGAGACATTTCTTTCAATTTTCTAGGTGAGATGTACCTCGGTGGCCAGGAGCATTTCTATCTGGAAACTCATTGTACTCTGGCTGTGCCGAAGGGGGAAGATGGTGAGATGGAACTCTTTGTGTCAACCCAAAACCCAATGAAGACACAGGTACTATCTCACTGACCTGCTACCTAAAAGGCATTTGTTCTTTGGTTTCAAACTAGATGAATGGTTGTTTTACTATTGGTTCTATCTTGCCTTCAATTAAGGAAACACCATGTAAGCTTAGACTTGGGTGTGGGACCTAAAGTCCATGTCTATCCTACTGGTGTCCTAAATCTGCTTCTAGATTACAGGGAAAAAACAATTGGCAACATAGCTTTGTTACCAGGGTATTACATGCTTAACTTTTTCTGGAGAGGGTACCAGCTGGTCTGTACACATGGCTGTGAGTACATGTCAGAGAAAGAGGTGGTGTAAACACTGACTGCCATCTTGTGAGATAGGCTACAAGCGCTACGAGGTGTCTTTGGCCTGTTTGCTGACTCACTATGACTGTCTAAAGGTCTCATAGTAGGTTGAGGAGAATGGACAGAGTGGTATGAACATCAAATCCCATGCTAAAGGAGACATATGTCTTAGTAGCCTCACGTCAGCCTCTTCCTGAACCTGATACTGTCTGCTGAAGCACTGTGTGCCTTCCTACCTCAAAGATCAAATATTTGGTTTATTAAGTTATTCAAACCGCATCAAATCCAACTGCAGGACCAACAAGACCTGCAACATAGCAGAGCATGCGTAATGGTTGCAGAAAGGTAGTGTATTGGTATCTTGTTCTTAACACCAGCTCAACTCTCTTCTGCTGTTCTGTTTTTCTTTAGGAGTTTGCTGCTAATGCATTGGGAGTCCCTTCAAATCGTGTTGTGGTTCGAGTGAAAAGACTGGGAGGAGGATTTGGAGGAAAAGAGACTAGGAACATTGTTTTGTCAACTGTAGCAGCTGTGGCAGCTTTCAAGTAAAGTTGTGGGGTTTTTTCTCTAGAAAGGGTGTTAGTCCACACCCCTAAAGGCTCAGGGAATGCACCTAGTCTGTAACCATTTGAGAAGTGTAGATTGGAAGTGTGCTCTTGGTTTCTGGAGTTTGGATATAGGCTAAACTTTAACTGCACACATTCCTGTGCTTGTGAGTGAACATGGCCACTGACATGACATTTGTGCACCCAGTATGATACTGCCTGTTTAGGTGAGGATGCAGCCTGTAACACAGAGGAATTTGTTAAAACATTGTTGGGTGAGAACAACCAAAATGAAGCTCCTGTGCTGAAGTAACTTCTATTTTCCCCATTCTGGGCAAATCACCTGCTTTCTCTAAGCAGTAATGTGAGAGCTCTATTAAATTTAAATTTTTAAAATTTTCTATCTGCTAGCCAAACCACTGGTTTATATCCCAACATTACGAAATAACATGCATGGCATTCCCTAGATATTTTTAAAACCTGAAGAGAGGCTCTAGTAAGGCAGAATTGTTAGGAAACTAAGAGCATATCCTACTCTCCTGCTTGTTTTTATCCTTGGTAAAGAAATTAAAAAGCAAGGTCAAACTGAAGGCTATTTAGTGCTTACCATTGTTATGTAATTTATGTGGCATTATCATGAGCACCTTGAGAAATAATCTAAAAAAAATGATTGCTCAGTCATAAACATCTGTCTCTGTAAGGGTTGTCATAAACAGGTCTCACCTTCTAGATCTTAATGTTTTCTAATTCATGTCCCACCTTCTAAGATCTTGATTTTTTTTTTTCTAATTCAATCTTGTAATTTTCTTAAGAGGAAGAACTATAAACCAAGCAGTTAGCCTGTCACTCCCCATTGCCACCCTGGCAAGACTACTCAGCAAAAAGAGGAGAGCCTTGCTCTGTAGAAACTATGCTGTGCATTTCAAACTTTGCCTGACAAATGTATCCTCTAACAGAACTGGCCGCGCAGTAAGGTGCATGCTGGATCGAGATGAGGACATGCTGATAAGTGGTGGGAGACATCCATTCCTGGGGAGGTACAAGGTATGCATCCCTATGAGATGAGAGCATGCTGTTTCAGTGTCGTCACCTGAAACATGATGGTGGTAAAATACTGTACAAAAGTTGTGCTTCTGGCTGCCTCACTGCTGATCTCCATGGATCAGATTAACTGGGCTATTTTCCGTAAAGTCCTGCAGAATTTCTTTTGTCTCTGATGGTCCTTTCTTGGGACTTCAGCATAAACACTTCTTCTTTGCAACCAAGGCTCTGTCCCTGTTGACTGTCACACTGCTCTTAGATACTACCTCATCTGTTTACACACCTGCAGTTGGGTTACCTTCTTCTGTTTTTCACTCTCCACCCAACTCCTTGTGGTTTTCAAAGCAAAAGCCTGTTAAGAAGGGTGTGGCTGTGACAAGTGATCCGCACTTATTTTGAAAGAGATTTTGGGAGCAAGATTAAGATACATACAGGATTCTTTACTGTAACATCTCCATTCACTTTGTGAAAGGAAGCACATACTGGAACGTTTTGTAGAAAACCAGTTACTGAGGAGACTCTCTTAACAGGTTGGTTTCATGAAGAATGGGAAAGTGAAGAGTCTGGAAGTGTCATACTACTGCAATGGAGGAAACTCTGTAGATCTCTCTTATGGTGTAAGTAAAGTTTTCTAATGGCTAGCCAGGCAGAAGATGCTTCCCTCTGCATAGATTTGCTCTGACTTTAGAGAGTTGCTGTGTACATCGTTTGCACATCCTGCTCTCTGACATGATGGAAGAAAAACCTTGATGGGTTTTTGGAGCTGCTACAACTGCTCTCTGAGCCAACTGACCTGCCTTGGCATGTGCCACATAATTCCTATTGAAGATGTAATAACTTGAATTAGGCAAAAGGGTCAAGAAATCTTTGTGTTACAGAGGACTCTGATGGGAAATTTGTTGCACAATGCAAGATGATTAATAGCTCCCCAGCTTTGGGGAAAGCTAATTCCTCAGAATAAGAAAAATCCAAGTCAATAGACTGATTAGAGCAGAGTTCCTAAATCAACAAGCCTGTTATGGACTGAATAAAGCTCACACTGAGCTCACAAGCACTAAGGACAAGAATGGGTCAGAGTTCCGTGACTGTCTCCAAGAATTTTTGTGATGAATAAAAAAATCCTCTTCTGTCATGTGAGTCACCAACACAACAGTTTAGTGTCAGTTGTGCTTATTTTAGTTTCCCTTTTCTAGTCTCCTAGGCCTTTAATAATTTTTGCAAAACTTAATCCATTTCAGTAGGAGAGACCTGCAAGAGACCTGTCCCAGAGCCAGTTAGTACTACCAGTGTGGTTGGTGCTGCACAGAGCAGAATGACAGGGACATGTCTCTGTTTAAACTAAGGCCCTGGTTGAGAGTACATCTGTGTGAATTGTTGCCTTGACTATGTCTGAATCAGGGGACTGGAAAGGACTCTATGTTGAAATGCGGTTGGTATCTGCATAAACTCCTCTCTGTATTGCTGCTGGCAAGGAAATCTGGGAACACAAGCCAGAAAGAAGCTCTGTGTCTTTCCCAGTTGTCCTAGGTCTAACATTGACATCTGAATTGTCCCTGGTTTTGGTGCATATTCAACAGGCAATGAAGCAGCTTTGTGTTCCAGTCCCTGGGGAAGGAGGGCCAGGGCTGGCTCCAGTGGAATAAAGGAAAAAAACTCTAAATAAGTAAAAAAAAATCAAAAAAGGCACTAAATCAAATGCCTGAAAATGTGGCCAATTTTCAAACTATGACACCAGTTTAAACAGTTGGTGGACAAAGTTCTCCAATATCGCAGTTTAGATGTAACTATTGAAAACCTTTCATGTACTTGCTCTTACTGCCATAGCTGAACCTCTGAATCACTTGGTATCAGCAAGATGTCTTTTTCAGCAGCAGACAACTCACTATAATTAAAATGATTCTGATGATTCCAGATGGGTAATAGCATTGAGCAGCAATTTGGCTCAGCATGAGCCCAGGGCTACCACAGGACTTTGAGGCTCAACCTGCCCCAGGGTCATAAGTGTCAATACAGAAGTGTGCTTATTCTGTCCTTCTGAAAGATACTGCTTGACACTCCGTTGCTAATGGGAGGGAGTACTGGCTGCACCTAGTGATCATTCAGCTGTGCTGACTGCAGAACTGCAGGGTACGAGAGAAAGTGCTTGTTGTTGTGAAATAGTTTTAGGGCTTTCCAGCTTGGCTTTAGCAGCTGAAGAGATGTCCGACACGTGATCCATGTAGGAGGTGTCCATCCCTATTCCTTCTCTTCCCCAGGTTATGGACAGAGCCTTGTTACATTTGGATAATTCCTACAACATCCCCAACGTCAGCAGTGTGGGCATCGTTTGCAAGACCAACTTGCCTTCCAACACAGCCTTCCGTGGCTTTGGAGGGCCCCAAGGAATGATGATTGCTGAGTGCTGGATGAGTGAACTTGCTCGGAAATGTGGTCTGCCACCCGAGGAGGTACAGATCTGCTAACATATTCTAAAGCAGCAGTGCCTTTAAATGAGCTCTGAAAACTGAACGCAACCACAGAAAATTGTTAATATTCAGATCCTTTGCTAAACTGTTAGCAAGATCTTAAAGTTCCTCTATGACAGCTGTATTAAAAAAGTTGTATTATATGACAGACATATTATCACTGTATAGCATGGCTTGTCTTCTGCTTCATTAAATTCCCTTCGTAGCCTCAGTTGTGCAACACCTCCTTTAAGGATAGATATTAAGAAGAAAAGTTCAAAGGCACAAACAATGTGCTTAATTCCCAATCTCTTGCAAATTTACAGACTTAATGCCTTAGTTTCCATTTATCCTGAAAAGAGATACATATCTGCTAATTCGAATGTTTGCAGAATTTGAGGAGGGACCAACATGCTTTTGATGTCAGACCTAGTCTGAATCATTAAACTTGGCACGTACTTTATATGTCTCTTTGGGAAGGTGCGGAAGCTCAATCTTTATAACGAAGGAGACCTGACTCATTTTAACCAAAAGCTGGAGGGATTTACTCTGCGAAGATGCTGGGATGAATGTTTGTCAAGCTCTAGCTATCATGCCAGGCAGAAAGTAATTGAAGAATTCAACAAGTAGGTGTTCTGGAGCTGTCTTGTTATTGTGCGTAGCTGTTGTCTGCTAAGCCTGTATCAGTGAGCTGCTAGCTTAAATAAAGCAAGAATCAGACCTAGCAGAACATGATTTTGAATAGAAAATGTAGCAAAGGAGCGGGGATGTTTTGACTCCAACTGGGATTTTCAAATGGCCATCAAGCCATTTTGTTTGGCATTTCATTGCCCTGTAGTCTTTTTCTGTTGGCTTGTATATGCAAAAGTATACCTTTGTCCAGATAACTGCTTCTATAGTGCCTGAGGGAGCGTATTCAGTTTAGATTTCTTGTATAAGAACCATAAACAAAGACAATCTTTCATTAAATTTACTGATTAACACAGTTTATGTTGCATTCAAGTAGTTAAGTAGTGCTTTGCTACCCAGGCTGTTGGAGGGAAGCTTAGTATTGAGCTGTGATGAAAGCCTAATGACTATACAAATCATGTTCTTTCTTTGCAGGCAGAATCGCTGGAAAAAGAGAGGGATGTGCATCATTCCTACCAAATTTGGCATCAGTTTCACTGTTCCATTTCTGAACCAGGTCCGTAAGTGCCATTCATTTTTCAGTAGAGAAGTTAAGTTTTATGCTGAGGGTCCCAGGCCATCCTGTTTGTACCCGACTGAAACTTTTCAAAGTAGTAAACTAAAAGTTAAGACAGAACATACATTTTTTTCAAATCACAATGAGTTACCACAGTTACTAGTTTACACTGTCCAAAAGACACCACAATGCAGCCACGATCCTGTGGTATGATGTTCTGTGAATCTCTCTGCCTATTCCTTCTTCCTCAGTAGTTGAAACACTGTTCTTGTGTTTGACTTGGATTGGTGGGCTCTCAGTGGTGTTGGCAAGTTCAGGTGAAGGGTACATCTCTGGGTCACAGGGGCAGTCTTTAGTTATTTCACCTGCTTTCTGAGCTGAGAAAAACTGTCTTGAGGTTTGTTGTGTCATTGAAACCTCTAGTGAGACAAGAAGTGTCTTCTAATAAACTGTGAGACTAAACCAAACTCACCTCAAGTGTAAACTAGCGGCTTTAATCACACCAAAGAACAACATTGGCCAAGTTCCAAATTAATTATCTCTGTAGGTTGTAACTGAAATCTGCTAAAGAATTTACGAGTTGATTTATTATGACTCTTGGATTAATGTTCATTTGCATAGGCTGGAGCTCTGGTCCATGTGTATACAGATGGCTCTGTATTGCTTACACATGGGGGGACTGAGATGGGTCAAGGACTTCACACCAAAATGATTCAGGTAAGAATGAGTTTGGATACAACAAAGTGAGATACTCTTTTAAGAAAACTACAGTTATTTTATAGTATTTCCTCAGATAGCTTGTCACTTCTATAGGTAAGTGAGTATGAGAATTAGACTCTTTATAATCTTAACTCTTATTAGGTAGATTATGGAGGTCATGCTTATAGTCTAGCTTCTCTGTCAATTTCACTCCATCCTATAAAATATATGTGAACTGTAGTTCTATTTTAAAAATTAGCAATATTGAAAACATGTGTATCTGTATAGGCTAAAATAGTGTCTTTAGAGTTGAAAAGGCCTAAGGAAGCAACATTGCTCTGGCAGAGAAATGAAGGGGAAATTAACAGAACTTTTTGTCCTCTGATTCTTGTAATTGTTGAGAGTAGAACTCAGTCTCACAAAAGTGAATGTCTGTCATTGTGGCAGAAGTGGATGTGTATGTGCTTCTACGCATTCAGTGTTCTCACTAGACATCAATCACTGAATCAACTGAGTCTTCCAGAAAACTTTAATTTAGGACAGGGGAGAGAGTAGGAGTTGCAGTGTGGATCTCAGCAGTGCAAGCAATACATGATAATACTGAAGTATAAGAAGAGTCGCTTACCAGTTGTTTACCTTTGCTCTGCAGGTTGCTAGCAGGTCACTAGGAATCCCCACATCCAAAATCTACATCAGTGAGACCAGCACAAACACTGTCCCAAATACCTCCCCAACAGCCGCATCTGTCAGCGCCGACATCAATGGAATGGCTGTCCATGTATGAAAACCAACTTATTTCAGCTAGACATTTACAAGCTGTGACTCCAAAACATGAAAAGCTGATGTGTATTTATCTATTGCTGAAGATTAAGGATAGCTCATACCTCCTTTATTTGCAATAACTCTCGGTGGTGTTAGATGATGAATAGCAGTATTGTTTTTCAAGTGTATGAATCTCTTTCTTTTCTTAGTGCTTTTGTAGTTCTCTTATGAATTGTTTGTGGTTACTCCAAATGAACAGAACAAAGCTTCTTAGTAATTATGGTGGCCTTATTTATGACAAATACATTGTACTGCAGATATTAATAGCGGCTGGTTTATGAGCTGTTCTCCATTACCAAAGACCTCTAAATGTTGATGCACTCTGAGCAAACATCTTTCTATAGCATTAATATGGTAATGACTGACATGGTGGAATTGCCAGTGCATGTAATTGCAGGGCATGTGGCTTTTGAAAAGAGAAATTTAGTAGTGGTCATTCTAAGGTTTAAAGTACAGGGGAAGAGTAGTGTGAAGTAAAGCCATGAGGCAGACTTTATTTTCTGTTACAGCTTGTCTGTGTAGATTCAATTTTTGCAAGAATTTAGGGCTTTTCCAGTGTTATAGGATCATTGTGCTAGATGTGCTAAGATGTCTTGCCATGACTTGGTACACATGAAGTTACTCTACAGATGGGTGGACTTCTGATATTTTGTGTTATGATCCATAAATTTCTGTGCTGTGGTTTGGATTCCTGTCTGTTATCAGCACAGCAAATCCTTTTCAGTCAACAATTCTTCCTATAAAATAGCAAGATATCTGTTAGTGAACTTTGTCCATTTTTATGATTTCCAAAGTCCTAAGCGCAATAATGATTTAAACAGAAACTCTTGCAGGGCTCTCAACACTCTAAGCTGAATTTTAAAATCTTAAAATATTGACATGGTCTCTCTTTGTTTCTAGAATGCATGCCAGACTATCTTAAAAAGACTTGAGCCAATCAAACAGTCTAATCCCAAAGGATCCTGGGAAGACTGGGTAAGCTGCTTGTTATCTGTCCTGAGACAAGGGGGCATTGCCAGGGCTTGTTTTAATTGGCAAACACTGTATGCAGGTATTTCCTACAAGCCTTCTGCATCTTGCTAGCAAAGACAGTGAAACAGAAACCAGGCAGGGATATAACCAAAGCTCACAAGAGGTTTTGACATGAAGATTTCCTCAGATCCTGGGGCCTGGCTATGACAAACATGACCAATGAATAGTCCTGAGTGGTTGCACATATCTTTCTAATTCATTCTACAGTCTTGGACATGAAGAAACCTGATTTGTGGTGAAGATTTCTGTGACCAAGATGATTCAATGTACCCTCAATAACAGGAGACTGATGTGCCTTAGCACCACTCAGGCCATTTTTATATGCAAGCTCTTCTCTTCATGGGAGGAGCTTTGACTTTGTGATTTGAAAGTCAGGATAGTATTTCCTCTAGCCTCACAGAAGTCAAGAGGACTCAGTTTTGTAACCTTTGTCTCTGAGTTTGAAAGTCTAACCTGTAACCGAGAGCCAAACACACAAGGAAGACTTATCCCTCTGCCAACAGGCAAGTTCTGCCCTTGATAGCTGCTGACTGAGCTATTTGAGGAAGCAGCTGCATCATGGTGTTTTCCTTGGCACTGCTGATGCTGGCTGGGTGGTGTGACATCTGTCTGTCACTGGACACCTTCAATCCATGCTCTCCTGGAAATGTGTTTGGCATAGCTGTTTTGCAAGGACTGTTTGGACAGTTACTGTTTTCAAACTCTTGTTCACTTTGCCAGATTAAAGCTGCCTATGAAAACTGCGTTAGCCTGTCAGCCACGGGATTTTATAGGTGAGTGAATATTCCCACTGCGGAGGCACAGCTCTTACTTGATTGCACAGATTGAATCCAGGGAAATTCTAGGAGGATTTACAGCCCTTATCCCCACAGCACTGCTTTAACTTAAGGCTGCATTCCCTTTCCTATCTAGAAATGTTGAGCTGAAGTTAACACTCTCCTGGCTGGAGAGAATCAGTTCCTGACAAAACACAGCTCTCCGGGCCGACTTCGAATGTCATGCAAAGCTGAAGTAGATTTAACTTCATACTAGGTGACCTAGGTCTAAAGAGGCATAAGTGAAATCAGAGCTTTGCCTGGGGCTCTGCTCTGTGTCAACCTTGTGACTTAGCGCTGCACTATAACCGTCATGCAGGGGAAAAAGGGGGCAGGGGCTGTCCTTGAGGACAAAGCTACGTAGGGCAATTGGCTGTTGTGCCATGAGCAGTTGCCACTGTTTACAGATAAATTCTCCACTTTAAACTCTTGCAGATTCCTGTGCAGGTCTGAAATGAGGCACTTTTCTTAGCTTTACTGATGGATGAAAACATCGTCTTTGAGCAAAGGGGTTGATGTAAAACAAACAAAACAGTGTGATAAGAGCCTGTTTAAGTCAGAAATACAGTATGAGCTCATTTCTGTTGCATCTCCAAAATGTGTTTTTGCCTCGTGATCTGCCAGTCCAAGTGACTGTCAGTATTTTAACAAAGCAGTTTGCAGAAGAAGTTTAAGTAACTAGTTACAAAACTTGCCATGTACTGTGCTTAAAACCAGTTCTTAGCTTAATGCAGTTTCTGGTGCAATTTTATTGTGCTCTGAAATACAGTGACTCTCAATAAATGTTCACCTGCAGTCTAGTATTTCTCTACTGGATTGGTGGGAATGTGTTCCTATTAGTCCTCCTAAGCCTTTGAAAGTGAAGATGACTAAAATAGTTTTATAGTTTCAGTCAAGTGGTGAAATACAGAGTGGCTTTAGCAGATAGACTTCCCATTTCAGCATGAGCTTGATGGAAGGAGCACAACAAATACAAATAAGGATTTGAGCATGTATTTGTATTTATTTTGACTGTTCATGGAATGGAATGTGTTTTTGTTTTTCATTGTTTCAAGAATCCCTGACCTTGGCTACGACTTTGAAAAGAATGAAGGGAAACCATTCTGCTACTTCAGTTATGGCGTTGCTTGCTCTGAGGTTGAGATAGATTGCCTGACAGGTGACCACAAGGTGAGGAGGTCAGCAGTGAAATAGCCCTCTTTGTTTAGGTGAAGGAAACATTCACAGGGAGTTAGAACAAATATGGGGTGTTAGCTGGTTACTAGCTCTGTCATTGGTCTTGTGCGACCTTCAGTAAGTTTCTTAACTCTGTTCCACAGTGCAACAATCCGTAAAGTGTAATAAAACAATAATTATCTACCCTGCAGGGATATTAGGAGGCTTAATGAATGATTGCAAAAGTTATTGGATTTGTTTAAGTAAGAGATAGCAGCACAGTGTTAGCACAAAATAACAAAAATATATTGGAATTGAGTTAATCATTAAAAATAGTACTGAAGACTTCTGGAAAGAAAGGGGGAAAAAAATGAAATAACTATCAGGACTGACCTAGTTGATTATGCTCTGGTACAGAGCTCTGACGCTAGCAGCTTGGAACTAATACAAACTGGGCCTGTTAGATCTCTGGGGAAAACTGCACTGACTTCCTTTGATTTATTTTAGGGATGCAGATTAAAAGTCAGCATGAAGAGTTGAACCGAGATAGACTGTTGAACACTGGCCAGCTGTGGATAGTGGCTAGATACATTACTTCTCCTATAAGACCATGATGTGCCAGTTCTCGTGTTCTCTACTGATTTATTCTTTATTTCTGCCTTTTAGAACATTCGCACAGACATTGTTATGGATGTTGGTACCAGCCTGAACCCAGCCATAGATATAGGACAGGTAGGTAAAATAGCGCTGTTAGTTCTGCCATATAAAAATAATCACACTACTCTCACTGAGGCTTTTCTAGATGAACCATGATCCCTTCTTTGTGTTGCACATTTGCAAACAGTGCATTTTCAACGTGGATATCCAGTGAGACACTTCAGGCTAGCTATGAAAACCACTTTGCCCTACATTAAACTATAGAGCAAACATAGACTTATGTAGGGAAGTATCCTACTGAGGTTTTGTTTTCCTTGAATATTCAGACCACAAGATATTCTCCACTTAACCACCACACTGATGTTTTTCAGCATCTGCCTTACCTTAGGGATGAATCCAGATAATACTGATATGATGGAATAACCCCATCACAGGCTTAGTTTCTACAGTGTGGCATGTGAGATTACATTCTACAACTGCTTTTTATTCTTTGGTCTGTCAGTATGAAGTAACATTTGTTTCAGTGAAAATTCTTCTGTGATTAGAGAGATAGGGTGATAGATGCTGTCCTCCAGCTACTGCTGTGTAGGGATCTCAGTAGGAGGTTGAAGCAGTCACTTGCAAACTCTTTGGGCCAGGAGGAGCTTTCTTACATATTCTGTACAGTAATAATCCCCGTGATAGCTCTCAGCACATCAAGGTACTAACCACAGGATTGTTTGAAATACCAGGAGATGAATTGTATCACCGCAGGAACACAAGTACACAGAGCTGGGTTAATGGATGTTTGTGCCAAATCTTCAGACTGGTCAACCTGTCAGACCTCTCTGGGGGCACAGAGAGCGAGCTTCTTCATGTAGGGTTGTTCAAGCACATTCTCCTCTCATAGCTGCTGCCCTTTTTACAATTTTTTTCTTTTCCTCACAGAATTCACAGTAGAAAAATAATGCAAAGAAATCTTTGGTACTTGAAAGGATATGGGAGTGTTTTTTCAGGTGTCTGTGTTGGTGACCTGGCATTATAAGTACTTCTGACATAGAAAGTGTAAGATAGTTGGTCTTCATAAATGTCATCTTCAGTCCTTTTAGTACAAATTGTGTTAATCTGCTTGTGAAAGAATCAATATTTTGGCACTGAAATTTTGTTTTCCTTGCTTCATCAGAGAATTCCTGCCCTATGTCTACAGCAAATATGTTTGCCAGTGTTTGTAAATCGCCTCTCCTGCCAGGAAAATGCAGCCACATCTACACAGGAACATAGGAACTGTGCAGAGGTGCCAGGCACAAAGCACAAGGGTTTAGAGATCAGAAATGCAAAATTGAGGAGGCTGAAAACCCTGGTGGAAATCATTATTCCTTGTACAAGGAAAACAGAAACAACGATTGCAATAAAAATGTAACCATGTTTGGATGTGTTTGTAGATAGAAGGAGCATTTGTCCAAGGCCTTGGGCTCTTCACCATGGAGGAGCTACGCTATTCTCCTGAGGGGAACCTGTACACCCGTGGGCCTGGGATGTACAAAATCCCTGCATTTGGAGACATCCCAACAGAATTCAATGTATCGCTGCTCCGTGACTGCCCGAACAGCAAGGCTGTCTATTCATCCAAGGTATGGCTCTAGGATCTGCAGGCCTCTTTCTGCTCTGTAACTCTGTGAGGCTGATAATGATGCATGTGCCTGAATAGCTAAACTTGTTATGCTGGCTCTATCCTGGGGTTAGGATGTTTTCCCATTTCTTACCAGAATGTGTATAGTACCCTCCTGTGTGTAGGAGCAACTGAAATAATCTGAACATTGCCACCCTGACTGTCCATAAGGGAGAACTGAACTGGCTTTGTTGTGTCAGTTCTACCATAACAGCAGCTGCCAGCCCCCTCTTGCATGTCAGCTCCCTGGTTGCCCTTCTGTGGAACCAAAGCCACAGAAGAAAAGCTGTGATAACAGTTCCAGCAGTGCCATTTTCCTGAGCTGATGTACCAAGACCTTGTGTCTGAGTTCTCATGTTTTGATTTCTTTATTGTTTCCCAGTGCTGTCACCCTGAAAGGTCCGTTATCAATTCACGTGTCCTTAGCTGTTTCTGCTGCAGATACTGCTGTTCTCTGCAGCTGATGAGGGCTGCACAGAGCAGGACTGGACACACAGCATGAGTACATGTTCTTTACTCATAGTTCAACAAGCAAAGGCAACTCAGCATCCTTATCTGTATATGCCTGGCTTGTGTTCTCAGTTTCCCATTTGCCCCCATTCACAGAAACACCTTTATCAATGAGGAGGACTTTGCTAATGACAGAATTAAACAGAAAGGAGACCTGTGTGATCCTTGAGGGTGTCATTCCTGCTGGCTTGCAATGATCTACTGTGAAGCAGTGTCATGCTCCTTGCCTAGGCAGCTCACCACTGCCTTATTAGAATTGCATTTGCTGTAGCTTTAGCAGCATCCAAAAGGCTGTGGGAACAGACTAGCCCTTTTTCAGCCTTGCTGTGTCAGACAGCTTCCGTCTTCCTACCGTCTCTTTTTTTCAAATGGTCTGGGGGTTGTTTGAGCTCAGTCTTTCGTCACTGATCACAGCTGTCAGACAGAACCTGTTTTAGCTTTGTGTTTCCTCACCAATCACATCTGATAGACCTATAGAAAGCAAGGTGCGCTTTTTGCTTGGCCTTTCCTTCCTGATCACATTTGTGAAACTGAAAAGTTGCAAAGAAAGAATAATAAGTGCAAGTAATTCCTGATTGTCATGTAGAGTTTGCTTACCTTCATGGGAGCTGCATCAGTCTTTCCAGGGCCAGGATTGTTTTGAGCTGCAGTCTCATTCTTGCTTGTGCTCTGTCTAGGCTGTGGGAGAGCCACCTCTATTCCTGTCTGCCTCAGTGTTTTATGCCATTAAAGAAGCCATCTATTCAGCGCGGAAGGATTCAGGCGTGACTGAACCATTCAGGCTGGACAGTCCTGCCACCCCAGAGAGGATCCGCAATGCTTGTGTAGACATCTTCACCAAAATGGTAACAGCTTCTGGTTTCATAGTCTGCTCCCTATCCAGCCTCTACCCAACATGGAGTGGGTGTACTGGTCACTGTGACCCAGGTCTGGGATTAGGGCAGGATGGGGAGGCTGTGATCCTGCTTACGCTGATGGTTTTTATTTCATGGGTGTTATCCTTTATTTAATGAGCCACCACATGAGAGAGAGATGCACAGGCCAGATTGCTAGGGCTCCCATTGCAGGAAGGGCAACCATAAACTATCAATGAAGTTATGGTTTGTTCCTCCATCCTCCGAGAGTTGTCCACAGAACGAAGGCACTGACTTGTCTTGATGCTCCTGGCTGCTGCATCTTAGGGGATCACCACCACTCTCATATCTTGCAGGTCTAATCTGTGATTAAGCGATATCCCTCAGGGAGTGAGGGAAAGGGAAGTGTTACAGCAAATGCTCACTTCTCCTGAATGTTATGACCACAGGAGTCTCCTTCGAGACTGCAAGTTTGATGTGAAAGAGTGCAACTGTGTCAAGGTGCACCTGTCTCCTTCGAGATTACCTGTTTGATGTGAAAGAGTGCCACTGTCTCAAGGACTCCTGTTATGGCATGGTGACAGGGTTGTGTAGGACTGCATCCCTGCATAGAGTCCTGCTGATTCCTGTGTGACTCAGGAAACACAGATGTCTGTCCATGTGGCCATTCACCAGGCTCTCATGAGCTTGAACCCCAGTGTGGTTAACAGCAAAGCCTGGATATCTTAGTTCTCACCTAAAGCCAGTATTGCTGCCTGGGGAGAAAGACCTGGAAATGGTTTTGAGAATTTGTATCTAGCAGAAGTGCCATGGGACAGACATCTCTGTCTTGAAAGAGCTCAGACCTTGGGTGTGAGCTCAGACCTACAGTGGTACTCCTCTCAAAGGAAGCATGGTGGGGCATGCCAAACTCAGGCCTGGATCCTCAGATGTTGCTAGCTTAATTTTTTTTTCTCTCTACAGTGCCCTTCTGCTGAGCCAGGGACATTCAAGCCGTGGTCTGTGCGTGTGTAAAAGGAAGTTTGAGGAGCAAACTCTCCTCGTGAAACTGAACTTACACCAGAGGCACCACAAGGCGTTAGGACTATGATGGAAAATTAAAAGAGATCAGTGTTCACGTGGCTCGTCTGCTGATTCATGGAGCTTTCACATTTAATTGTCTAATCAATATTTTCTCTAGGAGAGGGAATTGCTGCCAGATTGTAGCTGTGATGTAAATTCAAATGACGAGTAAGTGGTTGATGATGTTATCCAGGTGTAATTGAAAAATCTTAACCAGTTTCATTTAAAGTAGGTGCAAAGATGACAAGGAGACATGCTTATCACCAGCCAGAGTGAAATGGTACTGTACTTGTTTCTCTTCTTTTCACCTCATGATGCTGTGCCAAGAAGGACTTCACTGCATTGAACCCAAACAAACAATGCTCTAGCTGAGGTAGAGAAGGCATGAGAGGCACTGAGGGCTGGACCCTGTTGTGTCCCCTCTGCACACAAAGCCAGATGTACACTAGAGGAAGAAGAGAAGGAGTTTCGGTGGTAGCTGGTGAAGACAGACGATCTTAGCTGTGTAACAAAAGTGGTTCAGAGGAAAACCCTCAAATGTGGCCAATACCCGATTTATCCTAAGTTAAATGGTAATTACTTTTTCTGCACTGGGGCTCCAATGAATTCTTACTTCACGTGCTATCTTGTCCTCTCTGATTAAAAATTATAGATACCAGGAGGAGTACCAGCAAGACGCTGCTTCATTTGACACAGCCTATTCGCACACATACCCCACACCTTCACATCCTTCCCTTTTTTAAATAGGAAAAGACATCAGTGACTTTGGAGTGACAGAGAAAGTTACTCATCGTTGCACCCCTCCTTACATCAGCGCAGGCAAGGGACAGGAGTGACACAGCAGGGGATTAGTTGGCTTTGGGTGCCCTCTAGGGTCAATCCTTTGCTGTAGTGTTATGGCCTTGCCTTTCTTTTCCAGACAACACTCACTGAATGTAGGTGGGTATGCTTTGCTACAGGGACTTCACTGAAAAATTTGTTATGTGATGCCCTCACACCTCCGGGGTTGAATGCATTCTTCTGCTTTGGTTTTAACGCTGAGAATCCCTCTTTGCAGGTTTAGTCACTGCAGCATCGTCTTATCTCTAGATGATGCCAGCCATGTACTGTACCTGCTCATCTTGTGCAAACTTCTTTCTGTTTCTCTGGCCCACAGCTTCGTGAAAATCTCCTTTTTCTATTTTTGCACTCCTAGGGCCATCAAACAATATGGTGCAAGAGGCTGTAACTCCATTGCCTTCTATAACATACAAACTGCTTACAGTTGGCCTCCACCTTAGGGTTAGCAGTGTATGCACAGTGTGAAATACGCTTCTGAAGCACTCCAGGGTATATCGCTTGGAAACACGTAGATTTATTTCTCAGCTTAACCTGCCATCTCGAAGAAGGACATTTATATATGTGACTGGAGGAAGTATTTTTGTGCCTCTGGGGCTTGCTGTGTAATTGCTTAATTAATTGAGATATGATATTGGTGTTTCTTAAGCTCTGAGGTACCAGTCAGGAACATGTTTTTGTTTTCTGCTGCAAGTTGACAATATGTAAAAAAAACCTTTTGGAGAAGAAACTGTGATCATGTGTGTGCAAGAGCCACTGCTGGAGCCTCTGTATTACTGTTCCTGAGTGTCCATGAAGGGGTGCAGTCTCAGTCCGTAGGGTAGTGTGGTACTGGCAATGCTCTTGCAGCATCCACGTTATGGGATTGCTGGATGTGTTGACTCAGACCAGGCTGAGAAGAAGCACAAAAGGAACATCATGTGCACTGATGGAGAACGTGAGGAGCTACAGGCAGAGTACGATACTGAGGAGCTTCCAGCATCACTGGGGAAAAGTTGCCAGCATTCACAAGATGCCCTGTGAGGGTCCTGAGAAGTAACAGGATGTCACTGGTAGGATGAGTGATAGCTCTTGATCCCCTTTGGGTCTGGGGAACACCTTTTTCATCATTTCAGAATGGGTTTGCAGTGTCTCACAGTGACTACCTAATCTGAGGAATTTTTTTCATTAGCTGCATCAAGTCTCTGTTGCTACTCGGTTTGTGCATTACTTTGCAGTGCATTTACCAGCTTGTGTGTCAGCACAGTGGTCAAAGCAGGCTGATTCAATGAAAGCCTTAGCCAGAGGAGCCACTTTTGCTGTAGCATCAGTGAGCCACTGTTTCCCAGGCACAGGTCCTTGCCCTCAAGCTCACCACAGCTCAGGGTCCTCTCATTATCCTTCTGCTAGGTGATAGAAGGAGAAGCCCCCTTCCTTTTGGAAGGCACTGGAACTGAATGTCAGTTCTATCAAGCAGCTTAGAGGGGTGGTAGTGGTATAACATCAGGACTGCAAAGTAGTTACAGAAAATGGTTTCGAGGGAGTAGGACAAAGGGAAACTCGGAGACTAATGGGAGTTTACAGAGAGATCATCACCTTGCTGTTCTGTGAGTGAGATAGGGATCCTGTGAAGCTGAGGGGTTTATTTCACCTCTCAGTGTGTTGACATTTCATACATGGCTTTCCTGTGGAACAAGGTGCCAGGCACCTTAGGGAAGGACTGGGACCCACTGTGGAGTATTCTCAGGAAGAGATGACACTGCTATAGGACAGCCCAACTTAAAATGTGATCTGCACTACAAAACTGTCCCAGAATAGCTCTCCTGTTCTCTGCTAGATGCTGCATCCCATCTCTTCATGTACATTTCACCCCATGGGGGGTTCAGCTTGCAGGTGCTGAGAAGGAAGGTACTTGGCAAGAGAAAATGTTCAGTGAAATACAGCATGGATGCACAGTTCTAATGTTATGTAAATTGGAAATTTGCTGCTGCTCCTCTCCTTCAGAACCGTATCCTCAGCAGAGGAACCGTGCTGCTTTGCTAGGCTGTAAAGTACTGTGCGAAATAATAGTGCTTAAGTAATAATTGCTGTAGCTGGGTAGCTTGTGAGAAGGTGAGGGAGGCCATCTGCTCTGGTATCTTAATGCTGTTAATCACGCATCTCCCTGAGAGAGAGGCCATGTCCCGTAATTGTTTTAGGTCAGTGCTAATTGACAAGTCTCACTACCATTCTTTAGTCAGCACTGTCAGATCAGTGTCACGGATGTACGTAGAATTCTCTGTGAATGTCACCACAATGCAAAATAAAGCTAAAAGATACTCTGAAACTAGCATGCTATGGTCAGTTTTTGTCATGACTTGAAGGCTGGACAACTCCAGCTTATGCTTGCTGTTTGGCAATGATGGGCCTTCTGCAGATGCTGTGGGGCAGGTCAGCAGTGGCCAAGGCTGGGAAAGGGTGGGTGGTTGCTCCAGGCTATCCAGCTTGCCAGCCTGGACATCCACCTGACCACACTGGCAGCCAAATCCTCACTCTTCTCTGGCAGGAGAGGCTTACAGCAGCTGCACTATGGTTTTCACAGCAGCATAAGGATGTATCTTGGTGCTTCTTGCCACCATCACTGAGCCCACCTACTGCTGAGAGGAGTAGAAGGCTGTCTGGTGGCATGGTGTGGCTGGCACCATATCCTTATCTCATTGCTACTGACCAGAGGTGAAAACTAGGTTTAGCCCATTTGAGTCAGCCCTGTAAAGGGGGAACCTCACTCAAAACATTACCTTGGATTCCTGGAGCTTTGCTGAGCCTAAGCACACAGGAGGTGTGAGGTTGTACAACAGGAACAGGTAAGAGCAAATGATAGACGAGTCCTGGCCTTCCCTGAGCATGAGTGGATTTGGAATATCACTGTTGGTTCCTCAGCACACTGTGCTATGCTGTGTCATATCTCACGTAGGTGCAGAGCAGGCAGACTCCAGGTGACATGTACACTTGTTGTTGTGCACTTGGATCAGGCAGATTTGGCCCAAAAGCAACCCCAGGATGTGAAATGGCAGTGGAGGCAGAACGTGTGCTGATGCCACTGTGTTACACAGTGGGTCCAACCCGCCCTATCCAGAAATGCCAGGTTAGTTGAGAGTCAGTTGCCCCATCACACTTCAGGTCACGCAGTTTACCAAGCGCCGATGCCATGCGTTGGCATTGCCCTTACAGTTGTTTAAAGGCTATGCAGCCGTGTGAGGAGCTTCAATGCCCTGTCCCTGGCAGTGGTCCATCTTAGTTCTCAGAGGTGCCTTTTGAACCTGTGACATGGACAAGCTGCACATGGCTGTGGTGCAAGGGTCTGGCTGTGCCCCAGTTGGCATCTCCGAGTGCCTGCATTTGTGTTAATGTTCTGAAACAGTCCCTCCAGCTGGTCATTTCTATCAGGCCTCTGGAGTGCTGAGAAAGTCTGACAGAAAACTGTTGGAAAACGGGAAAGCAGCAAGGTCCCAGCGGTAGAAATGAGACAGTTGCCGTTTCTGCTGCAGGGACAGCTCACTGAGCATCTGCTCTGATAACCAGCTGTAGGTCCACTGCACTTGTGTGTCAGTGAACTCAGGGAGGAGGCTCTGTGCATCCAGCCCAGCCCGTGACAGCAGATGGCCCAGCTCCTGCTTGAGGAAGCCAAACATCACCACGTAGTCATACTGGACGAGACATGGCTGGCAGAGGCTGACGAGTGGTTTCCAAGCCACGTGGGCGCTGTGCTCTCCGCTATCTAAAACGTCCTGAACAAAGCTGCTGAAGGATGGGCTGCTGCCCATGCTTTGCATGAATGTGGAGATCAGCCTCTGGAAAGGGTCCCTAACAAACAGCACCTTGGTGTAGGACCCTAACACAGCCTCTATCTCTGTCAGGTTGAGCTTACTCAACTGCGTCTCCAGGGAGTGCCGCTGAGGGTAGGGAAGAGGCATGGGGAGTGTCGTGTTTGCCTTCTCCTCTAGCTTCTCCAAAAGCTGTTGCCACTCCTCCATCCCTGTTGATGGCACTTGACAGTACAGGAGGTCCAACTTGGTGCTCACCCTCACATTCGAGAGCAAGCGGATTCTCTCCTCCCAGTTCTTTGGCAGCATGTTGACTTGTCCCGACTGGTTGCAGAAAACTCTCAGTCTCTTCTTCCTGAGCTGCTGAATGTAGAGGAAGGTATCCAGTGTCAAAATGAATCCCTCCTCCATCTTAGCGGACAGGTCACCTGGGAAACACCACATGAAAAGGGAGGTGATGAAAGTTCACAGCAGACCTCTGCCCTGGGCCAGCACACCAGTGCAGGATGTCGTGGCAGGCTGTTTTCCACTTATTCCAGTGTGGCAAGGATGTGAAATTAACAAGGTCGGTAGGAGAGGGCAGACCAGTTCTGCCCAGCAAATAGCTCAGTTTTACTGGGAAATGGGTTTCTGTCCCCAGAACACATGAGATCATGGGCACTCAAATCCCACTTTCCCCACCCCTCAGTGTCTGAGCACTTGAGTGTAACCACGCGGCGTCAGCCCTGTTCTCCAATAAATCACAACTTCTGCTTTTAACTCCTCCCTTCTGGCTGAGCTAAGCTGAGGGGATTTAACCAGAGACAGAAATACTCTGAGAGACCGAGGAGCAGTGAATCAGTTTGTAGCTACAAATACAACCCTCTGCAAGTCCTTTTGCATCTGTTAATCGGCTAACAGCTGGCCAATACATTTTAGAGCCAGACAGTACTCCTAACGGGTCGGTGTCATTTAGGGATCCCGATGATGTCACTTCTTGCACCACTTCCACATTTAAATTTTACCTCCTATAGGTAAAAAGGCAAAACAAACAGAAACAAGACAGGAAGCAAATGAAAGACTCTGTGATGGTTGGTTTAATTTCTCAAATTCCAGCTTTGCTTTTTAACTCTCTATTCCTGTCTGTGCTGTGAAGGAGCCATTGTGGCTTGGAATGCAGAGAGTGAATATCTGCCTTGATGCTTCACTTTCTTTTACCAGCAGCACGTCTGCTTTGTGGGCTCAGCGTAGCCCTGGGGACACAGTTAGTTTGATGGTTTCTTGGGGTCCTTGGGAAGTTAAATATTTCTGGGGGAGGCTGTCACAATTGGGAAGAGAAGTGCGGTTGAAATTAGGAGAAGGATGCCAAGAATCCAGGAAGAACAGCAGTGTCTGAAGCTATCATGGGCTGCTGCTCTTCGACTTACTCAGCCCCACAGGGACAACCTCTGCAAATCCTAGTGGTGACTTTGGATTAATGGGGAGACTGGAGGGAGGGCTGCAATTTTGAGGCAAGAGCCATCCCTACTCCGTCCTTACTCTTTTCAGCAAAGGTTTAGGCAGTTGCCTCCAGCAGCCTGACACCTGGTTTCCACAGCACACCTGAGATCAACGACCCCACTAAGGACATAAAAATGCAGGGAACCACAGTAAGAGTTTTTCTCCACAGGTTGTCCTCCCTGGAGCTGTGCAAAGAGTATTTTCCATCCCCTAGGCATTTGACCCCAAAGACCCTCTATAAAAAGGCTCCAGGTCACTTTCCCTCCCACTCTCTAGTACAAAAATGCTCCAGCCATGCCAAACCATCATGGTGTCCAGATGTTACCTCCTTGGTTCTGTAGAAGTCTCCAGCTCAAGAGGGTGGCGATGCCCAAGGCAGCTGCGACGATGAGGCGGGGGAGAAAACGCATTTCTCAGGTGTTGCAGCGCTGGAAACAGAGCTCTGAGCAAAGAGCAGGTGGGGATCTGGAGGAAGGGTGTTGGGGAACCTCCTGTGTTTATTTAAGAGGAAACACACCCAGAACTGGGTTAAAGTACTATTTGGGCAGCAGCTTGTCCTGGGCAGGGAAATGGCCTGAGGCACAAAAGGTGCCTCCTGCCTTGTGTTTACAAGGTGAGCTTTGTGACGCCAAGCTGGTGTTACTTTTTATTCAATATCCATGCCTTCTTGAATGCTTGGCTCTGGTCCTGTGAGAAAGAAGCCCTGTCACCACAGCCCTGTGTAGGGTCCTGCAAAGCCAGGTGCATGGGGATGTTCTCTGTGCACCTTGCTCTCCACTAGCTTTTATCATTGGGTGCAGCTCAGGGGAATGCTGCTGCAAGACACAGTGTGCCCCAGGGCTGGGGCTGTAAAAGTGAGCTCTAGGCTATGGGCCCAGCCCCTGTGGTGCTGGTGGGGCTTTTAAGGTAGAGGCTGGAGCAAGGAAGATGAGGCTATGGGGTACTTTAAGCATCACGTGTCAGGGATTGGAAGCTCTGGACTTCTGCTTGCATTATTTTTGCTGGGGGCTGCTTGTGATCACTGCTTGTTTTGTGAGAGCATCCAGAGACCCCAGGTAGTAAAACTTGTTCACAGTGAGGGTAACAGCACTAGAACAGGCTGCCCAGAGAGGTTGTAGAGTCTCCTTCTCTGGAGACACCAAAAACCCACTTGGATATCTTCCTGTGCAGTCTTCCCAAAATGATCCTGCTTTAGCAGGGGTGTTGAACTAGATGATGTCCAGGAGTCCCTTCCCAAACCCTACTGTTCTGTGTTTTTCCTACACCTTTTTGGGGGTGCAGATGCTGCTCCTCCCCTTCCCCAGGGAGTTGCAGCCTGACTGGGTGGCTGTGAGCTGCTCTCATCCAGCCCCATGGTTATCGTAGCTGCAAAGACTTCAACGTTTAGCAGTGATTATTACAAACGCTCTTTTCACAGTGAGAGCTGCCACCAGCAGTGACCCCCTGGCTGCCAGCGGCAAGGGACACAGTGCAGCTGAACGACCCTGCAGCTGTGAGTGACCGCAGTGGAGGAGCTTGCGGTAGCGAGCGGTCACGCTGGGCACAGCCGGGGCAGAGCTCGGCTGCGGGGAGAGAGGACTGTGTTCATGGGGTTCTGCCGGGTGGAAACGCAGCTCCAGGAGGTGTCGGTGCAGCCCAGTGCCGAGATGTGGGTCTGCTCTGCTCTGGACAGCCTGACTTTCCCAGCAGAGGGTGCTCCACGCCCGAGAAAGCCCTGAGTGCTCCAGGGTCATAGAGATGGGCTGTGCCCAGGGCTTCCCTCTGCGGTGTGAAGAACTCACTTCGTGGCCACGTTTGCGACTTTAAAAGCCCGTTTGGTCTCCTTCGAGCCTTGGCAAAGCTGCTGGGGCTCTGGGGAAGGCTGTGAAGTGATGTTCATCTCCCGGTAAGGGTGATGTGTTTCCTCCAGGTGGTGGGCTTGTGGCAGATCAGGTCTTGCAGCTGTGCCCCCAAATTTAGGAGAAGCTCTGCTGTTATCCTCCCCCTGTATTCAGCACTGGTTAGACCGCACCTGGAGTACTTGTTCAGTTCTGGGCCCCTCAGTTTAGGAAGGATGTCAAGGGGCTGGAACGAGTCCAGAGAAGAGCAACTAGAATGGTAAAGGGCCTGGAAGGTCAACCCTACGAGGAGAGGCTGATGGAGCTGGGTCTGTTTAGCCTGGAAAAGAGGAGGCTCAGGGGTGACCTTATCGCTGTCTATAACTACCTAAAAGGTGGTTGTAGTCAGGTGGGGTTGGTCTTTTCTCCCTGGACACTGGAGACAGGACAAGGGGTCACAGTCTTAAGCCCCATCGGGGAGGTTTAGACTTGACATTAGGAAAAGGTTTTTCACTGAAAGAGTGATCCGATTTTGGAACGGGCTGCCCACGGAGGTGGTCAAATCGCCGTCTCTAGAGGTGTTTAAGGTTAGGCTGGATGAAGTGCTGAGTGGCATGATCTAGATGTCAGATGTTTTGGGTTACTTGGTTGGATTTAGGTTGGACTGGATGATCTTTAAGGTCTTTTCCAGCCTCATTACTGGGAGCAATCTGGGAGCCTGGAGTCTGGGTGCAGCAGTGGATGGACACCCTTCCCAGCAGAAGACAGCTCTGCTTACTGCTGGTGGGTCTTGAGGCAGCAGGGTGCCTGACTGAAAGACAAATATTACGTTTAGTGTCTCTTGTGTTACGGTAGTGCTGACCAACCCACGGGGCTGTGGGATCATCAAGACACGACTGTAGTGCAGGGGTCTGTAAGGCAGCACATCCCGTGTTCTCCCAGCACAGCTTAGCTGGTGTAGGGAGCAGTTGTCACGAGACTTCCCTGCTTTGGGTGACCAAGCTGGGAGCTGCAGCATCTGTGGCCTTCTGCAACCTGAACAGTGGCTGCTGCAGAAGCCAGTCCAACCATAAGTGGACTCTGCTTGAGCCAAGGAGATCTATTAACAGTTTGTAGTAAAGAGAGGGGCAGAAGGAACTCTGCAAGCTCTCATAGTTGAGCAGGCGGTGGCTGCACGTGATTTTCTGCACTTACAACATTTCACCAGAGACTGTCCCAACCACAGCCCTGCTGAGCAAGTGTGTGGCTGAAACTGGTAGGAAGAAATGAAGTTCATTTTTATTTCACAGTCATGAGGTGAAAGCAAAGAGATCTTTTCTCTGAGGGGCAGAAAAAATAGGGGGGGGAAACCCCTCTGCTTTGCATGGCAAGGAAACAGCCCTTACAAAGGATTAGCAGAATAGGCCTCTCCAGAAGAGCATGAGGTGCAGTGTGTGCTGTGCCTTTGTGACTTGCAAACAGGTCAGTTTGCCTGAGCTGCTTGGGGCTGCTTGTGGAGAGTAGCCACTTTTTTTGTGGCTGCATTAACTGAGGTCTGGGGTCTTGTCTCCCAAATGCAGATTTCCCTTTGTGAACAGGGGGTAACTGGTTAAGTCCATTACCTCCCGCTCTGGCAGGCAGTTCAGGGAGCTGGCATCCAAACTCGGCTCAAGTGCCCACGTGAAGTTCCTGTGGTTGTCTCCTTTCTCCTAATCAATCAGTGATGCTGAGGGGCTGGAGGTGCAAGGGCTTCATGTCACTGGCACTGCCCTGCAGCTGCAGAGCAACTTTCCAGATGTGTCTGAGATTGGTGGCAGTGAGAGAAGAGAAGCTGGGAACCTCTCTTCTCTCCAGCTATTTAATTGATTAGCGCAGTGATCTCACCCCCCAGGTTTTCTTTTGGCTTTGTTACCAAAAAGTGTTTTCAGTTGTCTGTAAACACCTGAAGTTTACTACTGTGTTTTCCCTGCTTGCCTTCCACTGAGCACTTCGTGGTCAACAAAGCTCAGGCTGCAGTTCGTGAGCTGAAAGGCCTCCTGCTCTGTGCTGTAAGGAGGCAGCACCCTTCTGGGGCCTTGGAGGCTGAGCCAGGCTTAGAAACCCATTGTCCTATCATTTAATGCATTTACACAAGGGAATTAATTAGGAGATTCATTTGAAGCTTTGGCTTATTTAGGAAATCTTTTACTGCTGTGAATGTGAGCAAAAGCAATTCTTTTGCTTTACCAGCAACAGGCTCTCCCGGGTAAGGAATTCCACATTTAGCCCCACCAATGGCTTCGTCTGGATTGCCTTGAGCTCCCTTTATTTTCTCACAGGACAGAAATCCTTTGGAGATATTCTTATATGTTAATAAACATCCTCATCTGCAGCCTTCCCACTTTCCTCTCACACTTCCAAATTTTACAGAGCATTGTCTTGTGTGACCGTGACCCATGGGCGCTGCTGTGCCAGTCCCTCCCCTTTGTTCCTCCTTGCGCCTGCTTGTGGGAATGTGAACTTTACAGAGTGGTGGCTAACACCTCCCCATTCAGTGAGGGATGTTTTCACACTGTGAGTGAAGGAAGAGCCGATAGGAAATCGTTGTCTTCTCCTGCTTCTTGTTTGGAAACTTGTGGAGTTGGGCCATCACCTGGCAGATATGTGGGAACAGCCTGAGAGGAAGAGCTGCCCCGCTCCCAGGGCATCATTTCACATGGAAAATCTCTTGACTTTGGAAAGGATGGGCAGAGCTGTCTGGTGATGCGTTCTACAGAGTGGAGGGGGATTCTCCTCAGAATCAAACCCAAAGGTCGAGGAGGAGTGGGTATTTGTGGATAAACTGTGGGTGGCCTACTTACCTTCTCATCCCAAGCTTCCCTCTCTGTTCTCATGGAGAGCTTGGCTGAAGGGTGGTTGTAGGGAGGATGGTGCCAGACTGTTTCCATCTGTGCCCAGTGACAGGACAAGGAGCAAAGGGTGTAAGCTGGAACACAAGAAGCTTCGTTTAGAAATGAGGAAGAACTTTCCAGTGTGAGTCACAAAGCACAGGAACAAGCTGCCCAGAGAGGTTGTGGAGTGTCTGTCTCCATTCAAATCCCACCTGGATGCAGCCCTGTGCAATGTTCTCTAGGCAATCCTGCTTTGGGAGGGAAGGGGGTTGGACTTGATCATCTCTTGAGGTCTTTCCCAACTCTCACGACTCTGTGACATGGAGGCACAGACGTACCCCTTAGCTGCCCACAGGGACTGCTCAGGATGAGATTTAGCACTTGAGCAAGTGAAAAAGAGCATCTCTAAACACTAGCTCCTCTAGTCTCATGATCACTTACGAGATCTGTCCAGAAAGTCTGTTCTTGGCTGCCTCCTGCTGGAATTTTTTTCTATCCAGCTCCTGCCAGATGTGGGCAGCTGTGGGATGAGCCAGTCTCCTCAGCACCCTGGGCCTGTCTCCATCTCCTCCAAAGCTTGCCTTCAGGGCAGGCACCAAGCTGCCAGTGTTGGTGGTGGGTGAGAAAGGTAGATGTTTGTCCTTCCACCCTGAACAAAGAGCATCAGGCTGGTTTTAAGCAGGCAGGGAGGAGCTGGAGGCTGCAAAGACTGCCCCATGCAGCAGCATCCCAGGACAGGCTCACGCTGGACCAGAAATAGTTATGCAAGGCGGAAAGGAAAGGAAGGCAAGTTTACGTTGCACCCAATGAGCAGAGCAGGTAGGACAATGTTTGGAGTAGTTGTACAACTCCAGTGCTTCCTGTTTTCCCGCAGACAGGAGCTGTGATTGTCACTTCTTATTCAGCTCCTCATCCTGGGAGGAAGATTGTATCAGGCTGTCTGGGGGCAGGAGGATGTTTATGCGCTAGGCTGAGTCAAGGTGCTGCTTTTAATACTCCCCAAAGCAGAGTCATTGGGGAAAATGCACATTTTAGATTTCAATTTTTATTTAAACAAACAGAAAAAGCTCATAAATGTCCAAAGGGCTTGGCAATTGCCACGAGAGCTGCACGGTTTCCTGCCAGCACTGAGCCTTGCTTTTTCTAAGGCTACGACACCAGGATTTTACAAGGTGCCTTGAACTGTTGGGAGGATTCATGTGATTAGTGGTGCTGTATTTAGAGGCTCTGCTTTATTATTATGTAAGCTGTTAAACTTTGCGTGGGCTCAGCAGAGCCCGCATTGATGTGAACACCTAGATGTGGTGAGGAACCCTCTCTCCCTGCTTTAGTAGGAGCCAAGGGCATCTTCCTGGGGGAGGGAGGCTGGGGTACTCAGTGAGCCTGAAAATCTTGA
The DNA here is from genome assembly GCA_013397515.1 of Upupa epops. Classification (NCBI taxonomy): domain Eukaryota; kingdom Metazoa; phylum Chordata; class Aves; order Bucerotiformes; family Upupidae; genus Upupa; species Upupa epops. The sequence continues at coordinate 592,500 of VZRI01013642.1, read as the reverse complement.
ACACTAAGAATATTGCAGCCATCATCTATCTGTGAAGGAAACCCCATGAAAAGAAAAAGTGTGTTTTGACCCACCCAGGGAAAGGATGCTCATCAGACCTGCAGCCCTCATCTATATCCCAGCAGCTGCTCCACCCAGCTATTTCTAGGACGCCCATGGGACTAGCAGCCACCACCTCTGTTCCAGCAGCTCCTCATGAAGCTTCATGGTGCAATCCAAATCACGCAGAACTTTTTACTGCTGAGCATATCTTGTTACCCCCATCTTGCTTTGCATCCCAAGAACCTTCCTGCTACTCCTGCGCTTCCTCTACTCCTCTGACTGCAGCAGCACTGCATGGAGAAATCCAAAGCACGCAGAGGCAAACCAGCATGCCCTCACATGGGTAGTCATTTGGGAAGTCTGGTCCCTCACAATTTCTTTCTCATTTGTTTTTACTGTGAAGGAAATCTTGACTTGGCTCTTATGTTCCTTAACAACATGTGCTTTAGGGTCTGGCTCCCAGCTGCCCTTTATGCTTTTGGGCCCTGACTGAGCCCTTGTCATAGGCAGGTGCTTGTTTATTCAATACAGACGCTGCTCCTCTTTGGACCTCTACTTCCTTGGGGAATAAGGGAGAGATTTGCAGGCATCCTTGGGATACACTTCCCCACCTGCCAATGTGAGGGCAAAGCCTGTGCTTGACTCCCTGGCTTTTATCCTCTGGGGTGGCCTGCACAGAGATTGGGCGTGAGGCATCTCAGGATCTCCTGGAGGAAGGGTGGTGGTGATGAAGACAGTCAGGATGGTGGTAATGAAACTCCAGATGTAAAACATTACTCTCTGGAGACAGATTTTGAACTCCCTCCTGTGATCCCTGAAGGGAAGAGTGAGCTGGAGGAAGACAAACTAAAGGTGGAATGTGATGGGATTTGGGTTTATGTGTCCCATGGGCCCTCTTCTCCTGAACCTAGTCTTCCTCGCTGCAAGATGAAAAACCCTTCCCCAGGCTACTCACCCTGTTCCTGCCCCACTTTTCAGGGAAAAGTGCTTCTGCTTTACATGTATGTCAGCTTTCCCCCTGAGTTTTTGCCCTGCTGTCTGGCCAGGAGAGGGAAGCTCTCGCATACGTCTGCTGGATGTGGGAGGATGATTTCTCAGGCAGATTTAGCTCAGGGAACAGCTTTTGCCGATGCTTTCTGAAAGCTCAGTTTGTGTGAGGATGCATCTAGATACCCGTCCATCCCTCCTGCCGTCTCCTGAGGAAGCACTGCTGTGTTCTGCTGCTCAGTACTGCACTTCTGTGTCGCCGGTTCTTTCTGTCAATGTAGCAGCTTTACAGCTCTTCCGAGGTGCCTGGCTTTTTTTGTGTGACTTTCAGAGGAGGCAGCAGCAGAGCTCACTTGGGCTACCTCCACACCAGCCTCTGTGGGATGTTACTTGTGATGAGTGAGGCTTTTGGGAAGTCTGGAATTTCTGGTCCCAACTGGTTGAGTCTACCAGAAGTGGCAGGGGGAAAGGGTTTAAGGTCTGTTTGACAATAAGCCAGCAAATACTCTCAGGTTGTTTATATTTGGCTAACGCTACTCCACATCCTGTGAAAGGAAAATGACATCTACTGCTCCTGGGGAGAGACAGTGGTAGAACAAATAGATCCAGCTATAGGCAGGCATGACTGCCAGAAGCCTGTGTGTATGCTGCACAGGGTGGACTTGGTGCTTCAGCTCAGATGGGGAGGGCATGGCAGGGGCACAGATGCCCAGGTGTTCCCCATGGGTGGCATTATGCTTGAGGGCTGACTCATGGAAGGGCAGAGCTTGGCCCCATGCTGCTGCCTCTTCATCCTCTCCCATGAGGTGGCTCATCATTCTTCCCTATCAACAGGTGGTTTTTGGAGTCTCTGGACTCTGCTTTCCCGTGTTTTTCTCAAAAGTGTGGACTTGCCCAGCCTGACACTGCATGCAGAAAGGAGTATCACAGGGCAGGAGTCACACAGTAGTTCTACCTTGGTCTCCAGGAGACCTGCCTTTAGCCTCCTCAGGGACCTCCTCAGTAAAGAGCAATGAGACAGAGCCCTGGAAGGATTGAAGCCAAAGAAAGTTGGTTAATGTTCAAAGGCCACCTCCTCCAAGCTCACAGAATCATTAGGGATTGGAAGGGATCTCAAAAGATTATCTAGTCCAATCCTCCTGCCACAGCAGCATCACCCAGACCAAGTCGCACAGGAACAGATCCAGGCGGGTCTTGAACATCTCCAGAGAAGGAGGCTCCACAACCCCCCTGGGCAGCCTGTTCCAATGCTCCGTTACCCTCACTGGGAAGAAGTTCCTTCTGATATTTATATGAAACCTCCTCTGTTCCAGCTGGCACCCACTGCCCCTTGTCCTATCACCAGATGACCTTGAGAAGAGCCTGGCTCCATCCTCCTGACACCCACCCCTCACATTTTTATAGACATCAATGAGGTCACCCCTCAGCTTCCTCTTCTCCAAGCTGAAGACCACCAAGAAAGAAAGGAAAAATGCCAGGGGCCCTGTGTGGAGGAACAAGGACCTCCTGAACAAACACAGACACAAGAAGGAAGCCTAGGGGTGGTGGAAGCGAGGACAGATAGCCTGTGAGGAGGGTAGAGAAATGGACTGCACAGCCAGGGATTGGGTTAGGGAAGCCACAGCCTAGACAGACTTAAATCTGGCCAGGGACGTCAAGGGCCGCAGCAAGGGCTTTTTCAGGTGTATCAAGCTGTGTGTGGCTGACAAGCAGGAGGAAAGGGCTGCTATCCAGAGGGACCTCGACAGCCTTGAGTACTGGGCCTATGCAAACCGCTTGAGGTTCGGTGAGTCCAAGTGCCAGGCCCTACATGTAGGCTGGGGCAATGCCAAGCACAGATACGTGCCGGGTGGTGAATGGGTTGAGAAGGGCTTGGGGGACCTGGTAAATGAGGAGCTCAACGTGAGCCAGCAAAGCGTGAGTGCAGCCCAGAAGGCCAACTGTATCCTGAGCTGCATCAAAAGGAGTGCCATCAGCAGGTCAAGGGAGGGGATTTTCCTCTTCTAGTTCTAGTTTTGTGAGACTTTGCATGGATTGCTGGAGCCCCAGTGATAAGAAGGACATGGAACTGTTGGAACAAGTCCAGAGGCCATCAGGGTGATCAGAGGGCTATGAAGAGATCTATGGAGACAGCCTGAGGAAATTGGGCTGTGAAACCTGGAGAAGAGAAGGCTCGGAGAGACCTTTAGAGCAATCTTGCAGCACCTGAAGGAGCTACAGGAAAGCTGGAGATGGGACTTTTTACCGGGGACTCTAGCAATAGCACAAGGAGGAATGGTTTCAAGCTCAACTAGGGGAGATTTGAAGTAGATCTTGTAAAAAAGTTGTCATCTCCTCTGTGCTGCTATCTCCTGCAAACCAAGAGCAAACCTGGGATGTTTTCACAGGAGCAGGGCAGTCCTTCATGGATAGGCACAAACAGAAAGGTTATTAAAACAACCCCAAGACATTTTTCTTGGTTTAATTTGTCTTTCAGATTGCTCACTAGCTGTTTGCCCAACAAAGAAAGGTCAAGCAGAAAGAAAACCATGTGACCCTGAGAACCCACAGCACCACCAGCACCGAGACACAGCAGGGGAGAGGAATTCTCTTGGCATGGGGATTGAGAGGCTGTTTTGCCCCTGCAGAGCCTTGGTAGCTCCTGGGGTGGTTCTCCCAGCCTCACCCTGGAACAAGCCCTTTGAGAAAGGCAGCAGGAGCTCCCAGCTCCACTGTAGCTCTGTCTGGATCCCACATTCACATTCTTGTTGTCTACACAGGCCAGATTTTTTTTTTAATTTCCTTGTTGTTGTTTTTATCTAAAAGTGAAGAGAAACTTCTCTTCCTATTGTTTTCTCTCAGAGCTTTTGGAAGGAAGAAGAGAGGAAATGACTTTCATCCCTCATTCAAAGCTGGCACACACAGCCAAAACCTGCCTCCTTCTCCCATTATTTTACTTTGAATAGCAAACCTCACCTCACTGTCAGTAAACTGGGCATTTCTGCAGCGATTTTCATTCTGTGAGGAAAACCCACTCCCTTCATCTCTGAGGAACTCACGTGGGAGATACAGCATGAGGGAAGAAGCTGGACCCATCTGGAGATACTGGGGAGATGGTGATTAAGAGCCCTGCACATCCTTCCAAGCTACTATTCCATGGTTCTGTTACTCTGATTTATCCATCTCACCTGACAGGAGGAGTTGCCTCACTGCAGAATCTTCTATCACCCAGCTACCTCCTGCTCTCCTAGCCACCTCCACCATTCCATGACCAGCCCTGCTACTGACCATGGCACTTGGCCTCCTGCCTGGTGCTGCTGCCTCTGTTTTGGGGTGCAACGATTGCAGCACGGCAACATCATTTTTGTAAATGACATTCACTGCACTAGGGTTTCCCCCTGCTCGAGTGGTTGCTCTCAAAGAGTGGTGACAATGTTATTTAGTGGAATTCCATTTTTCTCCTGGTAGGTGCTGAGGTCTGCTGGATTTGAATCTCTCCTGACTGGCGGAAGACAAGGGAAGCGGCTTCTCATCACCTGCTGCAGCACAAGTCTGCACAGCAAACCCTGGGTTGTTAGGAACGAGGGGCTGAAAACACTGGAAAACCCCGTGAGAAGAACAACTGTGCAAACAAGCACATGAGCACCCCTTTGCACACAGCCACAACTAAAGAAGCAACAGACCCCAGAGTGGAGGCAGTTTCACTCTGAACAATCACAGAGGGTTTCAGTTGCACACTGAATGCGCACAATGCGGCAGCTGCTAGGAGTCATGCTCTGGTGCTCCACCTGCCCCTGTGCTGAATTCTAAAGCAGACAGTGAAACTCCTGACAGGGCAACGGAAACGCAAAACAGAGAACCAGACACCTCTGTGTCTGAAGGAGAGGTCCAGGAGGGGTGAACAGCTGAACACCCCAGCATCTGCCTGACTATGAGCCTTTGTCTTCCACTATTTGTGCTGAATGTGGCGTGTGGGTACAAATCGCGTTTTGGGAGCTCTGTGGAAGCTCTCTCTCTTGGAAGCAGACGTTTCAGATGGACCACCCTAACTTCTACATCAACCTTGTTGGAGGTTTTGCCTCTGGGAGATCGTGACACCAGCTGTCTGCTGCATCCAGGCTGAGCAACCTTAGCTGATTCTCCTGGTGAAGATGAAGAAGGAGGCAAAGAAGACGGGTGATGGAGAGGTGGCTCCCTTGGCAAATACAGGCACAAGTAGTCATCCATTGCTCACTTCCACCCCCGAGGGAGGGTAAGCTGGCAGGAAAGGGGTGGAAAGATACTGCAGACTCCATGCCAAATCAATGCCTTCAACAGCTCCCGAGTGGTGGGAACTGGCATCACTTCTGGGATTGATGTGGGAATGCTGCCCCAGCTCTTGGGGTTTAACTGGAGTGGAACATTGAAATGCTCCTGAGACCTGGCACTTGGGCCCTCCTGAAGCTTTTTTAGACCTTTCACTGGTGATTGGGTGGTGTTCCAGCACATTCCCACTCCCTGAGTCTTTCTCTAGCAACCCCTTTGCAGAAGACCATGTTGGTGTCCCAGGAGAGCTGCCAGTGCCAGCTGCCTCTATAAATACTCCTGTTACGTATTCAGAGAGCTCAGTCCCTGGCAGGCACAGCCACACCTCTGATCACTGTGGTACAGGGTGCCGGGCTGCAAACACATGGGCTGCAAGCGCTGCCACAAAAGCAGCAGCTGTTAATGTCTTGTCAGCTGCCTTGCATTCTTGCTGTCAATTGATTAATCAAAGCAAAGCAGTGGTGTCTCTGGTAGTGCAACACTTCTGTTCCCTGGGTCTTATTTAAGTCCAATGATTAAATTTTACTACTGGGGTCAACTGTTTTCAGAAACTAAGTGCACAAGCCTGCAATGAACCCGGGAGATGGGTGTTGGTGCGCTGTGGTGCGTTGCAGGCCTGTGGGTCTGGCTTCGGCCGTTTCATGAAGTTTTCCCTGTTGCAGGAGGTGTCCTTCCACTTCATAGGCTGGAGCTTTCCCAGAGGCAGCGGGCAGAAGGCAGTTCTGCCTCCCTGCTCTTCCCAGCCTGGGGAATAGCAGCAGTGGCTTTTCTCAGGGTAATGCAAAGGGACCTTTCTTTGCGTGGTCCTTGCCCAGACTGACCTGAGCATTCTCACATGGAGAGGCTGGTTTCCCAGGAATGGCTGCATCACCATTGTGTTCGGAGCTGTGCAAGGAGGGCAAAAGCTTCACCTGCCTGTGTGTCTCTCACAGCTCCCTGCAATATTAGAGAGCTGGGCAGAGAGAAACGTAATGAAGTACAACAAGGGTCAGTGTAGAGTCTTGCATCTGGGCAACAACAACCCCAGGGACCAGGAGAGGTTGGAGACTGACCTGTTGGAAAGCAGTGTAGGAGAAAGGGATCTGGGGGTCCTAGTGGACAGCAGGATGACTATGAGCCAGCAATGTGCTCTTGTGGCCAAGAGGGCCAACAGCATCCTGGGGGGATCAGAAGAGGGGTGGTTAGCAGATCGAGTAAGGTTCTTCTCCCCCTCTCCTCTGCACTAGTGAGACCGCATCTGGAGTATTGTGTCCAGTTCTGGGCCCCTCAGTTCAAGAAGGATACCGCTCTATGCTGGAGGGTGTCCATAGGGTGTCCAGCACAGAGCAACGAAGATGATGAAGGAAGTAGAATAGCTTCCTTATGAGAAAAGGCTGAGGGAGCTGGGTCTCTTTAGCTTGGAGAAGAGGAGGCTGAGGGGTGACCATGTTAATGTCTACAAATATGTGAGGGGTGGGTGTCAGGAGGACGGAGCCAGGCTCTTCTCAAGGTCATCTAGTGATAGCACAAGGGTCAGTGGGTGCAAGCTGGAACATAGGAGGTTCCGTATAAATATCAGAAGAAACTTCCCAGTGAGGGTAACGGAGCATTGGAACAGGCTGCCTATGGGGGTTGTGGAGTCTCCTTCTCTGGAGACAGTCAAGACCCACCTGGATGTGCTCCTGTGCAACTTGTTCTAGGTGATCCTATTGTGGCAGGGGGATTGCACTAGATGATACTTCGAGGTCCCTTCTGATCCCTAATGATTCTATGATATGAAAGGGTGTCTCCGGGATGGGCTGCAGCCAGACCAGCTTTCAGTCCTGAGCATTTTCTGCATCCAGAGCTCCAGTGAGAGAACCATGATTTATTCTTAGGGGGAAAAAAATTGTACTTCTTCCTCTTTTCAGAGAATTTTCTCACTCTCTTTTACTTGCTTTGTAGGAGGAATGGCTTGCTGGGGGTTGAGGAAAACTTCTGCTTGAGAACCAGGGAGTGTGTGAATTCCTACAGTTGTTTGTCTCAGTGCAATTCCTTTAGCACCTGAGGATCATTCGCATTCCAGCTCAAAATAGGCTGCCCTAAAATTGGGGTATTTCTGTGGACCCCAGAGGTGGGAGCATCTTCCCAAGGGCTGGGGCGTGTAGGCACTGTGTTACTGGGCAGTGGGAAGGGTGGGAGGAATGACTGTTCTCCTGAACTTATATTTATCTCCCGATTGATGACCAGGCTCAAAAGGCAGGATATGCCTCCCTGGAGCCCAACAAACACACATACCTCTACCTGGGAAGGATGCAAACCCCAACTCCACTACTAAAAATATTCAAGCAGACATATTTTCCAAAACAGAGTTCCGGAAAGGCTAAATTTGGTGGTGATTCATTGAGGGAGGGAGACACAACTGCTTTGTGCGAACAGGAACAATGTAAATCCAGCATGCTATTCATCCTACCCCTAGGCTGGGCTGCCGTGCTCCGCAGCACCTAGCCATAACCCCATAGGCACCAGCTTTCCAAGAAGAACTTCTGCAAAAACAGGAATCCCTTATCAGGTAGCAGGAAATTCTATTTTTACATGAAGTTCAGATTAAAAATATAAGGGAAAGATACACACTGCGGGTGTGAGCTAAAATTAAACCTCGAGCTTCTCTCCTGAAGGCTGGGTCCTGCTGCTGGCCCTGGTTGAGGAACTCACTGTGAAGGTGAAGAGGGATCCCTCTGTCACTGGCTGTTCTCGGTCGGGTTTGCTCTGCTGCAGTGCTTTTCTCCTCCCAGCAAGCTTCATGAAGTAATCCACCGCGGACCACTGCTGTAGCTGTTCTGGGCGAGTGAGCAGATACTCTTTCTGGGCTTCTTCATGTGACACCTTGACATATTTCTGAGCTTCAGAAAGGCTTCAGTTTCTGACTGCCCCATGAGCTGCCCTGAACAGTCCAAGCCTTTGTCTGATAGACATCTCTGCATCTAGATGGCCTGACATGTACTGAAGAAGTCTGAGTGGTTGTCTGGTGCACACAACTCCACTGTTGCCAGCTTTGAGCCTGCTCCCCTGCAAGGGAAGGATTAGCAAATCTGCTCTGGATTTTGAGCATCACATTACAAAATTCTTAGGGATCTGTAGTAACGAATGAAGCCCTGAGCTGCAATCCCCAAGTCTCTTCCTTTCCTCCAATCACACAATTAAAAGCAACTGTGAAAACAGCACTACGCTCATTACCGCTGCCATCTGCACAACAAATGCAGTCCACTTGCAGCCCTGTTCTTTGGCACCTCAGGGCTCTATCAGCTGAAGCCACGCTCAGAACACTCCTCTGAGCTGGTGCAGCTTGACTGGCAGGGTGGAACTGAGATGAGTCTCACAGGGACTGTTGGGCATGAAGGTGGCCCCAATGACAGTTCTGTCAGGCAATTCACTTTAGGCTTTTCTGTGTTTCACTTCAGACCAAAAGGCTTTCTGCTCAGCTTGCAAAAAACAACTCAAATACACCTAGAAAAGTAACTCAGTAAAATGACTGCATGAGGCATGCATCTCCTGGCCCACAGCACTAGTGTGTTTCATGTGCGTGTCTGTGCGCATAGCTACAAATACTCTCCTCCCTGGAAAGAGTCCCTTACAAATGTCCATGGGAAACAGGAAGGTTTTGAGCTCAGGCAGGCGCTTTGCACCACCACAGAGTTTTCAGTTGGGTGAGAGATGCTCAAACCCTGCAGAGGGCTATAAACAGCTCCTTGGGGGTTGCAGAGACAGCAAGATGCCTGCAGCCCCCTTTATTGACTCATAGCCGAGGTGAGTGTTTTAGGGCTCTGAGGATGAGCGGTGTGGGCGCACAGCCTGTTGACACTGATGCAGCCCATAAAATTTCTGACTCTCCAAAAGCCTGTAAGAATGTAAATGGCAGCCAGAAATTACAAACCTCATGTGAAAGTTGCAGGTTTTGAAACTTGACAGGAACAATGAAGCCAAGGTGCTGAGCCTGGAGCAGGACGAGTCTCTACACTTGCATGCCCTGGTGTACCACCACTAGCTCTGCCCACGCTAATCCTATACAAACATCGGCACAGATCGTCTCTGATTTGCCTATTCTGGGAAGGGGGATAAAGCAAAACCATGCAGTGACATTTTTCTGCAGCAAAGCCTTGCTCTGAGCCTTCAGCTGCAAAATATACCCTGGGAGGTTGTTTGCTTGGAAGAAGTACTTGAGAGCATTTGCAGCCTTCATCAGCCAGGGAAGCCCAGAAAAATCAAGTGGGGCTGCCTGAGTGAGCCAAGCCCATGGGAATGCTTAGGAGAGGTTGAGAGCTGAATTTCTTTCACCTGAGCTGGTCTCCTTCTGCTTAATGCAATTACAGGCAGGTTTGAAAAGCTCATGAGATGATGGTTGCCTTGGACTTCTTCAGAGAGCTAGCTTGTGTGCAGGGAACAGCCTTTGGAGAACAGGTAGGAAAGCAGAGGGAAGGAGAGAAGAGTTTTTGGATACTCTTGACTGCCTAGGGCTGGAGGGAATTGCCTGGGTTGTTGTTGCAGCTATAGTGTCAGTTTTATTGGAAGGCTCTGGTTCTGGAAGGCAGTAGGGTTGCTGGCTGGGCCTGGTCAGCTGTAGCTGTTGAAATGTACTGCTGTATCATCATCTGCTCTGTCTGACGTGTGCACTGAGGCAGCAGTGTGGAAAGAGCCACCGTCAGCCTTGCTAGCAAATACGGACAAGAAATGGAGTGGTGTTGGGCAAGCCTGGGTGTGAGTGACTGTGTGGCTCATGTGCTGTGAAAAATGGGTGTCTGAACACCCGCTGAAATGCAAGGCTGAGATCTATGCCTGGTTGGGAGAGTTCTTCTCACTTATGTCACTTATTGTAAGATGAAGTGGTGAAATTTGTCTCAAAGGAGAAGTGATCTGAAATAGTGCCAGGTCTGATTTGAAAAAACCACTGGTCAGAGGCTGCTTTTGCTCTGGGCTATGCAATCTGTTTTGAACTTTGCCCTGTGAAACTTTCTTGTTCATGTGTAAAAGAGTTTTCTTTGCAAAACATCATGTTGCTGTTTTGCCCTCTTGAAATCACTGGCTGTCCAGACTGTTGCTGTGTTAGAGAAACTGTGGGGCTCTGCTCCTCTACTTTTTCCCTTCAGAAAGTTACAAATCAGAATAAATGGGGCACAAAGTTATTTTTACTTCACTTTTTGCCATGGACTGAATTTAATGAGAAGTGATTTGGAGGATTAAATGTTAAAGTCTTGTGTGGGAATGTGGTGCTCCTGAGGGATACTGTATATTCATATTTGATGTGGAGTCAAGTGTTTGCAATGATTTTTTCCCTTCTCTCTGAAGAAGAGAGGTCTGTGGGGCTAGTGAAAACACAGGTGAATGTGAATGGCTTTGGGCTTGGACTGCATGGGATGGAAATCCTCCCCAAAAGCACTTTGGGCAGGGGCTTTTACAGGGAAGGGGCAACTGAGAGCTGTGCTTTCCTGTGATAAAGGCTCTTTGGCCCAGGCATAGGACCCATGGTCTGACCCTATCAATCAGGAACACTGTTCTTGGAAGGTGATTTTAGTGATGGAGAGGCCTTCCTATGCAGCCCATCATGATCCCTGTGCTGCTGTGAACACAGGGAAAACTGTGCTGAGTGCTTGCTGGTGGTGGCTTTAGGGTTTCAGATGAAAACGTGTGTCTGAGATCCCACTCTGGCAGACTGGCATCAAGCACAAAAAGCCACACATCCAGTGACTCTCCTCAAGTGTGCATAGTCATTGTCCACTTGTACTCAACACTGGTGAGGCCCTCCTTGAGTACTGCGTTCAGTTTTGGGTGTTTTGGTACAAGAAAGCGGTGGATGGACTCTGTGCTCCTCTCACCTGCTGCCTCAGCTGACGGGCTTGTGTTTCTTGGACCTGGTTCCCGTTTCACATCCAGCGAAACAGAAGGTATTTTGCAACACAACAAGCTGGTGGGAGAAGAAAAACTGAATAATAATCTGTCAGTCCTTCCTTTCTGAGATGCTTGAGAGTCAATTTTTATCAGGAGAAAAAAAAAAAGAACAACCTAAAATTCAAAACAGGAAGCTCTTATCAGCTTGCCAGGAAGCTCTATTGCTTTGTGGAAGTGTTACCCTGCGGTCATTTCTACTTTCAGTAGCTGTTTGTGAGTAATTTATGGTTTTAAGATGGGCGTCAATCTTCCATGCAAGCAGGGGAGAGGCTCTAAAGCTGAAAGGGGTAGTGGTAGGAGTGGAGGGTGGAGGGGAAATACCAAGAAACAGGATTTGTATTATCTTACTACATATATTTACAATGATAAGATTTTCATTGTCTTCTATGGTAAATTATGATCCTGTTTTTGTTCTGTTTTTGGATCAGGAAACAACAAACCTATGTCTTCAGAAAATGCACATGCTTAGTTTTTAGTAACTAACTCTTTAGAAGTAATGGAGAGATTCTGCATGGTGTGTAACTTCTTGGCAAGAGAATTCTAAAATACTGCTCTGTGAAATTCTGTAGGCTTGTATTCCAGATGTGTACAGGTGTTTCCGTATGAATATATATATATTCATGTCTTAAAAAGCTATTAAAACTTGTCATGGGGCATTGCCTGGTGGTTCTTCGTGCCCCGGTCTTGGTGTGTCCATCTCCAACATACAGGGCTTGCTCATGTCCAGTAGTGATTGCTTTAAAAAAGTGTTGTCCTGAAATGTCTGGCTGCAAAAAGCCCCAGCGGCGTGCAGTGTTGGCAAATGCACTGAAAAGTCTCTGTATGTGCTCAATGAACAGAGATCAGGACCTTACTGCTCAAATCTACCAGGTAGTTGTGTTGAACAGTGCTGGCTCCTTGCCCAGTGTTTCCTTTAATTTTGCTGTTTTGTCCCCTGGTGTGTCTGTCTGAGCACTCTGTGGGTTGCTGTCACCCCTGTAGTTGCCTTTCCAGCAGAGGTATTAACCTGTGCCATGAGCAGTAGCAGACAGGCATGATGCAAAGAACCTGGCAGCAGCATTGTGATTCCTTATGTTTGTTGCACCGACTGTGGTGCTGCTTCACCTTGGAATCCGTACTGGTAAATTTATTTTGCTTAAAAATGATCTTTTGTTCTGGAAAGCTGTGCTTCTGGACCGTGAAGAAGAGAATTTCAGTGTTACCCATGACCAGCTCTCTCAAAAGCAAGCAGGCAGCGGGGCTGTGCAGAGGAGACAGGATCTTGTCCTGGTTAAGCTCACTGAGTGACACCAGTAACGTGGAACACATTTCCAAGGGCTTCTGGGCTCTGGCCTGGAGCTCAGAAATGCCTCTTGGTACGACTAGCTCTGGGAGGGTGGGAAGTGTTGCTTCTTGGGAGCAATGCATTGGGGTCCCACACAGCTGGAGGAGGCCCTCCTTGACCAACATCCGAGAAGCTCAAGATCCCCAGCCTTCCCTATTGTAATGAGTTTACTTTGAATCCTGCCTGTGCTTATTGGCTTCCTGTGTAAGATCCCTCTCTGAAACAGATCTTTATAGCTAAAGATGAACTTTTTTGTCACCCATTTGTCAATGATGTCCTGCACCCAAAATGCTCTGTACAAAGAGCCTCAGCACAATGAGCTTCTGAGAAACTGGATTATTCCACAATTACTTGAAGTCTTTGGCCGAGCAGAGTTGGTACAGAGGTACATACAGAATAATGACCGTGCTCCTGTGTGAGCCAGTTGTTCTCTTTTCGGTTGTACGTATCTTTCTAATAGGGCACTTGCAGATACCTATTTAAAACCCAGTAAACAGTCACCCTTTTCTCTCCTTGGACTTAATTCGGTGTTTGCACTTGCACTTCATTAGGAAGTAAATAGCTATTTGCTGGGGCTGTAAAAATCGCCCTTCCTCTCCTTGTACCTTATCTCATCTTCCTGGGCAGAAGTCAAGAGCCTCATTCTTTCCACCCTCCCCTCCCCTCCTCTCCCCTCTTGGCTATACAATTGAATAGAGATGATCCTAGAGGTATAACATGCCAGGTATTTCGCACACTCCTCTCTGGGGTACCGATAACGGCAGCCTCTCTTGGAAACAACCTCTTGGCTTGCTCTCTTGCTGCAATCAGCAGTTGTGTGTGGAGCCAGGAGGTGCTTGTCTCCCTTGCCCCTCTGGCACAACAAGTCTTTGGAACAAGCTACGAGGTTGCATCTGGTGCTTTGAGATGACTCAAGAATAATTGATGCTGTAAGCTCATTGGCGACTTAATTGCAAACCTCCAAACAGGGTGTGTGTGTGTGTGTGGGGGGATGCAGAAAAGTATGTTCTTGGCTAGAAGGGAAAAATGGGCTGTAAACAGGTCTGACCAGCCTTGAAGAGGGTGGGAAGCCATGTGTGAGCATCATCTTTCCCCCACAGTCTCAAAGTGGTTAAGGTGAGCCCACCAGCCCTGGGTCACCCTGACTTCGGCAGCCTCTCCATGTGCATCACAGCTCTGACACACACATCTGTAGCAAGAAGCTGGAGAAATAGATGCCCTTCTGGGGGCAAGGGCTGCAGCTCTTGCCTGTGGCTCTCAGCAGGACCATGCCAGCTTCTGTTTGTAACTGTCCTTATGAAAAGAAGCAGTGAAAGGCTGCCAGGCTTCCTTTATTTCTGTGAAGTGAAGTGAATGAGGTGACCCATCGGAAGCAGATCATTAGAAGTGTTTGTGACCTTATGTGATCCCTACAGGACTGGGGTGGGGGCAGCCAGAAAAAGAGAGATATCCTTGCTTCTAATCTCCTGTTCTCCTGGGCTTATTTCTCTCCTTTGTGAATGTTTCCTGCTGGGTGGGAGAGTGGCTGCTCCGTCGTGACTGGATGGATGATCTGTAGAAGCATAACCTGCTTTCAACACTTGCTGTGCTTCCACCAGCCTGCTCCTGCATGGATGTGACACCTTAGTGAAGAGCAGGGAGCTTTTGCCTGGTTCCATCTCTGACTCCCTCAGGCTCCCTTTGTGCAGCATCTCTGGAGGGCTGGGAAGAGCATTCTGCTCTGTTACTCAGGGGCCTGACATAGACTGGCTTTATCCAGAGAGTTACAAGAAAGGGCCATCACTCTCACCCTTCTTAGAAGATCTTTGGGGTGCTGGGTACTTTTTTCCCATGGCCTGCACCCTGTACTTCCCCAAAGTCCTAGCAGGAGGGGAAGAAGGATGGGGACTGGCCTTGACAAGCAAAACCACTGTGAAAAGCCACAAATACAACCCTTAACTGCTCTTTCCAGGTCCTTGCAAGAGATGTGGAACTTTGACCTTGAGTCTGTGTTGAAATGCTGCCAAGGATGAGACGATGTGGTGCTTCTGGGCTTTGCCTGAGCTGTGTAGAGGACAGAAAGAAGGGAGGGGGAAAAGCTGTTCAAGCCTAGATTTTTCCACTTTGTAGGCAGCATGTGTTCTCTTCTGTGGTGTTCTAATGAAGTGCTGTGCTGGAAGCTTGGTGGAGTCTCCTCTCCAGCATTCCCTCTCCTCATAGACTTGGGGAATGTGGATGCAAGGCTGGGAAGATACTTCTGGCAAAGGACTGGAGCGTCTGAATCAGCAGAGCTTAAAGGACAGTACTGCTGCCAAACCTCACTGCCTTGTCAGTTACGTGTTTATAGGAGAGGGGGGAAAAAAGCCCCAAATCACCAGAAACTCCACCATAAAGGTTGCTTGGTTGTCCAGACAGCTTTAAGAGTATCAGTGGTCCATGGAGTCTAGTTTGGTTCTATGGGTTACAAGGCATTTAGTGTTGCATAGCAGTGCTGTGCTTGATGGCTACAGCTGGGAAGGCAAAGCGCCCATGTAGCTCTCGTGAAAGCTGATGGCTGGTTATAGCATGTACTGCCTGCCTTGTGCTGAAACAGCTTTGATCCAGAGCTCGAAAGATAGGTCACCATGCAGCATCAGTACTTGACCTGTAGTGGATTTTTTTGATTCACACTCGCTGCGAGACCTAGGACTGCCATTTGCTGCTTGCACAGCTCTCTTTGTAAAGATCAGTGTCGCTCCTGAGGCATCTTTGGCCAGTCAAATTAATTTTTCTCAATTGTTTTTCCAGTAGCTGGATTATCTTTTGCCCCAGAGCAGCCTACAAAGCTCCAGACTACCAGGAAATGGCAACCACTAGGTCATCTCCTTTCAGGGCTGCTCAGTTTCAGAAGGAAGAGTCAGGTCTGGCATGGCTCAGAAGGCTGAAGTTCAGGTATGCTTTGCTGAGCTACAGTGCTGACTGTTGGGGCCCTGGGCAACATGTCCATATCTCTTTCTATAATGTAGTTTGCAAGCTGTGATTTCTTGGCAGAAAGGATGGTCACCAGTCTGCCCTTAGCCCTTTGGCAGGATGAGCCATCAATGATGATATTAATTAGAGAGCTAATCTTCCTTTGAGGTAAATGGTGCAAGTTTCCTAGTTTGTTGAGTGTTTGCTCAGTGCTAGACCTGGATGGATGGGTGCTAATTAGCTACTGTAGATGCTTAAGCTGCTTATGACCCTCCTGTATGTGCAGACATATTAAAACTCCCAACTGGCATGTGAAGCAATTCTTTCCTGAGGGGATTGGGTCTTTCTGTCCTAATAAGGAAGCAGTTCTGCTTTTGAGTGTTTTATGTACTTGTTAGCTGGAATCCCAGCTGGCAGCTCTGCGATTATGGTACAAACTGGACATGTCATCTCTGTGACAGGGAAGTTTTGAACACTTGGATGATGCCCTTGTCTGTCTTGTGAATGGCTTGAACGTGATAGGCAGACAGGCTGTGAACTTTTATTTTGATACCCTTCCACTATTTTTAGGAAAAAGCTGTCTGAAAGCCTGCCTCAAAAACTAATGGTTGAAGGACGAGAGAGAAGTACAGAGAGCCTTCCCTGGGAGCAGCGCTTCCTTTGGGCCTCTGTGCTGCCATCACCTTATAAGGAGTTTCTGCGATTCTCATCTCTCTGATTAAATGTGTAGGGTAGTAGACTGAGTGCTGGGGAAAACCTATTTAAAGAGTTCTTGGTTGGCATCGTTTGCCGTGATCTTGAGGCATTCCGTATGCGTGCCCTCTGTCTGTCTGCGTAACAGCGCAGGCAAGGAGGACTATATATAACTCCCACACCCATGTCTTCAAAAGACCTTAATGGAGCTCTTGCTGACACTTGTTTACACAACACGTAACTAGCTGGAGAAGATGCTGTTTTAAACCTAGCAACTCGTACAGTTTGACGTACTCCTGACCAGTGAAGGGATGGGTGGAATGGGCACACCATGGAGAACGTGCCCCGTAAATGCCAAGGATTTCTTTCCCTTCAGGCAGAGATGAATTGTTCCAAAGCTGTGTTCATCCTGCTTTAAATACTGGTTTTGTTACTCTATCTGCAGTGCTCAAAGGAGCTGGAAAGCTACACAGTGATTGACTTGCCTGCACTAGTCTTGAACTTCACAGCACATTGAGTTCCAAACTAAGCCTGTTTTTTCTCACCCTTGCACCCCTGCAGTTTTTTCTCCTCCTTGCAGAAGGAAAGTCTCATTGGCACAAGGAAGGAAAGGAACAGACCAGAAAATAATGCTGTATTATGAAAACTCCACAAAAATAACTTGCGTGTTTGTAGGCAAGCTGACCCCTCTGGAATAACTCAGTGCTGTTTCTAAACACACATCTGTTAAAGCTTGAATGGCTTGAGGACTTCTGAGCCCAGGATGGGGTTAAATAGCCTATTGTGTCCCTTAATTTGCTGAAGCCCTAATGAGAAATCATCTAATCCCTCTTCACTCAGGTTGTTCCCATAATAAGAGAAGCATTGAGACAAATAATAGAAGAGGATGTTATCAGTGATCCAACAGGTGTATCTTGTTCTGAGGTGAATTCTGGAGAAGCTTGTCTCCAGCTCCTGCTAGGCTTGTAGGAGCACAATTGCTATGTAAGGTCAAATGGCCTGTAACTTTGTGTTCCCTAAGCAAAGGCTGCACAAAGCATTAAGGCTTAACAGGGAGAGCAAGTGAAAAGAACAGTTTCCACACCTAAATTTGAATTTCATTGTTGTATGAAGTTTATGTTGGAACTTAGGGTGATGGAAAAACTGATTCTTACCTTTTCTGTTTGATTAAAAATTCCTCTGAACTCCAGCGTGCTGGCTAAACTCCAGCTCCCTGAAGTAATTGCCTTTTGTTAAACTACACATCTCCTGTGGAATTTATTCTGGGATCTTGGTGTAATTACTATCCTTCCCTTCAAATAAATGTTTCTATAGTGCTGTTGATCCAATCTGCCTATCATTTTCCAAAGGAGAGGGAAGAAATGTGTTGTTTTTTTTTCAGGAGGCCCATGTATTAGCCCATATAGCATGTAGGTACAGATTTTTCTTCTCTAATTCCTTCACAGAAGGAAACAGAGACCAAATACAATCTCTATTCAGAGAAAGGACCTTTTTGTTCTTCTGACCTTGTGGAAACTCAGAGGATGGGTAGAGAGAGGCATGAGGGGATCAGAGAAGTGAGTGATCCTGGTATGTTCACGTGGTAGAATCCCCACCCACAGACATGAGCAAATGAATAGGTTTCTCTGTATAACTTCTTGAGGAAACCTTGTTCAGTGAGAACTGCTCTTGGAAAAAGGAAGCACTGCTGAATGCAGAATTGCCTTTGGGTGTGTAGCTCTGTGAACCAGCAAGAATACGCACAGGCTGCAGAGCTGTGTGCTGAGCCTGAAGCCCTGGTGGGCTTGGGAAATCCTACCCTTCTCACAGATGTGAGAACCAATAGAGATGGCTGGAATTGCCCAAGAAGAGCATAGAAGGGGTGTGGTGGGGGAGGGTGTGCAGTGTATGCAGCTGCCTATGGGAAGGGGATGCAAACATACATCTCTATGGCCACTCTGGAGAGATAGGATAGCATGTTTTGTGTACAGAACTTCAGGAGGCTCGAGCTTTGGGGCTTGGTGCAGGTCCTTTTGGTGTGAGGGGAGTTGTTGGGTGTCTTTCAAATTTTGTTTTAGTTTTCTTAAAGACCTCAGCAAAAGTGAAACCCATCTGAAGAACCATTTGTCAAATTGTCTGGAAACGCAACCCCTCAGGTTGTTGTAGTGTTACCTCTGTAACAGGGCTGTTTCATCTCCTCTGCCTTGCTGCTGAACCACCGTGTAATCATATTAAGTAACTGCATGTTTGTCTCTGAAATGCTTGTGCTGGATTTTCCCCTCCAAGCCAGGGGAAGTTGCACTCTCACGGCACAAGTACTTCTGAGTGAGTGTTGAAAGAAACTGCACAAGTTTGGTACCCCTGACCCATGCTGGCAGAGCTCTGCGCCACTGTCCCACAGGCACAAGTCTGAGTGAATCCTGCTGGAACATCTTGGAGAGGCTGGTGTGGGGGCATGAAGGCAGGGCAGTGTGATGGAGTGTTCCCTACTGTGGTGGGGAGTGACCGCTGCTGGCAATGACATCAAAAATATCTTGCTGGTTTTGATGTAAGAGCAAGCCTGCAGTCAATGCAATGAAAACTAACCTGCTATGTGTTTTAGCCACAGGCTAGTGGCTTGGTTTGGGCCTGTGACACAAGGAATCAAGCACAAAAGGGCTTGTACTCTGAAACTGGTACCAGTTGCAGTGAAATTTTGGCACACATCATGCTGATAGGAGTGGCCATAAGAAAACCATGTCAGCATAGAGGTCAGGCCATTCCAGGTTGCTCTCTCATCCTGCAGTGCAATTGATACAAACTCCACAGAAAGTGCTGGGACAGCATTAACATACACTAGCTGCAGTGATGGTTAAACCCAGGGTTACTGGGTAGCTGAACTGGAATGACATAAGTCTGCTGACTTCACTCTCTATGTGCATTCATTGCTTCTTGCTCTCTGCCCTATGATTTCCTCTCCCTTCTCTCTCATCCTGTACAAATGCTAAATGGAAACACCACCACCCTTTACTGCTCACACCCTTTCTGAATGCTTCCCCAGCACTCAAAATTGCTGTCACTGGCTTATTCAGCACATCTCGCTGTCCCTTTCTGGGGATAACAATCACAAATGAACATAAATCAAAAGGGCAATGAAGGCACAAGTCAACTTGGAAGCAGCCAGACTGAAGATTAAGGGATTTTTTTAGTCCTTCCCAAATGTTGATAAATCTGTAGCACTCTTTATGTGTGACTGGCAGGAGCAAACTCTTTCCTAGTGAAGTAGTTTATTAGGTTGTTACTCTCCTGTGTTGGCCACGATGAACTGTGGGTACTATTCCACTTGCTTTAGCAAGTACAGAGGCTGTGATTATACCACCGTAAGAGACTGTGCAGATGTTAACTGCTCATTCATCAGCACACACCCAGGTCTGGCAGGGCTGACCTGTATGTACAAGTCTGGGAATGTGCTAAGGACAAATGCCTTGTTCTGAAGCATGTAGAAATAAACATGTTGTTTCTTCTCAGCTGTATTCCATTTTACTATGCAGAGACATAGACAAATCTGGCCTTTCTTTTTTAATAATGTTTTAGGACCAGGGTACAAAAAAGGTTAATGCATTAATTTTTAAGACAAGTGATAAATGCACTGCAAGAAGCACATCCTACATACACAGAATATATTTCTCTATATAATATGAACACAGAGATATAAAATAAGTTATACTTGTCTTGGTTTTTCATCACAGTAGGAGCTCAGCTTATATAAAGTGACAACAGGAACAACACGCTGCTCCAAAGCAAGAACAAAAATCAGAAGAGTGCCTGTGTGTGTATGTTTGTGTTTGGGATTTCTGCCAAAATCAGGTCTTGAAAACAAACTTTCATACAGCATGGAAGAGGGGAGTATGGTCTCAACTCAGGGCAGAGGTTCTGTAAGGGATCAAGTGTTACTGTGTGGTAAGTAGGGATGGTGTGTGAGGGTTGTTAACATCTTAGCTGTATTTGTGGGGGCACAGGTGTTAGAGCAAGCTCTACCCTCTGCCCTGGTGTTCTCTCATCATACAATGAACCACCTACTTGATGGTCTACAGTTTACAGTAAGAATGGGACCTAGTTGCTTTCACTGTGCACTATGAGAGTGAACAAACTACAGGAATAAACCACCACCATGGCTGAAAGAGAAAAAACACTTTCCACTGGTTGTGAAATGTTCAGTAGTGTTCCTCCCTTCACCTACCCGGTGCCTGCCTCTAGTGCCCCCTCCTTCTGTTTCCCCTTGGGGGATGGCTCTCTTGCTCTTGGCCATGCCTGTAGAACAAACCTTCCCTGGGGGATTGAACAGGAGGTAGAGGTGATTGGGAATTCTTAGTCCCACAGTAAACAATGAGGAACTCCAGTTGCTCAGTTCAGAGCTGTTTCAGATTTTATTTTTTTAAGGACAGGAAAATGAGTAGAATTTGAATCTAACAGGGAATCTGCATTCCTAAAATTCTTAACTCTGGGGTTTAGTATCTAGTATTTTAGTATGGGCTTATGTTGATGAGGAAGTGCTTTTTAGGTTGGCCAATAGCTTGGAGACCTTGTGGTTTCCTCTTCACTATCAAGATGTCAGCCTCCTGAAGTTCGTGAGACCCAGTAAACAGCAGAAGGTGAGAATGTGCAGTCAAAGCTCAGGAGTGACTCTGGCAGTTAGCAGATTTGTTAGTGCCTATTCCACACTCAAAAAAAGGCAACCTATTCCAGTTGCTCACACTCATCAGATTCTCCTCTCTTTACCTTCATATTTAGAGACTACACATTAGAAAGCAGGGACGTTACACTGGAAGAGTTAATTGCATATTATCATGAAGGACTGGACTTTTTTGTTCTGCTTTAGTTTTTCTTGATACAGCAAAATAGGTATAAATCCAAAGGTGATCTCACATCTAAAGGTATAACTTAAGTAAACATGTTTTTCTAGATCTTTTGTCCCCTTCCCTCTCCCCTGCAACCTTCCTTTCACTCTGTTATTTTCCTTTTGGATGGAGGGAGGAGATGGGAAGGTAGCTCATTTGGCAGCTCGTGACCCTCCAACTTGACTTTAATGAGATGATTCGCCAAGGCAAACTCCTCATCATCCAGCATGCCATCTTTGTCAATGTCAGCCAGCTTCCATATCTTTCCCAGCACCGTGTTGGGTAGCTTAGACCTTACCATCTCCTTCTTTGCATTGGCACCAGTTATTTTACCATCAACAGGCGAGAGCGTGTAGAAGATCTCATCATACATGGGCTTGTCCCTGGCCACAACCCACTGGGCATCATCGATCCCTTCACCAGCACCTTCGCCATAGCCATGGCCAAACGGACCATGCAAAGTGCCCTCGAAGGCTCCTCCCTTCACCATCTGGGTTGGCCGCTGTGACTCTTCTTGGCGTACAAGCACCATTAGCTGGGCGATATCATTGGCCAGCATGTCTTCTACAGTCTCTAGAAGTTTGCTCTTCAGAGGCTGGAACTTGCTAAAATCTTGAGCTTGCAACTGATCCTTAAAGTGGGACAACACAGCAAGAGGTGAGCAACATGGCCATGCACAGTTCAGCAACATTAACAGTGTAGAGTGGGATGCCTGTCTACTGTTTCTCTCAAAGAACTGCTAGTGCAGAGAAGGGGGGAGCTCAGCCTTCCTTCCTCTCATAGCCCTGCTCCTCAGCATGTAAGGGGTGTGTGTGTGTCTCTCTGGCTGACCTTGCTCTTATTTCTCATCTTATAATATGGAGCTGCCATGCTGCAGAGAAGGGAAGCAGTTTACTAAAAGGCTCACGTGATATCTATATGCAGTAAGATGACTCTTTCCCAAGCCACCCAGAAGCAATCTGCTTGAAGACTATGGCTTGGTCAAAGCAAACTTTTGCAGCTCTTGCTACATCCTCCAGCCTCTCCCCATATGCACACTGGGAAGAAAATGCTACCCTGGCAGAAGACTATTTTACTCATAATTTCGTATGTCGTAAGTACAGTAGAATATCTTTAAAGAGGTGAGCATGTCTTTACAGCGTGACTCAGTTTTTGTAACTTTCACAGTTGAGCAAAAACACTTTGAGCAGAACCTACAGATAACTCTTCTAAAAACTGCAAAATGACCGTCAGCTTTATCCTTCACCCTCCACTTATTAAGCCCACACTATTCACTCCCACTGGACTGGCACTGTTATTTTTAAACACACTTTAACAAGCAGTGAATGGGATCTTCCATTGGATATGTGCCATAGATCTCATTCCCAAGAACTTACGGAAAACATAACTGGGGGAGAAATAAGAGCAGATGCTATATTTTCCATAGGGAGCTAGCAATGACTTCAACAGCTAGCAACTCGGAACAGGTTTCTGCTTGGCGTGAAGCCACAGAGAAGTGTAACAGTGTCCAGCATTGTTTGAATATACAATACCAGGCTCTGATCCAAGGTCCTTTGAGTTTTTGACTTGCATGAACACCGAGTCAAATCTCTGCTCTGCAGAACAGAAAACCTGCTTCTATGCTTAAAACACAAAAGGAGCTTTAGGTTTTCACAACCTCCTTTCACTCCTTCTGGAAACAGAGTGAAATACAAGACAAAAAATATAAAAGTTCTTGGAGAGGGGCATACACAAGCTTTTTCAGGATGTAGTTTTCATTTTAATACAAATCAGTGCTATTCTTTAGGCTTGAACAATCTGTAAATAGAACCTGGAATTAAAAATAACAAAAAATAGAAATAATTTGCTGTATAGAGTGATTCAGTCAAAGCTTTGAGAAATTAAGACAGCTGTGGCTTCACATGAGCTCCATGTGAAAATGTTCATGCCCAAATATAGCTTGTGCATATTTTAATGCCCATTTCGACACTGCAACAGGCATTTTCCCCAAGCAACAAAAATTAACGTCTGTTGTATTCTCTGCAGTTACTCTAATGCTCTTTGCTGATCTGGCCAAGATGCCACTGCTTACCTGCATCTTTCTCAGATTAGGGAAGTCTCCTGGTGAAATTTGATGTTCCCGTTCAATCCGTGCATAAATCTCTCCCAAGTTGTTAACAAGCTCTTTCTTTTTATTGTCTTTCCCAAACATTGAGGGCATTTCCTTCTTTAGGGAACTGATGATGTAGGCATGGACCTGAAGGACAGTAAATTATACAGAGTGAAGAAAAGTGTTAAACAGCACATCAGGAAACTCTTCACAGCAGAGGCAAGCTGTTTCTTGGACTCAGATTCATCTTGTCTCACTTTGAAGAGCAAGCTCAGTTCCTCAGCTTGCCTGTATCCACTAAATATTGTAAAGTGCTAAGACCCCTCTGCTGTGTGCTGTGGTTGTGCTGACACAAGGAGAAGACAGCATATGAGCTCTGGGCATACGCTCAGCAACATTCATATGTGTTTCCTGGAGGGAGTGGTATGGGACTTTTTACTTCTGCTGGGCATGGCCTTTAGGGACTAGTCCTTTTCCAGCTCAAACCAAACACAGGTTTTGGAGCTCTACAGACTTTGTTAATACTTTGTCTCTAATTTCTGTGATGTTCTGGTTTTTTTGAGGTCTATTTTTTAAACGGTGGATCAAGTTTTCTCCTAGAAATGACCTCTGCACAGAAAGCTCTTTAGGGGTCTTTATTCTCAATTGATGCAGGGTTCTTCTTTGTATTCTGAAGGGCTTCATTCAGCTCACTTCAAATATTCAGATATGGCAGGTTTGTTTCCCATTCTTGCGAGTCCCCCACATCCTCTGCATCCATCTAAGCCAAGATTCACTCTTAGTTAAGAAAGTTTAGAAAAGACCTAGATCTTACTTAATTCCCTTCCTGTCATGATTGACGTAGCAAGCAAAGGAAGTACTTTCTTCCTTGCAGTGTGTACACTTGGTATGCTGGGCCTGAGTAAAACGGGATCAAAGAAGGTAGGTTTCATCAGCTCTGCGAGCTGGCCAACGCCACTTTCCCCATAGCCTGCATACTGCGGACAGCCCACACAGAATGCTTTGGAGGATTCTGTGTCAACACCCACCTTTGCCAGCCGTGCTCGCTTGATGAGATCATTCAGCTTCCTCAGGGCTGCATTGCGGGGCAGGCTCTGGATATCCCTGAACAGGTCCTGCTCTTCTGCCTCAAACAACTTGCGGTTGTCAGGGATGAGCAACTGATGGGACCAGAAGGAGCCAATGTAGACTCTGATGACCTCAGGAGTGTTTACAATCTTTCCCAGGGACCACATGAGGGCACCGTATACTCGCATCAGCTGTTGAGTCTCTATCTGGTCAGCTTTGTTGAGAACAACTCTCATCTTGTCCTCATGGTTCTTCAGGGCCTTGATGACCTCAGAGAATTCATCAGAGATGTCCAGCTTATGCGCATCAAAAAGGAGAATGATACGGTCGACCCGCTCTGCAAACCACTCCAGTACAGCAGCAAAGTCATAACCTGTAAGTGGAGGACAGCAGAGATGTACATGCATGGGAATAAAGAAGCCTGCTTGCTGTACAGGGTAAGCTTGTAAAGTGGAGGCTTCCACAATAGGCCAGGTAACTTGATAAAGGAAATGTGAAACATCTTTTCTTGTCCCAAAGAAGGTGAGGCACTGGTCTTCACACTGAAATACCCAAGATGTGCACAGTTAAGGATAGATCTCATCTTCTCCACACTGAGATCACCCAAACAAGGCCTGAACCGGTGCTACAGATGCTCCATTCAAACATATATTTTGGGGAAACTACAGAAGTCCTAGCAAAAAGAGAGATACAGTTTCTGAATTCCTGGCCATCAGCGTAGCCTACAAAAGCTGTAGAAGGCTGGATAATCCCAATACTTGCACTCGCACTGGTTTGAGATGCATATCTCTCCTGCTTAATAACTCTGAGGTCTTGTCTAGTAGTGTGAGACTTTGTCCCATCCAATTCAAAAGCCAGGATGCAAATAATCTGCCTTACCTGAGTAATCATCCTGCCTTACCTGCTACATGTACACCAATCAAAATGATTTGTGTTTACTTTGCTAAAGTACTTGATGCTCAGAAGATGGCGTTTGCTGTGAATACCACAGATGGACTCAAGCCATTAACAGTGGATTCAAATCTTACATCTCAGAACTAAGGATAATGAATATTAGTGTTACCTTTGGTGTCTTTCTACACAATACTGGGCATGATAAACACTGCACATAGAGATGCTTTTGTTGTTTCACGTTTGTGATTAATTTTTTTCAAAATAGCAATGAAATTACTTTTTCCCCTAGCTCTGTGGGTTTTTTTCACCACCTTTAAAGCCGCACTTCTCAGCAACCCCCCTTTACTCTGTCAGGTTCTCCTGTGCTGTGCAACATTCAAGGTTATCTGTGTTGCTAGAATGCTGCACTCTATTAGGAGAGATCAGGACAGATAATACACTATTTGCATTCAAATCCTGTAACATACTATTTTAAACTTCGCTTTAATGAATACATGTAAGATTAGTTCAGTGCTTTCCCACCTTTTTTCTTTTTTTCCTTCCTTGCTGTCTCCTCTAAAACCTAGAGGACAGTCAGTGCATCCTAGTTATTAGACCAGAACTACTGATTTTTGCCACTGGCTTCTTCTTGCTTGTGATTAAGCAAACTGGTGAAATCCTGGCTCTGAAGTCAAGTGCAAAGCCTATGTGAACTTTCTCTTCAGCTGGATAAATTGGTATGAACTATTTGCCACTGAGAACTTTTACAGGACTGCGAAGTATTATTACTGGGCAGGTTTTTATTTGGGTCATTTATAGTTTGCTCTTTACAAGAAAAGGATGTGAACAGCTTGTCCTCCTCTGTTGCCTGGGATCTACAGAAATCACAGATGGACATGACAAATGATTGTCCTGTCAGTGAGTGGCTTTCTGCTCACTTAAAATACCAGGGCCTTCTCTAGCAGCATCAAGCATTGCTGGGCATTGGCTCTTTATTCAGCTATATTTGATACCAAGAACTTAGTGAGAAGTTATTCTGAATAATATTCTGAACTTATTCTGAATTCAGAATTACTGTTACCTTTGACAGAGACCTGTTGAGAATGCACACATTATACTAACATTCTGTGTATTTTGCCTGGTCTATGTGTTTGACCTCAGTACTGATCTTGAACCAAACTTTTTTTGCAATGGAAATAAACTTGCTCCTGCTTGCTTTCAGGTATTAGCAGCTCTTAAACCTTAGCTGTTCTACCTGCATGGAGCTCACCTTCATGGGTCTGCATATGTGCCATAAAGCTGTGAGTGCGGACCACTTCCCAAACTACACTAGAAGGCACTGGCAGCAGGACTGTCAATGCCAATAACTTATTTACCT
This sequence comes from Upupa epops, assembly GCA_013397515.1. Taxonomy (NCBI): domain Eukaryota; kingdom Metazoa; phylum Chordata; class Aves; order Bucerotiformes; family Upupidae; genus Upupa; species Upupa epops. The sequence continues at coordinate 566,077 of VZRI01013642.1, read as the reverse complement.
TGGACTGGATTCAAGCTTCAAGTTGTCCCTCTGCAAGCAGATTGATTAATTTGCAAATGAGGACAACCTCTTCTCCCTCCAACTTTGCTAAATGTGGCATGCACGCCCACACCTAATGCATTCAGTTCTGCCTGGGCTGTACTGAAACTCTTCTAGCATGGCAGGATATTCGATTCTTTTCATGAGGAGCTACACAGCTTGCTTTTTCACCATGGAAGCAATGAGTCAGGGAGACTTTGTTTGGAGATGTTTGTGCATTTAATCTTAACAAATCTCACTGACTAGATGCTTTCTTGTCAAGCTGGCATGTGTTTGAATTGCACCACGGCTGTTTCTTCCAGCCTTTTTCTTAGGGAGGATCAAGGGGAAAGCAGTCCTGCACTGCGTAATGCTACAGTGATGTTCTGTCAGTGATTGTGTGGAAGGTTTCCCTCACAGCAGAGAGCAACAGTGGTAGCTCCTCTAGATTTTGTTAACAGAAGCCAGGATGAGGTAGGGAAAGTGTCTGCACCTGATACTCAGCCCACCCACTTCTAGTGATTCAGTAAAAGTGGGGACTGACTTTTATTTAAGTGGTATTGTAGTTTTGGTATTAGCTGAGGACTTGTAAGACTCATCTTGGATCTTTGATCTACCTAGGTCTCAGGGTTTGTCCAAAACTATTTTTAAGTGCCTAGGTTTGTTGATTTTGGCATGTATCAAGCCTAGATACAAAGCAGTGCTTTGAGGTTATGTGTTCTGTGAGTGTCTGCTGTTCATTATCAGAAAATTGCTCTACCCAACAAGAAAAGAGCATTAGTACTTGCTCAGGCCTTTTGCCTGTTCCCAGCTGTTACTGTAGCATACAGTCTTGAATGTCCCTGTGGACTTCATTAAATGTCAAGATGGATTAGCAGACTTTCTTTTCCAATTTCTTTGCTTATTCAGAGGTATATTATCCTGACAGCTGTCCTGCATATCTCCACTGAAGTGAGAACACAAGCCTGGGGAGTTATACTTGGTGATGTTTCAGAGCAGTCACAACATCATGAAGATGTCTGCTTTCCATACTGTGACAAAAGCCCAACCCACATCTGCCTCTTACGCGTCCCACTTGCTTTGGTGTGCTTAGGAAACATTTGACACCTGTCTTGTTGGTGCCCAGATAAGCAAGAAACATGTTCCTCTGTGTGCAGCTCCAGCAAGTGTGGGTCCACCTACATTTTGCTGTATGGAGATACTCGGTAGAAAAACCAAGGTGATGTGTTTTGTTCTAATGTGACAGAACACAGGAAATGATGAGTTTTGCCTTGTTTCTTAATGCACAGTATGATATATGGAGAGGACAGGTAGGACAGATCTGTTTACATTTAATTGAAGTCACTGACTGATGGTGTTTTTGCACACAGACAAGTGCTTAGAGAATTTCTATGTCGGTTATTCATAGAGTTGACTTACTAGTTTTGCTTTTAGCATATGCAAAACAAGCAACTGTTACTAAAGAATTTGGGCAGCAGGGTGACTGAAACTCTAAGGATAAGCTATTAATAAACATGTTTTACAACAAGTGTTTAATTTCTATTTTAATGTTTAGTTCAGAGCTTTCATTTTCAGAAGATTTCAGCAGCTAGAGAACTCAGGACATTGTGCCTGACTCCATTGTGTCTGACTCCAGAGGGAGCTGAAGGCACTCAACACCTAAAACCATGAGACTCCTATAACTAAACTCTCATTTTTATTTCTTCCCCCCACTCCTTTTTTACTTCACAGCTGCACAGGGCCTGCATTTTTTTTCTGGCAGTTTATTAGTATGTGAGCTTAGACCAAGAACTGATCTTGACCTACAATCAAATGAGATATTTTTGAAGTGTTCCCTTGCTTGCTACACTGCAAATGTGTTATGTTTCTTTATGTGTTCTCTGGTGTTGAAGAGGGTTGCTAAGACCTCTCACTAAGGCATCCAGTTACTAACTGATTTGGCAGTGTTTCAGCGATGGGTGAAGCTATCCACACAATATAGCACAGGAGATATTTTGTGAAAATGCCTGACGTTTGGGAAGGAGCTGTTGCCAAAGCTGTATAAATACAAAGCTATTCTTGCAGGGATATTCAGAAAGAATTGTAAAGGGAGAAAACTTTCTGTTCAGCAATTCCTGTTTGTTTGTGATTCACTTGCATTTCTGAGGACAAACAGGATACACATTTAAACATTCAGTAATATCACTGATGCAGCTTTTTTTCACAACTTCCAGATAAGGTGAACATGAAGAGAAAATTACTCTCAGCCATTACAGTACTAAGCAGACAAGATTATAATAATTTTCTTCTATCAGGTATTTTTTCATGAGACAGATTTCCTTCTGACAGCGTGAAAAAGACTCAAGAGATTTAACACAAAGCTGACAAGTCAGCAGGAATGTCAATGGATTCAGCCTACAGAGAAAACGATCTTGCAGACACTCTGCCATCCAGGCCACGTAGGGCGGTCTGGATAATGAATACCTGTCTGTGTGCTACTGCAATACTTGGCAGCACATGTTTCACTCAGATCTGACAGGTTTATGCAGTTACATTTCTGTCAAGTCAGACGAGGTATGATACAGTCTTTATGCTGACTGTGGGAAGATAGGTGATACTTTACCCAGCATAAAATCTGCCTGGCTGTAAGCCAGTTTATACCCGCAGTAAGTGTGAGTGTGTTGGTTCAGTGTTTCTCACCATGCAGCTATAGTCTCTGATTGCTTCTTTTGTTTGATACTAAGCAGGCTCTGCATTTCCTGTCTTGTGGAACCAGGTGGGCTGCAGTGGAATGGGAGTACAAAGATCAAGAAATGCTAAAAACTCAGCAGATGTGGCAGGGTTTTGATGGCTGTGTCCCTGCTTCACAGCTGACAGACTGATTTGCCATGTGTCTGAAGACAGTGTCAGAAGGTGCAAACCTGCATAAGTAGAGGGTTTTTTGCATAGCAAACCTGACTATGCAGAGAGGGAGCACCTCTTGGTGGCAAAGGGAGTGCCAATTCCAGAGAGCTACTGAATTAATCTGAATTTTCAAGTTGAATTAAGAGGGTTTGGAGGCTTAAGTCTTAGCTGGTCACAACGATGTCCTGTCTGAAAGTCCTTCTAAATCTAGAGAAGGAGATTCATAGCAAAACAAGCAGGCAGCCCACAGTGGAGAAGGAGAATGTGCTGGGGAGACAGGTGTTAAAGAGTGTGACAGATGGCTGTCGCAGTAAGCAAAGGGGAAGGAAGGTGACACGATGGTCAGAGATAAAAAACGAGAGAAGGAAAGCAAGACATTCCTTTGAAGACAACATGAAGTGAGTGGGAAGTAGGGCGGGTTAATGTGAACCCAAGGACAGATGGCACAGCAGAGAGAGGAAGGTGCTGGGGAACAGTGTGAGAAAAGAAACAGCTGGGACTGGGTAGAAGAACAGTGATTTGGACAAGTTTGTACCAAGGTAAGGAGCTGCTGGTACCAACAAGGAGAAGACAGAAGGGAAAATGAAAAACAAGGGCTCGGTGTTAGACATACTCATGCAGCTCATCCTAAATCATGTCTGTAAAGAGCTGCCATGATCCTCTCTGGAAGTGGCTGCCTTCCAAGTGGACATAAAGAGACTCCTTATATCTGTGGGTGTGCTGGAAAGTAGACAGAAGTCCTTCAAGATAAAATTTGTATGAATGTTGTATATCATAATTTCGAAAGCAGGCCTAGGCTTGCTCTAGAAATTTGTTTTATATTCAAAGAAAAAATCTGCACTGGAGCTGCTGATTCACAGCATTAGGAGCTATATCCTCCAGCCAGTGCATTTCCTCAGTACCAAAAACTAATAGAAATATTATGTACGTTTTGGAGCTTTAAAGGCTTCCAAAGCACAAAGAGACCAGGAGCTTGGCATGGCCCCTGCTTTATGTTGGTGGAAACTGAGTTAAACCTTACTAGCTGATTTCAAATCAGGTGGAGCAAAACTGAGAAAAGCATAATCCAGGATAAAGCTCCTTGCCACAGCTGGTTTTTCTTCTATGCACACACAGGGCTTGTCCCTTCTACCCTTTACACATTTCATTTGCTGTCATTTGCCACAGATAGACTGTTTCCTGGTACTTGGGCTAACCTTGAAAACAGTTCCTAGTCAGATTTTGAGACCTCAGAAGACATCTGAATATGAGCCAAGTTTTCCAGAGAGGTCAGTGCACAGCAGCACTGATGCATAGCTGGAATTCAAAGGACGTTTGTTTTTATTATGGTGTTCGAACATAAGTTGAGTTCTTCTAGCACACTCAGTTTAAATCTGGAGAGAAATCCTGTTTGAAAACCTGGCCTGAAACAGCTGTGGGTAACTGATAGCTGCTACCAGTGACCAGGAAACAGTCATTCTCCATTGTTACTTAGGATAATGAAAGAGTACATGATGAGCATCAATAATGCAAATTGGCGAGATACTGATGGGCTTGAGTATCTTTACGTGATAAAATAGATACTTGAGATATTTCTGGAGTGCACAGTAGATAATAAAGTGGACAAACTGAGCAGCAGTTCTAAAAATCAAACCTGTTTGGTGACACATTGTTTGCTGTATGTTTACAGAATTTTAAAACAAAATAACCCCAAACCCATGGTCTTTCCTGTCTGTGCAACTCTTCAATCTCAGGTTTTTTTGCATCTTTTTTTTCTCCTAACAGTTCTAAAATGACAAAATATAGCAGCATTTCCAATGCAAATCATTAAGACAGACCTTCCCCTCTCTCCTTCAACAAAATAATGGTTTGGTCTTATAAAAGCCCAAATATAATCTGCAGTTCACAGGAGTTAGGCTTGTGGCTTTACATATTTCTGAATAAAAAGAGAGAACCATGCAGGTTTTCTGCTTATTTTTGTGTTGCTCTTAGAGGAAGTGCAGAAGATTATGACTGTAGGAACTGAGTGGGTCTGAAACTGTGATAAAATCAGGCAAGCTGGCAGAGCAGCTACTGCACTACAGCAATGGTGGTGAACTGGAAAGTCAAAACTAACCAGTGTACTTTCACCATCCCAGGCAAAGTGTAATACAGAATATAAACAAATATCACCAGAGGGGAGTATTATAGCAAATATTTGAAATGCCTTGCTTTTAGAGGCTTTCGGGGTGGATGCTTTCAATTGTGTATCACTCTGTTGCTAGCACACATGACAAAGCTCTTCAGAAAAAATATGTTCTTGTTGCCATTGTACCCTAAACATTGCATGAAACAGGAGAACATCAATTCCCTTGGTGTTTGCCTTTGCTTTCCAAGCATGACTATGTGTGACACAGTCAGAGAGCTCTGCACTAAGATTGCCATTAGCATTTTTCTTTTCACTGTCAGGCTGATGAATGATTAAGTATCTCTGGTGCTAAAGCTGCTGGTCATCTGGGAAATATTCCTTCCTCAGGAGACAGAGTGAAGTTAGTACATGGGGATTTTTTTTGTTTTGTTCTTTTTTTTTTCCCCTTAGCTGTGGGAAGCCTGGGCTGCATGACGGCTAGCAGAGTGGAACTGGGTGTAAGGCTGGAAAATGACTGGAATAGCACAGACTGGAAATAAAAGCTGTCGGGGAATTATGTTGAGGGTCTGCTCACTAATGTAGGAAAGGGGAGGAAGTGACATACAGGATGAAGATGAAGTGTTCAGGATTTATTTAGGAAGTACTGCTGTGAAGCATGGTCAAATACAAGTTGGGCAAGGCATTACTGAACTTGACAGATCTGGATCTGCTTTGCTCAGGGCAAGAGTAGGTCAAGAGTGCTGGTTAGCAGAGCATGTAAGGCTCAGCTCCCCACGAATGGCACCATTGCTGAAGTATATGTTGCTGTTACCAGGTGGCTCAGTTAGCATGGCAGGCTGCTCCACATGAGGAATTATGAGGAATTCCTAGTTCCTGCTCTGGCTCTGAGGTATTGCATGACCTGACCTGAGGTTCTCCTTCTTATCCTCATTATTTCAGTACAGTCACCCTTCCCTCAGATTTCCTTCCAGCAGGCTGGCCTGGGCTCATTCTGTGGCACTAGAGCAGTCTTTTGCAAATGGATAATTATTATCAAATGGTCAAAGCAGCTGAAACTGTGCTGCTTTAGTACAAGTACCTCCCCTGTGGGAATCTCTGCAGCCTTGCTGTTGTCTCACATTCAACTGGAAGCAAGAGAAGAAGAGAGAAAGATGCAGAGCTAGGGACAAGGCAATGCAGGTATAGATTCTGTCCCAATATGGGAAAAATACCAGAAAAGAATTGGCTGTTCTTCAGGAAAGGATAGTACAGATGTAGTGAAGAGTGGGATGCTCTAGGCCATGACTTCCTGGGAACACTTACCACCAAGCCTGTAAATGAAACCTGTGTATCCCAGGGGTCTAGCTACTCTATCTGTGACACCATGGGTGCCCACCACAATACAGTGTGCGACTCAGTGGCTCGGGACAAATCACTGTGGGCAGCTTTTTGTCTATGCTTTTAACCAGAGCAGCAGCTGTGTTGATGCTGGTGATCTCATTGGATGCTGAGGGGATGTGGACTTCAGCTGTGACAGACCGCATAACTCTCAACTTGAAGGACTTAAACTTGCTGGTCTGCTACTGGGGAAAGTTCATGGGCTGCAGTGCAGGGGTGAAAGTGGCTTTTATGATAGTGTAGCAGTATGCTCGCAGAGAGCCAGCACAGAGCTCTGCTTCTCAGGATTATGCAGCATTCCCTGGAGGAAAGCTTCCTACCACCTATTTGCAAAGCCCTGCTACTGGCTACATGAGGCTAACTCTGCTAGCAGTAATTCTGATGCTTCTGCATTCTGTCTGTCCACTGGAAAAGAGATAGGCTAACATGACAGATAAGGCATTCTAACAGCAGCGAGGCAGGGAATGTTGAGTTCAAACAACTTAAAGGCTTCAGAATCTGGTCTTGGTCCTTGAATCATTCCTTTAAACTGTTTCCTTAATTCTACTTCCTGAAACATGGATGCAGTAACAGGAATAGCTATTTCCTTGAAATTCAGGGGTACAAGGTGGCCCTCATAGATGTCTAAGCCTTGCTACCATCATATTCTGAGAAGATGGCACTGTATAGATTAGCTAATGCTCTTGATGTCTAGCAAGAAAGCAGACAGGCTTATAATGTTCCCAGTGAGAAGAATTTCCTATTTTTAGAAATGCTGCTCATTCTCATGCGATGGGCAGGCTGGGAAAGCTGCCACATCTTCTGCATCTTTACTTTTCCCTTTGGATTTATGACAAAGCTGCTTTACTGACCACTCCCTTCCTTGCCCTCACATCACACGTACCTCAGCCTGAGAGTCTTAGAATTACTACTAGTGAACAAAGGTAGTGAGAAGAGCTCTGCAGTAGGCCTCCCTCAGGTCTTGCTTCATTCCCAAGTGAAATCTAAGCAGGCTGGGAAGGTATAGAAGAACAGGAGTATTCTGTTATGTCAGCAGGTTTTGTCACTGTCTTGTTTTCTACCTAGAAACCACATTATTGTGTTATCTGCCTCCAAAACCAACCCATTAATGAAGGTTTGTAAGCTTGGTGGTTAAGGTGCCAGTCTCACCACTTTTTCCTATCTCTTTTCCATGGGAGCTAGGAGGTGAGCACTCCCTCTCAAACAGAATTTCCTTGCGATAAACTCAGGCCAATGTCTGGCAGCAAACTTTCCTAAACACAGACACCTAAGCGCTCATTTGACTCTGCATCTTGGTGTGGATCCCCTGAAGAATGAAACTCATGGAGTTCTGCCAGCTTCAACAAAGCTGTGTTGACCTAAACCAGATGAGAATCTTGTGTAGCTATTGAAAGACCATATAACGTGGCTGTGTGATCAGTTTCTGGCTGACCTGAATACAAGTGGTGACATACTGAGATCCCACCTATCCCCTACTTTTAACTGTGGTGATTAGTCAGATGACAGCCAGGTTGTGACAGTCCCCTTATCTGGCTGGAGATGTAGCAGAGTGCATTTCTGGGATGGTAGAATAAGCAGCAAGTGGCTGTGCTCCATCTGGAGTATTCACCTCCTGGATGAAGGGTGGAGTGACCACACACTGTAGTCACAGAGCCAATCATATGCACTTAATTGCACTAAGGGTAGAAAAGCTGTCCAGGAAGAACTTGTCACACATGCTGACACAGGAATAGAGTCCTACAAACAAGTAGAACGTGCAAAAGCTGAGAGAACTGGGATTCCCCTTTACCTTCCTCTGCTTATGAGGAACATTGTCTCAGCTGTTCTCAGATGTTTGCAGAGGCATTATCTGTTAGGTCAGTCAAAGTGCACCAGTAACTTTCCTAACAGTGCACAGCTGTGCGTTGGCATGTTCTGGCACTGCTGGTGTTGACTTGAGTAGCTGTAGGAATGGGACACCAAAGCCCACTGGGAGGCTGACTGAGGACTTTTGCAAAAGGAGGTGCAAGAAGTGCCAGTACATTTTGCAGGAGACTATATTTAGTATTTGAAATAGCTGGAAAATGGGAAAATCTTGCAATATAGGTCAGGATTTGAATTGGTGAGGAGATGTGTCAAAGGCATTATGGAAGCTTTTTTCAAGACTTGAAATGTGTCTGTTTTGATGCACAGTTTTGTTGTATTTGTTAGAACAGAAATATTTCTTTCTAAGCAAATTTCTTCGGTAGTAGTTCCACAAGAGAACTCGTTGCTTTTACTGGCATTTTTTTGACTGAAAAATGTTTACACCATGTAATATTAATTTTTGTTTATCTCCTCTTTTAAACACTTCCTGCTGAAGAGAGGCATGCTTGCACAGCATGTTTTTCAACCTTTTGATGAAGGCTTGTGCATTTTCTACAAAAGCAGACTGCCTCGAAGGAATTTATCATCCCCTAGCAGTGCAGGGACCACACTGAAAAACTTCAGCTTAAGTTTAAATCTAGTTATCCTTCTTAGCTTTACCAGCCCCCCTTTCAGCTTAAGGGCACAATTCAGCAGTGGGCTTTTCCAGCTTAACTCTTCTATGATTACCTTGCAGGGTAAGAAAGTGATCATGGATGCTGGTTTAAAGTATCAAGATGTTGCCCATTTCAGAAGAAAAACCCTGAGAGCTGGCTAAGAGGTTTTGTGCTATTCATTAGATTTGTTTAGCATCCCCAGAATTTCCAGATTGCTCACTTTCAGTGGAACCTGGGTCCCACTGGCTCTCACGCCCAACACATTCCTGCACCCAACTTAGTAAGTTGGGACAGTGCAAGAAATCTGTTAGGTTAGATGGAAAAAATCCAGGCTGATTGCCATGGGAGCCTTGCCTATGGCTCACTGATAAGTCTCTGAAAGCAAGTGTTTCGGTAAAGCAGATAAAGTCAATTAATACCTGATGTAAGTCTTTTCCACTGAAATACTGAACTGTGACAGAAGTACTGCTGATCTTGTCAGCAATCTTCCCTGAAAGTATCTAAATTCTCCACAGCAGGTTGCTAAGAGAGTCCAAAGGGACATTGGTGAAGTCACACAGAATCTGGGAGATGACATCTAGTGATTCTGTCAATAGCTTGTACATCTTGAGATGAAACTCATATAGATTTGAGGTTTTTTTTGTTTTCACTACCAAACTACTGTTGTTTGGTTGAGAACTAAATGTGGGACTTACCTCTGCTAATTCTCTGTTTTTCTCCAGAAAGGATTCCTGGTGTATCAATTACGCTGATGCTCTCTAGCACAGGATTTGGCAGCTGGGCACAAACAAACCTGTGTCAAAACAAATATGTTTAAAATAAATTCAGAAGCTGTTTATGATGTGGTGAACATCAAAGGCATCATGGGAAAAGCCAGAAGCCAGGCTCTGTTCTCACTTACGAGTCTTCAATTGGAGCTACTGTTGACTTAGAGGAATGAGAAAGAAGCCAGTACTGAGCATTTTCTCTGATTATTTGCTGCTTCTGGAACACAATTCTCAGTCATGACCTATGACAGGTTTTTCTGTGCCCCCCCCAAACTATTCAGGAAAATGTGGATATCCAAACATTTTCATTTGCTCTTAAGATTTTAGCAAGAAGCGGTATTTGTTTTTCTTCACTTAAATGTTCCCTTGAGGAATCCTGAGCTCAAGTTAACTGAAATAATTTCTAAAAAAAAACCCAGCTATGTTCTAGGATTTTTGTTCTCTTTAAAATATGGTCCTAAAAATGGACAAAGGGTACTATTCTTGCACGATAGAAAACCTAAAGCATAGGTAGCAGGATATCTCAAGAGACTGCTCAATTTATCTACCCACCTCAAGGCAGGAACAATCAGATGCCTGTCTAAAGTGTTCTTCAAATCCATAGCAATGCGGACTTGCCAACTTTTGCTGGGAGTTTACTCTACTACATAGTTATCCCTACAGCAAACCCTCTCTTTTCTTAATGTCCAATTTAAATCTCCCATGCTATAATGCTTTTCAGTTTCAAACAAGCAAATTTGGAAAATGATTTATTTTCCTCCCCTTGTCACAACATATACTGTTTTCATCTTCTCTCTCCTCTGAAGAAAAATGGTTAGTGGTTATTTTCCTATCTCTTTCAGTTCTTTCTAGCTGCCTTTCCAGTTCATTTCTAAATCCCTGAAGACCCTTGCAGCTTTCCTTTAGGTCCTCTCAAACTGCCCCACATATTTCTCCAGGCATGATGCCCCAAGCTGATGTGGTAGTCCAGTTGTGATTTTGCCAGTGCTGAACTGACTGGATGGATGGCTTTTTATGTCCTGTTTATATATCTCAGCAAGATGTTTGCTTTTTTAAAAACAGTATGACTGTTGACCTATATCCAATTTGTAATTTATTCTTCTCTGCTCTGCAGCTCCATTGCTATGTAATTGCTTTTTAGCTAGTTGTTCCCCATCCTGTATCTCTGCAAATCACTGCCTAAGGAGAGTAACTTGTGCTTGTTCTCAGTGGATTGTGGCTCAAGTACTTCAACTGCTGATAATAGCAGAGGACAGAACAAGTCTATCCACTTACATACTTGCCTGTAGCATTTCATGGATAGACATTTTGTGGTGGCATTCCAGGTAGCTATAAATGTGTGTGTCTATGTGTATGGATATCAATCGGGTGGTGTGACATTCAAGCATAAACATGTTACTGTGGGAGGAAGCAGAGGCAGAAGGGCCACTAGATGCAGTCAAGGCAGACAGAACCTTTTGACACTCTGAGGGGGGGTCTCTGCAGCTACGAATTCTTCCACCTAACTTGTCTACTTGCATCACTCCGAGAAGATTCTAATGTGAGAATCTCCATGGGTCAGATGAGTCTTCTCTCCTAAGTTGTCAGCTGTTTCAGACCACAGCCTCTCTCCGCAGCCTCTCATGTGTAACTTGGCAGGCAGCAACAAAGAGAGCATTTCTGGATGTGTAAAAACCTTATGTAGAAGCTGGCTTAGTTAACCTGCTGAGTGCCAGGCACAGCAGCAGTGAACAAAAGGTTTGAGAGGTCATGTTATTTTCCTGTCCTGGCAACTCAGGTTATTCCCTATTGCAATAGCTCTGAACGTTTCTTGTGGCCTAATATTAAATGGCTCAAGCAAGGGGATTTTCCACCAGTTTCACTAGAGGAAGTACTCAACAGGAGATTTCAGATATAAGGTCAGAGGCCAGCATGAGGGAGTGCATTCTGCCTCTGCTGCAAGGCTGTTAAGGCTCCTGGGTTCCTGTTGTCACAGCAGAACTACAGCACCTGAGGGAGCGTGATCTAATTCTGTCTGGTGCCAAATTAGACTTTCACTACCTACTATAGGGATGAAGCAAGTATCTATTATCTAGGATGTCAGCCACTGTTGACAACACTAAAGCACCTTCTACCTTACCCTCTCAAGACAGTCTTTGGGGGTGGGAGAAATCCTGCAACCAAGCCAATGTGACATGAAAGAAATGGCAAAGATTTCTGATTTTGTTCCAATTGTTGGTGTTAAACAGCTATCCTCCTGATAAGGATGCATAACCTGTAATATCTCTGTTCCCTTCAGAGCTGAAGTACTGCCAGCAGAGTTAGAATGAGGAAAACAAGCCCTTCTTTCATACCCAGGAACCACCTGAGGCGAGGAGAGGAGGACAAGAGACAAGGTACTATGTAGCTGCTATTCTTTCAGCCGCTGGCAGTTTGTCATCTCTATCTCTGACCGTAACCAGCAAAGTATGGGCAAGAACTCTGTCTCCTGGCTGCAGAGGGAGGAGACAGGACCTGAGCAGCCACATCAGGTGCTGTCTTCCAGCCAAACCCAGACTCTTCTTTGCATGTAGCAGATCACAGACTCTGTCAGGAAGGGAGTGCCAACTGGATACTCACAGCTTCCACGCCTCCACTTAGCTCCCCTGGAGTATCAGGCTCTGCATGCTGCAAGGACACAGTGCTGTGGGCTGTCACCTCTCCTCTGAGGCCTGCATATGATCCATGTGAACACTACCACTTCCTTGTACTGCTCTGCTCTTCCACTGGTACCCATAGACAATTGTTACCTTTAACTACTCATGGGTAAAATGCACTTGTCCATGGTCACCCTCTTATCTCTTCTTAGAGGGGTGGCTCTTGGAGATTACCTTCCTTTTCCAACCTTCAGGCTCACAGCCCTCTAGTAGAGGGCAGTGCCTTAGCATACATACAGCAGCAGCAAGATATGTGCAAGGCAGAGACAGCTCTGCACTGCCTCTTGCCAAGAAGTCAGGCCCACAAAAGGGATGTGTGGGCAGCTTAATCCAGTCCAGTGGGTGCACCCTGACTCACATCTGCTAAATTTATGGCCCTCTGCGTCAATTCTTGCATTAGCTTTATTTCCTAATTAGCTGGATATTACCATCTGCATTTTCATCTCTGTGATGGCTATACTGTTGAGCTAGTCCCTCATATTGTACTCCTTCCTCTGCCACTTTACAAAGCATTATCCTTTTTATCTGTCAACATAAAAGGGGTTAATTAGTTGCTGTGCCTAATTCCTGCACTGCCTTCTCTTCAGCTACTGCTGAATCACTGCTCTGTCCCTCTGCCTTGCACATATCTGACTCCTTCCTCACAGAGGCACTGTGAGGTTCTCTGTACAGTAGTGACTCCCAGACATGTCCCGCTTCTCCCCATGCTCCTGTGCAGGTCCTTTTCCTGTCTCATTACAGCCTACACCAGCCACTTTTGTAATCAGTTCTGGTAGAGATGCTGCACTCTCTACATAGATGCTCTCTTAGATCAGAGGTTAGAAAAAGAGCCAGCTAAATAATTAGCCTCCTGATTATTTAGCTGAGCAGTTGACATGTTTGCAGGATCTTCTGCACTGAGTGAGCAGGGAAGGTGTTGATGATGGGTGTAGTCAGTCACTTGTTCCCATCTGGCTGCAATAGCACACTTTGTGCTCAGCTAGGATATGGGTGTGTGCTGTGGGCTTCCTGCAAGGCCTAGATCCAAAACTTAGTATGGTTGGGCTCAGTCTAGGGGATGGAAAGTTTATGTTCCTAATGTCATAGAACCACTGTCCAAACACCCCAGTGTTTTTTTTATGGGAAAGATGTTTGAGCTGTCATCAGTCTGCACATGAAGGCCTATGTTTAACGCACCAGAATAGACAAAGCCTGGCTTTGTTACAAGGGAGACATCCAAGCAATGCAAGAAAGCAAGGTCATGCATATTGTGCCAGTTCCACTTCTCTACTTTCAGTGGCTGTATCTAGCTGGACTGTTTAATTCCAGGGAACTAAATTGATGGCTGAATGAAGACACTAGTAAAATAAAAGCAAGGCAAAGTGTGATAAAGGGATTTACATCTAAACTCCTGCAGGAAGAACTTGATGCGCTGGGCTGTGTTTTTTTGTTCAAGTAAAATGAAAGTTTTTCCCACTTGAATTTGCTAGTCTGCCTTTCAGTGAGAGACTGATGTGCACCCACTAGGACTGGAATGCTTTTCCATCAGCCGTGTGGACAGGAAAAAAAAAGGGAAGAACAGTGTAATGTCTTATCTTTTTAAATGTCTAGTTATTATGCTGCTCATTAGGTTCTAGCTTTATCCTTCAGAGCAACTTGGTTCTTGAGTACTGACCTGTTCAAAAAGGCATTGCCAAAGGCGTTGAGTTTCCTGAATGGTTTTTTGGGATCCACCACCAATGCATTTCCAGGAACGATTCCTTCCACATCTCCTTGCATAACTGCTATAAAGGAGTCAGTTGTAGGCTCTGGTCCAATCCTCATCCCTGGGAAATCCTGCTCCAGCAGGTACCTGTAGGCCAAAAACAAGGGTGTGGGCATGAGACATGAACTGCCTAGTCCTAAATGAGTGGCACACAACATTGCAGTGTAATTATGAAGCTCAGGATTATGAATCCTTCTGAGACTTAGCACTGCCACTGAATTGTTTGACAAATGCTATGGTAGTTTTTCTACTCAGTATCTCAACATTCAAAGCTTCTTTAACTCAGATGGATTAATATTTTGAGATTATTATAGCTACTGGGCAGACATTCTCATCATGTTTGATCATTTTGTGTATTTTAATCCTCAAGACATTTGGAGCAGACTTAACATAGCAAAGTAAAACCAGCAGTTTGCTGCAATCAGAGTTAATCTTGAAACCTTATTGGCCTTTGGTGCCAATACCAACTACTTCACTGCTGCTCATTTCAGCAGACTCATTCAATGAATGTGCTTAGCCCCCCAAGTCAAAATCATTTTCTCAAATGTCAACATCTCTAGTACCTGAGTGCTGAAGTCTCTAGTCTCCCTTTTTGTGTACTTCTGCAATGCAGCTGTGGGTCTGCACTGCAAACTGCTCAAGTATATGAGCACTAAACACGTGGCTTGCAGAATACATCCCTGTTTGTTATCAAGCTAAATGGCCCTACAAGCACAGCATCTCTTACTATTTGCTAAGTTTCCAGCAGCCTCTTTGAAGACACAGCATGGCAAACTGCCAGGAAAAGGTCACCCATGGGGCTGCAGGACTTTGATTAGGACCCTGGCAGCATATCCTGCCATATTTGGAATGTCAGTGGTGTACATGGGACAGTTCCCTTTGGTTCATGAAGTCAAATGCCATCACTGAGGTGATGTGTTTGTGTGGGGGCACAAAAACATCCCACCTTCCAGTCCTGTGTTGAAAATCAAAACCCCTGTATCTTCAATGTGGCTTATAAGAGATATCTAAAACTGGTTTATCCTTCCTTATGGTGGTGGCAGACCACCTGACCTGGTGATAAATTCTAGAACACAATGACTGCCAGGTTTTGGGAGCTACTATAATACTATGTTGCTTGCTGCCAGCAGATAGTTGGCAGTTCCTCTACCATTGCTTTGAAGTAATATTTAGTAGGTAGATAGTAGAAATGCTGTGATGTTAAACATTGATTCAGGGGGTGGGGAAAAAAGAAAAAGGAAGAGAGGCTTGGGATTTTGTGATTGAGACCAGAGTGTTTAACAACCAGTACTGGCCCACTTATCAGAAAGATCTGTATGAGAGACAATAGGAGCACTGGCATGAAGGTTTGTGATAATTTTCAGGGTGTTCCTGTCTTCTGTTTTAACAGAGGTAATCTTCATCTAGTCTTTGAGAAACAAAAGGATAGTGTTTTTCAGCAGGGATATTTACTGACACACACATTCAGTTCCCAACAGATAAAGCCAAATCAACTGGATCAAGAGGTAAAACAAGTAAATTTGCTCACAGGACATACTGCACATCACTGCCGCTTATCTGGCTTGACATGCATTCATGGAGAGAACGGCTGCAACAAGAGTAACTCCAGCAATTATACACAATTCTTTTAGGAGTTGACCACCTTTATTGGTATTTTAACAAGTATTTCCTTGTGCCTTCCATCCGAAGTGATTTCCAAGACTTCTGCTCAACAGAATGCCACGAAGTGATTTCTCTTAACAAGAGCAACTCTGAGACAAAACAGCAGCTGTTCAGCAAAAAAATTAATTCAGGAAAGGGGTAGTCCTCCGACCTGACCTGTACTTCAGTAACTTCTCTCTAGCTTGAATCAGCAAACAACGAGGAGCTACTTTTCTCTCACAAAGGCATCTGTAGACTATCATATGAACGTTCTTGGCTCCATTCCCTGCAAAGCTCTTTACACTGAAAGAACCTTTTGCTAGGTTAGAAGCCACTTGACCAGACTCTGCAAACTATGCTCAGGCCTGGATGGCAATTCAAATATATTAGCCCCAATGGATGCTGCCACAATGCTAGTCACTGGTTTCTTCTGTTCCTGCTTTGTCCTTTGCTTACGGTCTGACATTCTGTATTTAAAAGTGATATATGGACAGACATTCAATAGATATATAGCAATAGATCTTTCATATTTACCTTTGCAAATAACAGAAAGTAAGTGATAATCATCAAATGCACCAAGTTAAGTGCTTTTAAGCAACATCCCTTCCTCTCACTCCAAGGTGCAGCCCTGCTGTAACAATAACCTGCTTGGTTTCTTGGGTTTGAGATGTAATGTAATAGGCTGGAATCTGAGCAGCAGCCATGGAGGTTGGTTTATCATTTTACAGACAAAGCTGCTGAGAAAGTGTAAGCAAGAGTCCTGCATATAACAGCAACATTCCTTCAGCCAGGCTGCTCAAAATAATTTTATCACAGCCACACTAGCTAATGTTTTTACACTTCTGTGTCTATTTCTTGTATAAGGCTTAATATTGGCTTGTAACTACTTCTGTATGAGAGTGCTTTTGTTGGGATTTTAATTGATTTAATGCACAACAAGTGGTACAAAATCAGCAATTATTTGCACTGCCTAGTATCATAGCATCTATTTTATGCAAGGCTTCTTTGGGAGATTCAGTACATTGTGCAGCAGGGTGTTGGCAGCACAAGAATATCATTGTATGCAGGACAAACACAAGGGGATTTACAGACACTCACTCGAGGAAGGCACTTCTGCTAGGCAGTAACACAGGCTGCTCTGCTAACAAAAGCTACGAAGCACATGCAGTTGTCACGTTTGGGGGACTTCTGGGAGAAAAGCATACAGTAACTGTGGAAAACACCAACTCATGGTGAGAATTTCCCCTGTCAGTGCAGCATGCCTTACTTGATGCTGCTGATCTCAGGGGAGGCAAAGGGCCTGGGGGTGTGACCTTCCAGTCAGACAAGGCCAGACAAAAAGTGAATGTTTTTTTAATGACCAGTCTGCTTTCTGGAAAAGCATCTGGAGTCGGTATGTGACTGGAAACATCATGCTGTGTGCTCTATTTCAGGGCTATGCTCCTGGTGAGGGAGTGAGGTAAGGAGCAAGGGCAGAAAAGCTGCATTAGTGGCAGCCTAGCCCAGGGTGCCCTTTGCCAGCTTTGGAGTAGTGCTGGAGCCAGGCAAAGAGATCCCAGGCTCTCCAGGCAGGAGTGCCGCAGGATGTGGGGGAAGGGGCTGTTTGCCCACGATGAGTCAGGCAGAAGCCATGCAGGATGCTGCTCTGTGTGGCAGCAGAGGTGATGCAGAGCAGAGGAAATGGTGACAACTGCCTGGTGCAAGCACAGATGAAAGGTTCAGGGCCACACGGGGAGGTCACACTACAGCTCTGCATGTAGTCTGACAAACAGTCTGGGGAGGCCAGGACGTGTAAATGATTAGCTGTAGAAGGAAGAGGTGGCTACACCAGAAAAGCAAGCCATGTTGACAGTTAGTAGGCTTTGGCAGGCTTGCTTATTTTATTAGCAGGACAGCTGGATAGAAGCCAGGATTATTTTTAGAAAAGACCATGGAATCTCAGTTAATTAGGAGAATAATTTTCTGTCCTGCACCCCCACCCTCTTACAGGAAACATAAAAAGTAATAACATTATAAAAGCAGGCTTCAGAGATATCCTGCTGCAGCTGTCAAATATTCCCAGATAGGTGTTGCCTTGCCTTACCACGACATTTCAGACCCCAACCCTACAGAAAAGCCTTAGCCATATATGCTGCAGAGAGTAAGGGAAGTAAGCAAGAAACAGGAATGGAAAAGCTATGCTGTACAACACTGCCTCTCTCACACTGCAAAATAAGGCTCAGTTCTCTGGATCCCTCAAAACAGGAGAGAACAGCCTGGTTCCACTGAAAACAAGCTAGTGCTCTGGTCATGCTTCACTGGCTGTGACCCACAAAACTTTCTTCTCTGCCTCAATCTCTTTGATTGTTTCTCACTGCTGACCTTGACTGCCTTCCGTCTACCATCAGCTCTTGACAAGACAGCAGTCTCACTGCAAGATGCTGCAGCTTACGCATTTCAGAGCCTTGCATTTCTTCCTTGTTTCATCCAATTCCCCAAGAATAAGATGAGATGTTTACGAAATAAATCCACTTCAGGTAAGTGACTAAGTCCTTTGTCTTTTTTTAATGGTTTACTGGAATCCAGGTGAACTGGGACTGAGTTCATTCCACATAAGAATTTAGTGGCATTACATCACCTCCCTAAATTGTCAGGACGAGCAGGATGCAATACAGAAGTGGAATGGATAAATAACGATAACACTAATTATCCCCTATGCTGACAAGATCACGGAAGGGATATCCAGAGGCTGGTTTTTTGCTTCACTCTACTACCAGTACTCAATGGTTGTCTCTCCTCCCACTTCCACCCCCAGTCCCCTTTAACTCCTCCCTACTCTGTTTTAGCTCACACTTGCTTGCCCCTAACAACTCTAGATACTAATACGGTGCTTATCCCAGCTCTCTAGTGACCAGTGCTTGGAATCTCAAGCTGGAAGGCTATCACAAGCAACACTCAGTTTTCAGGCACCTCCTGGTTTTGGTTGGTAACACCCTCCCACTATTAGAGGCCCTGGGGGTTCACCAGGAATTCTAAAACTTTAATCATCTTTGCACCATTCTGCACAGAGAAGGCTTCTCAGCTTCATTATGTGCTTCTGTAAAAGAGAAATTCCTAGTCACCTCTTTGTGATCATAGGCTCATCTCAGCCCTATGCTGGGAGAAGACTGGGAGGACACAACTCTGAATGAAGTGTTAAGTGTATTGTCAGAGGGACTCAGATCAACTTGCTGACAGTAAAGGGGTTGCTGCCACTGCACAAGACTCAATCTTCTCCTTTAGCCTCAAATATGCTTTAGGCACCTGAATTTCTTGCAAAAAAATCACTCAGGCTTACAGAATGAACAGAGAGCAGCAAAGGCAGGAAGTCTCTACTACCAGCAAGAAGGTGAGACTGCAAGCAAATGCTGATGCTGGTGATCCACACAGAATCATTAATATGAGATGCTCTAGTTACATAGCCAGCAATCTCTGGAATGGATAATTCAGCAATCTGCTCAGGAGGAAGAGGTTCTGCTCTGTGCCATCAGTAATTCAGAGAACAGAAAGAGCCTTTCAGATACATGTGATACCAAGTCACAAAACAAAGACCTAGGATGAAAACAGATAACTCTGCTATCCAAGCTAGCCTCTCTAATTTTTAGAGGAGCAACTCCCTTCCTAACCATGTGCCATATGCTTTTTACGATCATTCAGTCCCCTTCAACATCTACCTAACCTGCTCAAATAAGAAACACCTTTGTACTCAAACTTTGTTCGCCAGGTCCATCACAAGGTAGCATAAATGCATTCTGTTCTTTGGCTCCTGGCCAGGACATTAAGTAGCAGGAATATTAAAACTCACAAAAAAAGCCCACTCTCTGCATTTCTCAAGGTCATTCTTCAGGAGTTAGTCATTTTGATCCACCTCTACTATCTGCAGCACCCTTCTCCACCAAGAAACACGGGTGGAACCAAGCACTGGCTGCTTCTGGCTTGCATCCAGGTTTACCCTGGGATAATTCTGCAGATTTCAACACAGCCACACCAGAAAAAGGCTGGAATTTAATGCTAAGCTTATGAATCACATAGGAAATGTAGACAGCACAGCTATGATCCCAAGAGAAAAACTACTGCAAGTTGAACTTGTAACGTAGCTGAACAGAGACCCCTGCAAACTCATACAGCTGAAAAAATTTAACCATCTTTTTGACAGTTTAACACTAAATCTGCTGCTGGCAGCAGCCCTTTCTTTACAATTAGGAAGGAACTGGCTGCTCTCAGCATTTCAGTAAAGCAGGACATGGTTAAAACAGGTCTTACTTTTGGAGCCCTGCAAATACATCAACGTGCACAGGCTTCTTAAAATCTGCTCTGAGCACTGCCTCAGGGCACAGTGCAGAGAAGGACACATGCTGAGACACAGACTACCACAAACCTCCACGGAGGTTTAAGGATTCCTAGGCCACAGATTGCCCCACCACCTAAAACCTACATGAAGCTGGTGAGAAGGGCTGCTGACACAAGCAGCACCAGGGGTACCTTCCCGCAGTCTTTGCACTTTGAACGGACCGGAGGGCCCCGGGTGACTCAGGGCTCCACGCTACTGCCTTGCCTACAGTCCTCAGCCCTGCTCTGGGCTACTCTTTGCCACGTCGGTGTTAGGAGGCACACTTCACGCCACCCTGTCCTTACGAAAGGACACTAAGAAGTCTGAGCTAAGGTGGCTTTTCAGCTGGAAGCTGTAGATGGGGCACGGATGGGGGAAGAGGGACGCCAGGGTGCAGCACAGGTAGCAGAGGCCCCTTCTGCTCCTCTGCAGCCCATATTCACACCCGGGAGGAGTAAGTGCAGGCAGCCCGTTTTACCTGATGAAGGTGGTCTTCCCGGTGGAGTACTGCCCCACCAGGAGCACCATGGGCTTGTTGTCGAAGTCGGCATCCTCCAGGGCCGGCGAGTGGAACTCGTGGAACTTGTAGTGCTCTTCCAGGGGGAGCAACTTGGTTTTGTACAGCTTCTTCAAGCCCTCGCTGACAGTCTGAAACACCTCAGGGTCCTTCCTCCGGCGGTCGTCGGTGCCCAACCAGCTGAACATCTTGGGACCACTCGAAGCCAGCTCCGCGGAGACCACCAAGGCTGGGGCAGGAGGCGGCGGGCACGGAGGAGCCACTGGCTGCTACGGCCGCGGGCTACCCCCGCATACCCGACCCTGGCGGCGGGGAACGGCCAGGCAGGCCTCGCGCCCCTCCGGCGCCCACCGCGAGGGCCACCGCCCCTACGCGACCCGCGCCCGCGGCTTCGGGGAGAAAACGGGTCCCACGGGGGGCTACAGGAGCCGCTTTCTCCTCGCAGCCTCGACAGAGCGGTGCCGGCAGATGCCGCTTCCCTTCGTGCCGGCGGCTCCCGGCGTGGGCATGCCGCGGACCTGGGCGGAGGGGCGGGCGCTGTTTACCGGCGGCGCTTCAGGAAATGGGCCGGCAGCGGAAGTCGGCGGCTCCTGGCAGGCGCCGCCCGTTCTCCCCAGCGGGTGAAGCCGCGCCGGGCGGCGCCATGTTGAGGTGGGGCGCGGCAGGGCACGTCGCCCCCTGGTGCCTGCCTTTGGGATTGGCAGCCAGGCCGCCATTTTATTGCCCTCCGTCTCATTTCCAAATAAAACCCCTGGATACGTCAATTTGTCAGCGAGGCGGCGACTGGAAGCTGCCAGGGAGCCGGGCCCAACCCTTCCCCGAGCCAGTGAGTCCCCAGTCCTTCCCCAAGCATTTGTTGAAGGTTGATTCTTGTAACCTAAACCAATCTGTTAAGGCTTGAGGTGTTTCTGGTCAGTGTTGAACTGGACAACTGAAGGACACTTAATCCTCCCTAAACAGAAGGCAGAATGATTGGCCTCCTACTAGCCAAGACATCCTGGCAATTAGGGCTCAAAGATGACATTAATCAAGAGGATGTCAACAAGATAACGCTAGGTCTGCACATCCCATGGTCGATTTGTGCTTATTACATCCTCACTGTAACATTAAATACACCCACAGGTCAAATAGCTCCTGACCTGGGTGAACGCCCCTTCTCCCGAGCATGTGGAGTAGAAAGTAGGTACTACTGTCATTTTAATTCCTAGTAAGGAATTATTTTGCCAATTAGCTCAGGACTGAAGTTGTAGTCACCAGCATAAACTCAATAAACAACAATGACTATATTCATGATGCTGATTGGGACTGTGTAAAATGCATGACTGCTCTCACAGCTCGGGGAAGCTCATAGCGTGGATGAGCACTGAGTTCCCAGCTTTGCGCAAATCCGCAATAAAGGAGCCTCTGGGGTCTGGATGTGGATGGGCTGTTTGTGCACCATTCAAAAGAACCCAGATTCTGGAATAACACTTCGGATGCACTGATGTTGCCCCTCGCTTCTCAGGGGCTCACAGAGAAGCACCTGGATGTGCCCAGAGTTCACCATTTTCAGCAAATGAGCTGCTGTCTCCGTTCTGTTACTGCTGCAGCAGTTGGATCTGATGGGGCAGGTACTAAGCCACAACTACTGCGCTCAGGATAAAGTCTGCATGGTTTTGCCTGTGGCAACTGGTGGTTTGACGTGACCCCTAGTCCAGCCATCAGCAATGATGTCCTGCTTGTAGAGCTCTCCTCATCACCAATGAGAAGTGGGGCAGGGCAGAGCAGGAAAGTTCTCCTAGGAAAGTTTTCCTAACATATCTCTAAATGACTTCTTCACGTGAATTGGTCTAAGAAATGCGGCAAGCAGCAGTGCTGGAAGTGGTCCCGCCATGTGGCCATTCCTGCCCTGTCCCAGCTGTCTGTGGACAGGAGCAGCCTAGGCTTACATTTATTTAGGTGATCACGATTTCTATGCATGTGGCATCAGAGGCAGCCATTTTCCTGGCACTTTTCACTGTGTGATCGTATCCATATCATGGCCTGACCCATGAGTTGTGAGCGATGGCTCCAGGGACTGGCTTTCTTTTTCTGGAAGAAAATAGCAAGCTGACTATTTTCTGAAGGTCAGGCTTCTCTGCTTTCCTGCCAATGCCTAAAGCTAGTCAGAAAGTGGAACTGATCTTTCAAAACCTCTTAAGCCTAATTTCTCTCATTTCTTTAGATTTATAAATAGAGACTTTTGGCTTTATGAATTTTATGACCCCTTTCTAGTGAAAACTCTTGAAAATTAAAGGCCCTGTAGACATGAACACTTTTTGTCAAAAATTCCTCATTTTGTAGGGAAAAAAAGTCACTTTAATCTTCTAGGCAGTTATGCCGTTTAAGGGCTGGTGCCCTTCTGGTATTTCTACAGCTATATATGGAGTTTCTTTGGTGCTTGCTTGTGATATCCTCGGAGCAGAGTAAACTCAGGCCAGGAAACCTTTGATTGTAAATCTCCTCAGGCCACCTTGATGCCCTTCCTGAATGTAATGCATGGGGGAGGAAAGCAGGGTTTTGGCTGTGCAGCCTGCGGAAGCCTACTGCTACAGGTATGGCAGAGGCATATATTTTAGTGATTAAGTTGCTCTAATGGTAAGTGTGTACACCTGACAGTCAAATAGCCAAAAGATTGGTTTCCTTGCCTTGTCTGAAAAAGAGTCATTTTCATTTGAGTTCTTTATCACTGAGGCAGGTCACAACCCAACTTAGCCGTTTTTATGGACTGTCTTTAGGTGACTCACTGACATTGCACAATGTTATTTATTTTTCAGTCTGTTTTCTTAGCCATTTCTTTCTGGAAAGCTGACTTCCTCAAGGGCTCCCTTTACCTTGAAGTATCGAGCTTGTAAAAAAACAAAGGGAAGTAAAATTAGGAAAGGAAGTTTAGAGTATAATTAGGTTTTTATTTTTACCAGAATCCAAACTGAAAAAAATATTCTGTTTTTATTGTTTATTCCTTCTCATTTCTCAAACAGTCATGTTTTAATGGATGGTGAACAGATCACACAGATTAGTGTCTTTAGGATTATTGGTTTTAATGTAAAATTAATTTAAATTTTGAAAACACAGAAAAAACAACTTAAACAAGATGTAATTTTTCATTTAAACTGTCACTGCTGGAAGAAGGGCTGCATCTCTTGAAAGAAAAGGACAGTCCTGTCCCTGATATTGGGAACATGGGTGGCAGTCAGCTGGTTGCTTGCCTTGAGTGTGAGAGAGAGACTTTGCCGGAGGAGATTCATGTCCACTTTGATCAAAGATAATGGACTAAGTCACTCAATATTTGCATTTAAAATGAAACCTAATTTTGGGGGAGCAAAACACAGTATTGTATAACTGAAACTTGTTCCATGTGAAATCATGACGTGTGTGTTTGCTTATCTCGTGCCTTAGGTTTGACAAATTTACTTCTTACAAAAGATCATCTGAGGATGGGGGCATGAGCAAGTCACCAAGGTTGAAAAGAGGTGGTGACTCAGGCGGTACCATAACTATTTGAGAGTTTGAAGATGTTTGAGGGAGCTATGTAGTTCACTAAAATGGATTTCCTGACAGTGTGGTTACTACCACTGTTTGTTCATTACAAAGTAAGAAACCCAAATAGATAGTGTCAAAAGTTCAGGTAGTTGTAGGCTCAACAGGATATAGCCAGGCTTGTGGAAAGGGATGAAGGGAGAGGAGGGTGCTGCAGACCCCCAGAATTAAACCAAATACACTAATTTGATAGGTAAGGCAAGGGGAGTTTCTTCGGGTTCAGCTAGATCAAACTTCTTGACTGCCTGCTGTTGCCACATGGCTTGGGAATAAATTAATTTCCAGTGTAATCAGTTCCTTTCCTCAGTCATTGCTTTGCCTTTACAACTCAGAAAACTGCTGCCTTCTTCTCCTGCCCTTGCTGCTCCTTCATATTCCTATAAATATTTCCTATTTCACCTACAGCTTTTCTCAGGTGGATTGGTACGCACACACTGTCCTTTTCTCTACCCTCTCAATGCTGCTGTATCCCCTTGTTGCCTGGAGTGGAACAAGGTGCTAGTGCCACCAGAAATGGAGAATATGGAGTTTGGTAATGTATAGACATAGTGGGAAGCTTACTTGTCTCCAAAGAATTCAGTCCTTTAGGTTCTTTAGCAAAGAAAGCATGTTGTATTGAAGACAGAGGAGCTGACCCATGTGGTGTCTGTACTAGTGCCAGAAAGATAAATCCTCTGCGCCCTTTGTCATACTTGCAGGGCAGAAGCTTGGAGGCTTCTTGTAGAAGTCTTGGATAGTTTGAACTGTCTTTGTCATAGGACATAAACTTCCCTTAAACTTACATAAATGTACTTCTTAGAAATGACTATGATTTAGTGATTGACAAAGCAGAGAAGCTGTCATGGCTCATCTGCCGCAAGAAAATGTGGGGGGTTTGAGCAGATTTCTGAGCAATTCCTTTCATAAACGCAGAAGTCCCATTAAAGTATATTGATACAGTTGAACACTTCTTCCTGTTCTACCTTGTCAGTGATAGATGGAGAGACTTGGAGTTTTGTGCTTTGAATAAACAATCAGCTATACAAACAAGGAAGCTGCCATCCACTGAAGCAATGGGTGAGTCAAACGGTAGTGTGCATGATGGGTTGAGCTCTTCAGATCTTCTGCAGAATATTTTGCATTGGGCTTTTCAGAAATGTTCTGGTATTACTCAATATACTTTTTCATCCCCGCCTCCTCCTCCTCCAGTACCTGATAGGTTAGGACTAACTCTTGGGGTTCTGTAGACAAGGCATATATATACAAGCATGCATGTGTGCACATAAATACTCACACAGGTAGAGAATCAAAGAATCACAGAATAATCATGGTTGGAAAGGACTTCCTAGAGATAACTTACGTTGTATTTATAAGCAGCGGGCACCACTACCAGTGGAACAACTATCCTTTGCTGTGAGGACACATCTGGAGAAGGTAGGAAATCAAATGCTAAGTGCTGTGTAGAGGGATTTAGTGCTGGCATTCATCAGTTGTGTGGCTAGCACAAAGTTCAGATTTTACAGGGGTTTGAAAGGAGGATAACTGTCACCAGGACATGGTGCTGAGATGAAGCTCTGTGATCAAATGGATGTATTAGTTACACGACCCTAATGCTGCTCAGCATTTCTCTGGGAAAGGCAAAAAGTTGGCATCAGCCAACATGAGAAGGATGAGTGTGATCTCAAGTGACTACATGAGCTGTGTCAGGTGCCCTGCATGTTACAGCTCCAAAGCTTCTACCTCACAAATGGTTCGGGACACAGGCACCCTTGCTCTCTGTTTTTTGTTTAGGGGTGGTTTAGCTGATACTTGATCACAAAGTATGCTGCAGAGATCAAAAGTTTAATCTGACTCTAACAGAGGTTGTGAGCAGTCAGAAACTCTAAGGGTTAGGATCATTTTGAATAGGATGTTGTAGCTTTAAGTGCTAAAGGACATACCTTGAGCAAATGGGTGTTTTATATTTCTACTTACTCCCATGTAGCTTGGACAATTTGCACAGCAAAGAACATGTCTTTTACATTCTCAGGCAGAGTTTTTAAAAGTGAATCTTCACTCAGAGGGGTATTGTTTAAGGTTCTGAAAGCCATTCAGGCTTTTTTTGTTACACAATTTCTGTTAACATCAGTGGGAGGCTCTGGGGCAGGTTATTTGCTCACCCTTGAAAAACTCTGCACCAGAAGTTGTCTGTGAACTTTTGGGACAATAATCTAAGCATAGAAAATTCAAGGCAAGGCTCTCTACCTTCCTCATTCATTTTGTGAAAAAAAAAACATAGTTCAATGCTTATTTTCAGTGTATTTCTATTTTCTAAAAAGGCCATGGGAAGGGCAGCTTTGAGTCTTTGTATCTGAAATACACCATGATGTTTAATCAAAGACTTGAAGTTGTGCCTGCAAGTACTGTTTTCGTTCCATGTGTTTAGGGACTAATAATGATTAACAAAGTTTAATACAGTAGTTTTGACTAATGAGTGCTATTTTCTGTAGCTAACATTTGCTGTATTATGGGAATAGAAGATGGCCCTGCATTGTTTGTTCTGATCACCCTAAAATTTACTATTTTGCATGCAAACATTTTTTCAGTTCCAGGCAATTAGGAGCGGCTCTTCAGCCCAGATACAGATCGTCTTTGTTAAATCTGAAGAGCTGAGCTGAGCTTTGTCAGCTCCAGTTGAAGCCCTTGAATTGCCTGTTGCCCTAGTGTTGCCTGAGATAAATTGTCTTGTAAACTGAGTTTGAGGCTCTCAAAGAATTTTTTCATGGTCTAATTGCTGTTACTAAAAGTGTAGGATTTTCTGTGGGTTCTTAGGATTCTCATTTTAAGACTTAGAAACGAGACAACTAAGATCTTGAGAAAGATGACAGGAGATCATAGGATGCTGTGTAGTGGAAAGACACATCAGATGGCAAACATAGTAACAAGGTGAACACCCAAAGAGTAGAGAATCAAATTCATCCAGCCAACTGGTTCACAGCTTCCATTTAAAGCCTTTAACCTCTGTCTGGCACCTTTCCCTTAGAAGTTTTAATTGCTGGAAGAGACATGCACTGATCTATCTCCTCCCATGCTGGAGGATGTGGTGGGACGCTCTGATTCAGTCTGGTTCAGTAGCATTGCTGAGCAGAGTATAAGTGATTTCCAGTTATACCTTGGCTAGTCATATGCAGCTGTAGCTGGTGCCTGCTACATGCACAGGACTGAGGCCAGACAGCAGAAGCACGTTAAAACAGGAGGTGAAAGACTCTGTAGCTGGCTAAGCAGTGACTGTTCATGACACATAAAATGCTTCATTGCACCTTTTGTTCAAAGATTTCTAGTAATTTGAAGAAGTGTTTAAAACAATATACCTACAAGCAGCTTCAGCTAGGAGCTTTGCAAAACATATAAAGTAGCTGCATCGCTGACTCTGAACACCACTGTTATAGTTAAGGCTGTTGCCTGAGTTTCTTGGAAAGAAGGCTAGAGATTCAGGTACTTTAAACCTCCATTTCTGAAAGCATTGCTCTTTGCATACTATCTCTGAGTTTTAAGGCACATCTATAAAGTTTAGTTATTTTTCAAATAAAAACCAGACTGAGGTGACAACTGGTAAAAGGTCACCGTGATTTTAACAGAAGTGCACATCCAAAGATCAAGTCTCATGTATTTGCTTTTTAGTGTGGTTTATAATATGTCAGTTGCTTACTACTTCTTTGCCTGGGAAGCAGCTAAATGATAAATTCTTCCTCATACATGTTTTGTTTGTCTATATAAAGTGCAGCTGGCCTCAAGACTGGTTTTGTCTCTTGTTTTTCTTTTAAATCTCTCTCTCTTGCTGTTGCTCACAATGTTGTAGCCCTGAAGGTCAATGGCTGTAAGGAGGCAGGGTTTAGAGGAAGAGACGGCATTTTTAATCTGGAGGAAAAAGTCAATTGTTAGGCACTTAAATTTCATTTCAGGTCTGAAATATCTATTGTACCATAGTCAATTGCATTTTTGTTTCCAGAGTTTTATTTTTAAGGTTTTCTTCAGGTTGCCCTTGAGGATCAAGTCTTGTGGATCAGTTGGAGAGTGGTTTTATGACAAACAAGGGCTCTGTGTGGGAGGACTGCATAATCTGCAGTTGTATGGTTTCTCACAGGGACTGCTGGTGACCTTTACCTTTGATGGTAGTAACAATCAACAGGTTCCTAACTGAGACCAGTTTCCTGGGGTGCCTGGGATAGTTTCAGTCTCAGAACTTCCTCTGCAGGGAAGTCTTCCTAATACTGTATCATTATGGCATATGAACCATTGATTGAACTTTATCCCAATTCATTTTTTCAGTCCATGCTGTGGTGGAAAGGCTGAGATTATGATCACCTTGCTACTACTGATGGGTATGAGTTGCCTGCTGAGGTTTTAATCACAATTTCTCCCAGGACCCCACCACTTGAAGCCAACAGTGGTGGCTGCTAATGTTAAGCATAGCTGCTAATATTTAAAAATGGCTATGAAGTCACTCTTTGCTGTTTTCATTGCGGGGGATGAGAAACATCTGTCTTGAATGTTAAGGAAAAAAAATAACTCTGTGTGTGATTTCGTGTGTGAATATGTGATAATCAACAAGATGGAATGTGATCTCGAGAGAGAGATTGTATCATTCTCCAAAATGAGGCAAAAAGGGCAAAATTTGGGATTGTCAGTAATGGCTTTGTAACATCTAATGTGTTTCATTTTTCTATTAGCCTTTGGTTTATCTTGCTATTTTCCTTTTTTTTGTGAGAGGGGAAGTGTCTCCATTCCAGAATGTGATTGAATAAAGACTGTCATTATGTTGCAGCAATATGAAAATATCCTGGACAGCTTATGCAGTCCAGAGGAAGACCAAGAATAGCTGTGTTTGCAGCTTCAAAGCTTCAGTAAAAGTCAGTGGGGTCACTCATTTTGATTTCACTCAGACTTAAAGTGAATGTAAAGCCTTGAAGATGCAGTGATAGGTGCTAGACTAGAATTAGATGAAGCTCCTTCTTCTCCTGGGGAGTGCCGCCCTCACTTGCCACCCTGCTAACTAAAATGAAACATTTAAAAGCCATGATAAAATTGACTTTTTACATTTATTTAGGTGATCAGGATTTCTTCTGGAGAAGACCAACTCATTCCAAGAAACAAGGATTTCCAGCACAACTGTGCAGGGTGAGATCCCTGCAGTATCCTGGTGTTACCGTTTACACTGCCATGCCTTTTCTGCTGTGCCTGAAAAAAAAGAAGTCACCTGTGCCTTTAGGCAGAAGTGTCTTTCAAAAACACAACCCACCTGTCCAGCAAAACTATCAGACCTTGCTGGAGACATGCTTGAAGAACAAATGCTTGTTCACAGATGACAACTTTCCTGCTCACATCAGCTCTATTGGAACAGGAGCACTGCTGAAGAAACTGCCTCGAAATTTACAGTGGAAGAGGCCACCTGTAAGTGATTTTCAACGACTACTCTAGTGTAAGAGGATGATTACAGCTGATAGCCAGCAAATGGCTTTAGCATTGAGCAGACTACTCTTAAGACTTCCATTTAGGTGTGCTTTAATGCCTCTAGAGATTATGTTTGTATCAGCTGTAATTTTTGAAGCTGGGGTACATGGAGTTCTGTAATTGCCTTTGAAGCATTTGCTGCCCAAAATCATAACCATCCATATTAATGTCATATTCGGCAGTGTTTGGAGCATGCAGGGAGAGTAGGCAAAAGAAGAAGGGGGAGATGGTGTCCTTGGAACACACAGGTCTAGGATTCTGTGATGACAGTTTGCATGGTGATGATCCCTCTCCCCAAAATTTAAGTTTTCCAAGTTTCTAGACTGTTCTTTGACTACATATCGTTGTGATGCTGGAGACTGCTACTTTCACAGGCCGCGGCAGGTGCCTTATCCTCTTGCTGGGCTGCTTTTCCCTCCCTGTTTAGTCTAACTAGTCTTTTCCCAGCGTTCAAGGTTGAGCTTCTATCACTGCCAGTAGCTGACTATCAGTGAGATGTTTTTAGTTCTGGGACATCTGTTTTATGTTTGTGCCCATATTTCCAAGGCCTTTGCTGGTATCTCATGCTTAAACTAAACATCACGAGAGAGATGTGGCTGCAAGGGCTTGTCACAGGGCAAGTTCTCATAACAAATGGATAGATAACAGGTCTAGGAGGCCAGGAGAAGGACCTGGCATGGTTAGATAAGGCCTGTTACTGGCAGTGGCAGTTCTGTTTTCCTGAGTAATATATTGACAATCAGATTTTCCTGAAAGCAGTGTATATAATTTTATAAAAATTTCAGTAGCACTGACTCCTTATCCATGTCTGGAAGGGAATTCTACCAGGCAATAAATAGCAGGCAAAGCTATTTTCTAGCTGCCATAATGTGTCACATTTAATTTCTTAGAAGAGTTGAGCTTCTGCAAAACTTGAAAATCACTGAGAAGGTAAAGGCACCTTTGCGAACCAAGCAGGAGATCTTGGGAATAGCAGCTTTACTGCTCAGAGTAATTTGGTTTCACAGATGGTTTGTTTTAAGTCAGGATCTGCAGGTGGAGAAAAAGTGCAGTCCTTAGAGACCTGAGCTGGGCTGTGCCGAGGCAGCTGTATCAGCGTAGAAGTATTTGGGAGGGAAAGGTCAACATGAGGCTGGGCTTCTACAAAGCTCTTCAGGTATCCCTCCATGCCAGAGTATTTGAACAGACTTGAAAATTCTTCTCTCAATCAGTCTACTGTTCTGATGCTCTAAAACTACCTTGTGAAGAAGGCTTCACATTGCTCTGAATGCCCAGCTTAGCCCAGCAGAGGCTCTGTGAGGGTGGATGCTGTGCCTACTTCTGTCCCAGTTCTGCAGAGGGAAGCACCAAGATTGTGCTGTTCAGCCTGCAAGCCTGTAGCTTGCTGCATCTATGACTGGTGGCCTGCAAACTGGACACCCAAATGCACCAAGAGTAGGGGTTGGTGTCAAACTACTGTAGCTGCCTTCTGAGGTTTTGCTGTTTCTCCCACCTGCAGGGGAAGCCTACTGTGTGAAAATTTACTTGAGCAATTTGTGGGTCATTAAAGTGAAACATGAGTTTGACACTTAGGTTATTAATTTAACCCCACAGGCACTTGTGAGAGATAAAAAAACCCCAACATAATTTCTCTCTTAACAATTATTCGTAGACCTGCTCTTGTCACACTGACAGGATGTTCTGTTAACAGCCATCAGTTAGTCTGTAGCTTCATTGTCAGTCAGATACTAGAGGTGACAATCAGGTTAGCTGAAAGTTTGAACAGTTATGCTCTACCTCTGTGGTCTCTTTTGGCTGAAACTTGTCAGTAATTACAGAGGAACAGGGCTCAGATGTCTGAAGGGTTCTTCTCTAAGAGGCTGTAGAGATGCATGGTGATGCATGTGAGCACCAATGGCTTATGCTGGAGCCCAAATTCACTGTAAACCAAGTACAAATGTGTGCCCAGGCTTGTGTCAGGTTAGCCAGAACATATGATAACATGCTGTAACCAAACCAGAACAATGTGTGATGGGACAAAGGGACACCAAGTATTTTGAAACGTTTGAACAGGCAGAAAGGAGTGGTTTGTATCATGTATCCATAAGCTTTACACATCCTAGACTAGGAACTCACTGGATTTCCTGTTTAATGGGATTGCAGCTCTGCATAGAGGATGAACTTCAAGCTAAAGTAACTCATGTTAGTGATTTTACTCTCTCCCTCATTTTGTTTTTTGGTTTGTTTTTTTTGTGTCTGTGTGCTTCTCAGGCTTTGCACAGAAGTCCAGTATTTTATGCTGCAAACAGAAAGCAACTTGATCTCTGCCAAGGACTGGTGGGTAAGGAAGCTCATTTGTATAAATATTGCAGCATTATACAAAATAACATTTTGTGTGGAATTTCAGCTGTATAAAATTTGGCACAGAAATAGAAGGTGTGCATCCTCTCATCTCTTTACTTGGCATGGTGTGGGTGAAGCAAGCATTAAGAAGTGAGAGGCTCAATAAAAAACTGGGCAAGCTTCAAGGTGGGATTTGAGAGGTGAAAGGTGTCTCCACAAGCTGAAATTGTCACTGTCTGTCTTGTTTCTGTGCATGCTAATAAGGCAATATGAAGTGATCTTGGGCTTTTACTGATCTGCTGCTGCTTTACAATTCAACAGAGGCCACAGAAGCATAAAAAACTGAGACTTTCACTATCTTTGTAGCTAAGTCATAACATGAGTGTTTTCTCTTCACAGTTGCACAGTTAGAAAAATAATTTTTATGTCCGTGTTACCTAAAGTAAAAGGATATATTGTCATCTACAAAACAGGTAGAGGCAGGGCTACATTGTTTTTTTCAGTGCTTTAAATATTTAAACACAAAGTCTAGTAAGTACAGTTTTACTTCCAGATCCACTGGAAATTATTTTTCTCTTGTGAAAAATTTTCAAAGGAAAAGGGTTGTGTTTGTGTTTTTTTGTAATAGTGTGCCCTTTTGCAGAGAACAGAAAGATTACATGCAATGTCAGTAAAAGGAAGAATGTTTCCATGGAGAGTTATTCCTTGCTAAATTTCTTATTTAACCAAGCACTATCCAAATGAAATGTTCTCTCTTCCATGAGAGAACAATTCTAAACCAATCGTGTTTGGTTAAGTAAGTCACACATCTGGATTGTCTCGTTCATCATGTATGATTTGTTATAATTATAAAGACATCTAGCTCTTCTGCTAGATCTTGGTGGTGTTCCTGAACTTGGCTGAAGTCTCTCACTTTTCAGCCAACTGCATGTGTCCGTTTGTCTTGGCACAGAAAATTGCTGGTTCTTGGCCGCCCTGGAAGCCCTGACATTCCACCAGGACATCTTGGCTGCTGTTGTGCCACAAAACCAGAGCTTTGAGAGGAAATATGCTGGCATTTTCTACTTCCGGGTACATCTGCTCCTCCAGAGGGCCAGACATCTTCAAAACTTCTACGTCATGTTTTGTGTCACACCCTTAAGTAATTTATATGCTTGGCCAGAGGGTATCCCAGCCTGGAGAGTAGCCCATTACCCCTCCCACAAAGCAGTGCAGGGCAGTGGATCAGCTGCAGGCCCCTCTGTGAATACACCTTCACTTTGCCCTTCTCTCCAGCTCTGCCCTACTCATATTTTAATCCCGACAAAATCTTCCTCCATAGTGGCAGCAGTCAGCAGAAATTTAGCACACCTGCCTCAACCTTCCCTCCCCTTTGCCCAGCTCTTGATGTAATTCTGCTACTTAGGAACTGCTGCCAAAGAAGCCCTGTTGTGCCTAATTTTTCTCCTTAATCCTTTCTCACCTTATACATACTTTGGTTTTTCTCCTGGTAGGGTGGGGCTGCTTGGCTCTCTGGGTGAGTCAGCATGTCTCACTGACCCAATGTATCCCTCCTTGCAAGACAGCTCATCCTGTGCCCACAGCTAAACTATTTTGCTTCTCTTTCCTGTTGTTTCAAAGGGAGGTCCCTTCCAAGGGAAACATCAGCTTTTTTTTTGTTTTTTTCTGTGACAGTTCTGGCAGTTTGGTGAATGGGTTGATGTGGTAGTTGATGATCGTCTGCCGGTGAATGAGGCAGGGGAACTGGTCTTTGTTTCCTCGGTCTATAAAAACGTGTTCTGGGGAGCCCTTCTGGAGAAGGCATATGCTAAGTAAGTGACTCATTCCAAGTTATGCACATAGTCTCTCTAAAATATGTTAGTTGGTGCTTACACAGTTTTGTTCTTATTTACAAAAGCATCTCTTAGGCCTTGCCACATTTGGAGTGTAGTAAATTATTCTCATATTTCTATTACTGCACAGTAAAAGCTGTTCCTGCAGTACCTGCTATCAGTCTAAGGCCTTGAGTTTAATTCCAAGAGTTTAGAGTAAGTGTGAAAACAGACCTGTTTTGGGGAGTTGTCCTCTGGGTGTTACTGTTGCTTGGGGTGCACTGATCAGGATAATGCCTCCCATGTAAATAGTGCAGAGGAGCAGAAGGCTACAGATAGGGATGTTCAAGGGTGAATTACTTCCAATGCCTCCTTCAAATCAGTTGGAGAAAACTTCCAATCAGTTTCTCTTTTGGGGGGCCTGCTCAAGAATTATGCTTTGTTTTTGACAAGTTCCTGCTATGTTCCTGCTCTGCAGTTCCCCAAAACTAAGGCTGTCAGAAGTCACATGGCTTGGTGAAATAGCAGGCTCCTCTTCAGGTTATTTTGTCTAGAGTGGTTTATCAAGACTAAGAAAAGCGCAACAAGGTGGAACTGATGGAGTTGGTTCATCTTGGACCAAAATAATCTCTGCTGAGCAAGAAAAAATCCTAATTAATGATGCAAACCAGATCACAACAAAGAAGGGAAAGTTTTGTTATTTCCATTTAGCGTTATTATTAGAATGGAGAGCAGAGCAAGCTGCTCTATAGTGGGGAAGAAAATTAGAATGCAGACTGAACTCTCAAGGCACAACGTGCTTCCCAAGGCCCTCTGTGAGTGTCTGGCAACACATTCAGACAACATTTGCTAAGGCAGAATTATCAAAGAGGTAATGACGGGCTTGTTCTAACTGTTGTGAAGCAAGGAATGATAGTGAATGCAGTCTGTTTCAGACTATGTCTAGTCTTGGAGAAAATTTGTTAGATTCTTCCTAAATAAGAAAGATTCCCCTAGATAAACATGAGTTACAGTCTTGCTCAACCTATTATCTCTGACCATAACCCCAAGAATATGTTGATTTCTTTTTTACTAGACTCTATGGCTCCTATGAGGATCTGCAGATTGGGCAAGTTTCAGAAGCCCTGGTGGATTTTACAGGTGGTGTTAATGTGAGGATCAAGCTTGCAGCAGCTCCTCCTGATCTGTGGGATATACTGACAAGAGCAACATATAGCAGATCTCTTATGGGCTGTCACACACATTTAGGGGTAAGGCTTGGTGAGATTTATGGCTTCACAGCTGAAAACCATTCCAGACCTGCTTCCCTCTACTCAGCTAGTCATTATGAATCAGAAAGCAGCAAAGCACATTCATGACTTTCTGTAGAAATCACATCTTAATGTAAAAGTTTGCACATGGATCAATTCTCTTCTGCTCTCAGCTCCCTGGTGTTTCTTCTAGGAACTAATTTATCTATCAAAGAGCTTCTCTTAAATAAGAACCTACTGCATTTTTTTCATTTCTGTTAAATAAATTCTCCATTTCTACAGATGGTGCAGTGAAGCACAGAGACTCAAAGAATAACCCTATAACAGAAATAGAAGTGTGTGGTTCAGAACATGAATTCAAACATTGGCTTCCAAGGCTCAGGCTAATACTTCAGCTGTTGGGAGACCCTACTGTTCTGAAAATCAAAACCTAACCTCCTGGACTTTTGAAAAGTGAGATGGTCTCTAGCCAAAGATCTACAGTTTAGGACAGGACTTGCCCAATCAACTTTATAATTCCAATCATACTGCAAAATGTGGATGTTAGTTTTTCAGTTCAAACCATTCTCACTTTGCTTTGAGAGTCATCGTTTACACATGAGTACAGACATGTGGTATTGATACTGATGTACTGTGTAAGTAGAAATAGAATGAAAGATTTCTTTTCCTTCTATTTCTTTTCCTTGTATACAGGCAACGAAGGTCCTGAAGAATGGGCTTGTTGCTGGCCATGCCTACACAGTAACTGGTATTAGGAAGGTAAGTCTCTGGCCCTAATTTCTTGGGTACAATTTTATTTGAATGTCAGCCATTTTTAATGCAGCCATTCAAATAAAATTTGAATTGGGCAACTACAGCATCTCCTTTCCCAGTGCTCTGTTTTAGCCTAAGCCTTTAAAAGAGACTTTGTGTACTTTGTAAAGAGCTGCTTTCAAGGCTGTCAGTTTTAGTATCCTGACCTTGACATAAAGGACAAGTTTATAGATCAGCATATCTAAGGGTGGGAATGATTGACAGCCTCTGCTGAGAGCATCACCTGCAAATGGCATCTTAACTGTTGAGGACAAAAGGACTGGCCTTTGGGGATGCTGGGAGGATGTGCTGAAACCTATTTGGGATAAAAATGCCTTCCTCTGAAGTCAGAGGAGAGGTCACAGAGAAGTAAAGATAATCGAATACAAGGGCCAAAACAAAAAACTGTAGATGGACATGTGAGCCAAGGCTGAAGTCAGGCAACCAAATGGCTCCTGTGCAGAGGGTACCAGGTGGACTCCAGTGATCTGCAGGAGTATCACTGGGAGTCCCCCTAAGCTATTTGTCTAGAGGTAAGAGACTGTAAAATAACAGATGCCAAGAAATGGGAGAAAGCTTGAGTTTTTCTTCTTCTGGGCTGATGGACAGCTGTTTTGTCCAAGAAGATTGACAAGGATGGAAAAGGACTTTGTGGGACTTTGAATGTGTGATATGGATAAAACCATCCATGATGCCTCTGTCATATACTGAGAAAGCTGGAAGAGATACTATGGACTGGATGATGCCTGCCTAAGTCTCCCACTCACAGCTGTAAAGGTTTAGGTATAGATTTCATCAGTGACATGTCTACCTGCTCTGCTGGGCTGAAGAGTCATGCAGGATCAGGGCCGTATATGTGGAGCTCATGTAAAGTCAGCAACTCTGCTGTATACTGCCACCAGACCCCCTAGTTGGTCTGGCACTCTCTTCTCCTACCATGGCATTCCAATTAATCTATATGGTGACCCCAAGGGCTACATTGTGCACTGAGGTAGCACTTAGCTTTCATAGCAGTACAGTCCTGTCCCTACATAAGCATGAAATTAGCAGATGCTAGAAAGGAAAAGGAATTTTAAGGTCAAGCCTCCAGATTAGGAATCTGTGAGTTCCCTGGGTTCAGTTCTAGAAGGTAAGAAAAAGCATCTTAATCTCTTTGTGTCCTCAGTCGGGGTTGCATGTATTTAGATTTTTATCGTCATACTTGCTGGCATCTATGAGAGCAAACAACATCTGACATAGTACAGTGGTACAAGGCAGATGAGGACTGCTGAGACTTGGTAAACACAGTGTTACTCTTTTCTGCAGGTGACCTGTACATATGGACCCGAAAACCTAGTGAGACTGAGAAATCCGTGGGGAAAAATTGAATGGAAAGGAGACTGGAGTGACAGGTGAATTTAAAAAAGGGAAGGTCTGATGTTGAGTGGGAGCAAAGGTTTCTTAGAGGAAAGATGCTGCCATCTTCAGGCATGTATTAGCGTTGAGATCAGCATTAAGATGAGTAATAGTTGCTTGCGCAGAGCTGGTGTCAGAGCAATGACTCGATAAATTTGTGTTTCTCCAGCAGTGTTCACATATTTGGGCTCACTTGACACATGAAGCTTTAAAAACTCCAGCTTTTAAATGCTTGTTCATTCACTTAATACCACAGGTAACAGAGTCTGAGCATCAGCAGCCAAGCACTGAGGCTGTGGTGGAATGGTATGCAGAATGACAGCTGCACAGGACGCTCTGAACTAACAGCAGGCTTCAGGACACACAGCCCTTTATCAGGGACTGCAAAGTACTCCATGGGCTGAAGTTAGGTGTCTGTGGAGGAGTCCTCCAACCTGGTGGTTTGAGGATACACAATTGAGTAGGAGATCAAAGGAAACAACTTACGAGACAGATGTGCTCTATATTTACATCTGCCAGAATTTTTAGAATTGATTTCTGTGAAAGACAGTAGTTTGCATTATAGACCACAGGCAACTGTAGGCTTGTGTCTTGCTCCTCTCTGAAGTGGAGCATGTTTCTTCCAAGCTTCATTTGATTCCCTACGCAGACCTGTTTGCTGAGGCTCTAGGGTAGGGAGGAGGGAAGAGCACAGACTGATGTTGGGAATATGAGTGATTTTCACCTTGTCTGTAGAGCAGTAACTTCTCTGATGCGTGTCTATCACATAATGACAACCTACCAGCTGTTCCTGATGAACAGCATAATGAGAAACATACTGTAGGGCTGCCTTCGAAACGACTCCCAGCTGCCACTTGTGCTGTCCTAGCCATTGATTCATTATGCTGAACACTCCTATTACGTCTCCTTTGACAGAAAATTAACCAACAAAACAGGTGCACAGTTTTGTATTTTGAGTATTTAGAAGTTGCCCTTGTGAGTGAATGGACTGGTTGATGGAAGCAGGGCATTTCTGGCTTCTGCTGGAGGAAAGGAACTGGAAATGGCTCCAGGAAACTCGAGCCGTTTAGTGGCATCTCATGAAACTCATGGGAGGGTTTGTGGGCAGTCTCCCATGGCTGAAGGCATAGGGGGTCTGTGTTTAGTGGTAGATGAATGTGGAGATAAGTAGGGACAGGGATTTGTCTTCTATAAAAGGAGGCCTATGTACTCTGCCTTGAATTTGAGTTTGCATTTGGTTAGTCACTTCATGTTTTTGCCCTCAGCTCTTACAAATGGGAGCTGCTGAGCCCCAAGGAGAAGATTTTGCTGAGGAAAAAGAAGGATGATGGAGAATTCTGGTAATGGCATAGTCTTGCCTCTCTCTTTTCTGCCAGTAGCTGTGGGGTTGCATCTGGAGATGAAGCAGCACATTGCCACTCAGGTTGAGGCATATGTGATCTGCATCATAAGACCTCATGCTTGTGTCCCTACCCTACTCTTCTCTCTGTGACCATGTGAGAAACAATAGCTGACATGGAGGAGATAGACTGTTCTTCAGTGGAAGGAAATGAGGAAGAAGCAGGAAATTTCCAGCTCTCCTAGGGCTGCTGGACATATGGGCAGCTTTTCGGAGCTCTTGCTTTGCGTTTTATTTTAATGATCACTTCGGGACGCTCTTGCTTACCTTAATTGTGGTTTCCGCACAGCTTCTGCCGCGAGGTGGCAATGTTGTCACCCGTGTCCTGTCAGCGCGGTCCTCTTGGTGGCAATACTCTCAATCTCTACTGCTATCCGTTGCTAACATTTTACTCGTGCTTTCGGTACTGCTAGATGCTGCTGCCGTTGGAGCAGACGCTCTCTTCTTTACTGCTTAATAAAATAGGAGCATTACCATATGTAACACAGAATGGTGTGGCTTCGAAGTTCCCTGCTCTGTTTCCTTTCCTCTTTATAAGCCATATGGACTAAATTAAACTGCTGACAAGATGTCTTCTGGCACTCTTTCCCCAGGATGTCTCTACGAGATTTTAAGATACATTTTGTAGATCTGATGATTTGTAAATTAACTCCAGACCTGATGAGCCAGGAAGATGGGAAGAAGTGGATGTACTCATTGAAGAGTGGGAGATGGGTTAAAGGAAGTACAGCAGGAGGAAGTCTTGGATTCTTTAATGGTGAGGGGTGCTGTTTGGATAACTACAGGGTACCATTGCTTTGCTCAGTTACAGCACCTTATACATGTTAACACAAAACTGACAACAGGAACATATCCTTCTTGCTTAACCCTACAGGTCATAGGCTGGACTTGATCATCTTAGAAATCTTTTCCAGCCTCAATAATTCTGTGGTTAGAAATAAGCAGCCAAAGAACTTTAACTAGATTCTGCTATTACAGAGACTGCATCACTTGCAAACAGGGCAGTGGGCTTGTTACGGTATGAAATTAACTGCGAGTTCCTAGGATCGGTTGCCAACAATGAGATTTTTTTGGGTGTTTTGTCTTCAAATTTGAACTTCCAAGGAATTCCCTTCTGGAAACAGAGCAGGTGGGGTCACTAGTTCCCACTGAGCCCATACAGTGGAGGTCACAGAGATAGATAGTACATTTATGAACAAAATGAGCACCTAGCTGCAGGTAAACAGAAGTGTTATTCCTGGCTTTTCCTCCTGTCTTAGGTAGTGGTTTAACTGCTAAACTTGTAAACTGCACCATAAGATCAAATCCTTATGGTGTCTGGAGGTCCAGACAGCCCATGATCTATCCAGTCTGATGCCAGACATCATGTGAGAAGCAGGAAGCCAATTTTGTGATGGAAAATTATGTCAAACTGTTTTTAATTTTTTGCTTAGGCAATTTTTGGATGAACCCTCAGTACTGGCTGAATGTTTTACCAGTTGAAGGCAGTAAGAAAAGTCTGGGTTTCTGCAATGTTGTTATATCTCTGATGCAGAAACACAGCACCAAGCACCGGAACAGAGCTCCTCACCTTTTCATTGGATTTTCACTCTACAAGGTGCAAAGAATTCTTTTGTCTTCTTACTTTCATTATGTGGGAAAACTTATGGCCCTGTTCATGGTAGAGCTTTGCAGACCAAATAGTTTGTTGCATGCGGAGTGATCTGTGCTCTTCTCCTTGCCTGTGCCCAGTCTCCTGATGCATCAAAGCTAGGCTCTTTCATGCTCTGTGCCCCACTTGCTACCTCCTTGGCATGCTGTG
The DNA here is from genome assembly GCA_013397515.1 of Upupa epops. Classification (NCBI taxonomy): domain Eukaryota; kingdom Metazoa; phylum Chordata; class Aves; order Bucerotiformes; family Upupidae; genus Upupa; species Upupa epops. The sequence continues at coordinate 525,702 of VZRI01013642.1, read as the reverse complement.
TGTTAGCCTGCAGAGAAAGGCCTCTCACTTTGGAGCACCCTGAGCACCTCTCACTTCTCTGAGAATAGGTGCAAGAGCTGGGAGAGGGTGTTAGAAGTCCCCTTACTTTGGAGCAGAGAAACCGCTGAGAAGTGTTTCTAGGTAATATGGCAGTTGTTCATGCATGGATGTCATTAGTTCCCTGTGAATCCAGGGGTAAGTGCACACCACTAGAAGAAGCGAGAGTTTCCCACCCCTCAGTTCTCTGCTTCTCTCATTGTCTTGCAGACCCCCTGTCTTCCCTTGAACAGAACCATAGGTCTGGTTGCTGCTGTGAGATTGCTGTTAGAGAGGTGGATGTGGGGCAGGATTGTCAGGTGGTGAGGCTGAGGTTTCTGAAAGCAAAGACTCCAGTGGGACATAGGTAGCTGCTTCCCAGCAGTGATAAGGCTATGCTGGGTGAGACTCAGAGGTCCCTGTCTGACAGTTGCTCTGTTTCTTTCCTTCCTGCAGGTGGACCTACAGGTGAGTTCCTTGTCACAGGTGCTGACTGTTTGCTGGGGGACTTGTGCTGGTGCAGCTGTTGGCAACAACACTGCAATGGTTGTATTTACCTGTCACTCAGCTGACAGCTAGTAACAGAGTATTGAGTTCAGTGAGGCACCCTGGTAAGTCACTACTAATGCAGCACTATCCACTGAACCTTCTGAAAGACAGCTGTATCAGGAAGGCTTGGTGTCCTTAAAGGGGGGGCATTAGCTGTTCATCTTCTGTATAGGGTGTTCAAAGTTTTAGAAGGGACACCATTGTTTACCTGATCAGCACTTTGTCCCTGCTGCAACTGTAGGATGGTGCCCCAGTTCTTGGGTTGCACCCAATCTGGGCTCTCAGGGCAATCAGAGCTATGTTTCTGCTGCCTCCCAGAACTAGTTCCTTCCATGCTGAGAATATGGTGGAACTGATGCTGCAGGTGCTTTCGGCTTTTTCAGGCCTGTTGTATTTCTAGTGTTTTGTTTAGCTAGGAGCATTTGGAAACTGAGGGAGTTAAATTCTGATGTTAAGTTCCAATTTTGGCCCTGATCTCCTAGGGAAAGATTTCCACTCTGTTACTACTTAGACCATATCTTACGTGGGAATTGCTTTGAATTTGAGCTGGCAAAGAACTAGTTTTGTTGTATAGTCAGGGCAGCACTGTTGTGTTCCCAGTTACTGTACTTTCAGCATGGTAACCATCAGGTAAGATGCCACTCCTTCCTGACTTAAATATTTTAAATATCAGGATTGCAAGTGACTGGCAGAGGGGGCCTGAGTGTGGCCTTAGCATACTGTTGTGCTGCACCCAAGGGGGAGCGGTAGCGGCCAGCACTTTAATTTCAAGTTTGTAGCAGTTGCCAAGATCAATACGGAGAGATGGCAAGCCAAGAATGTCTAAGGTATTGGAACTGCAGTCAACAAAGTATTGACTGGAATATAAAAACTTTGAATTTAATATAAGGGCATGAGAAGGAGTAACCCTGAACTCTTCAGAAGGAAGATTGCTCTATTAGTAAGAAAAATATTGGCAAAGGAAGAGGAATAGCACCTCCACTATGAGGCTTCAGAGTGAAATGGCTACATGTTTTGAGGAACAGCCAAGATCGGAAGGTGACAGTGGTTTTAGTTAGCAAAATTATTTATTTGTCTTGTGTACTGGGCACTCAGTGGCATAAAAAAATCAGTTCTGTGTTGCCTGGATCAACACTTTAGCCATTCTGCTATTGCAGAAAAGCACTTGGAGAGCAAAACGTCTATATGAGCCATGAGTGCCAGGTACATCAAGGACACACACATGGAGTCAGGACATGAGACTGGGTTGTTCCTGCGGTACACTCGGATCATAGGTACTCTGAAAAATCCTCTGCTACTAGATCTCTACTGCAAAGGACAAAGTTCATGGTATTAATAGATAGGAGGGATATTGCAGATAGTGAAGAGCAGTTTCTAAAACAGTTTCTGCCTGGAGTCATTCCTGGCAATATGGAGACAGCTTGATCATACAGTGACTTTGTAGCCTCTTTAACAAGTTTTAAGTTGTGTCATAGAGTCACAGAATCGCATGGCTGGAAAGGACCTTCAGGATCATCAAGTCCAGCCCTCATCCCAACATCTTCCCAACCCCTAGACCATGGCGTCAAGTGCTCTAGCTACTATCCCATATCTCCAGCCTGTCCAAATCCCTCTGCAATGCCTCCCTACTCTCAAGTAGATTGACACTGCCGCTTAATTTTGTATCATCTGCAAATTTACTGAGGGTGCATTTGATCCCCTCATCCAGGTAATTGATAAAGATGTTAAACAAGACTGCTTCCAAAACTGCTTTCTTGCCATAGTTTCCTGCATGTACTGAAATATTGTTGATAACTTTGTGGGAAACTTAGTTGTTTGTCATATTAGTATTTGGCTTGGCCAGTGCATAGCACTGGGAGGAGACAGAGTCCTTTGGGTTGTGTTATCTGATTGTACTGTAAAAAAAATCTGAGATGTGAAAGCAGACTGTCTGTGCTGTGTCTGTGAATTCTCCATGTGCCTTTTGGTTTTGTTCAGCTGGCAGACAACATGTTTCTGTTTCTTCCTTTAACCATACCAGGAAAACAACAGAAAACTGCCTCCAGCTTTCTTCACTCGACATCAGCCTGTGAACAAGCACCATGTCTTCCTTGATGAGCGAGAAGTGACTCAAGACTTCCACCTGGAGCCTGGTGTTTATGTGATTGTCCCATCTACCCTGGAACCTCAACAGGAGGCTGAATTCATCCTACGGGTCTTCTCCAGGAAGCATATTCTTCGGTGAGATGCTACTGCCCTTCTACCAACACCTAATTCTCTGAGATAGTGTAGTCTTTCTGGTCTAATGGGTGGAGGTGCATACAGGCTTTACTCTGCTAAAAGCAGCACTATGTCTTTTAAAGAGGTTGGCTGTGGGGCTCTCCCACTTTAGGATACTCGGTGGCTTTTGGTCTTATCTTCTCAAAAAGTGTCGAGATGGGCCTACACAAGGGATTCTTGCAGCATGCTCACGTTTAGACTGCAGAGAAGAATAACAATTTTTAACTAACCATCAGTTTGCCAGGAGATCCTGCTGGCAAAGCTAGGATGGTTTCTTGAACAGAAATGGTGCTTTGGAGACTTTAGATGCTGGCAGCCCCAGCTGTGTGGACGTGAGGATTTCCCTCATCATGTGCTGCAGCAGTGGGCTGGGGCACTGTGGGGGTGCTATGTGTGTTAAGACAAACATACAGCACTGGTAAATCTCCATTATGTGTTTACTTCTTTGCATCTCCAGAGAAATGGGCGGGAACACCAGTTTCACCCTCTCTAAGGTGAGTGAGTGTAAGTGAGTGGGAGGTCTGTGGTTTTGTCTTTAGTTCTGAGTACTGGGGTTTTCTGTTGCTTTGCTCCACGGAAAGGCTGAGTAAGAATGTGAGTGCTTGTGTGCAAGTCCCTTGAAAGGGCAGTGTGATTTACAGGCAGGCAGAGTCCGTTGGACCAATGCAGTCAAATATAGGGGATGAACAAGTTATTGGGTACTTTTGTTGATTGCCTTTTTATGAACTTCTTCTAATGACACCATCTTACTTGCTCTGCTGTCTTTCCTACTCATGGCTTTTTGGAGACTCTTGGTCCATTCTTGCACTTCTCCCCGCTCCTTTCTTGCCTTGAAAGCTTTGAAGACATTATGAAACCTGAGCAATAGTGTTCCCTTGCAGCAGTCATTTTCAAAATAACTGCCAGTGCTACTGCAGCTTGTGCCAGAGGGTTTACAGCATAGGCTGTTCCTCTGGCATAAGCAGGAACATTCCTTCTTTCATCTCCTCTATTATGCTGTATAAAGGAAGACAAAGATGCTTCTTTCTCTTCTTGGCATGGATAGCACCTCATTCTTTGTTGTTGCACAGCTTGGGGTGTTCTCAAAGTACTTCTTTCTAAGAAATAGCATAACTATGAAGTGGGGAGCTGTTTTAAGAGTGGACTGTATTGGTGACAGTATTGATTACAGTGGTGGGGAGAAGATGAAAGGGCAGAGGACAAGAGTGCTGGTCTTGGAAATTATGTTCAGCAAATCTGTCTTGGATGGCAATATTTTTCTTCCTTCAGTTAATGATTTTAAATTTTTTAATATCTTCAAGGAAATTGTTGATAGGTATGAAGGCAAGATTTGGGAGGATTTCTTCACGAAGTACTTTGAACAGGTAAATGTGTGCATGAGCAGACAGAGTAAACTCCTTTGGAGCTGTTATGTGTCTCTGTCAAATTAAAAGCTTGTAAATGTTCGAGGGAGGTCTGGATGTGGAACAGTGGGCAACAGAGATGGGCCACAGGAGATTGGGCTGTGTGTACAGAGCTGATTCTGTGCCACAAATTCAACTGTGAAGCTTAGCAATATGTCAGCATTAGCACATGTATAGTTCCCTGAACAGCAGGGTGGGCATGCCTGGAACTTAATGCCTTAGGATACTGTAGATACAATGGTAGCAACAGGCTCAAAACATATCAGCACACCAATGGACAGCAGTCCATAAACAAATACTAAAGCGTTAGGCAGGGTTGTACCCTCTAATATACCTTTCCTGACAGGTGTGGATGCCAGGGAAACAGGAGAATGGAGAATAGAAGCTGACCAGGCTCATGTAATCTTCCTTAATATTAGTTCCTATTGCTTATATTGAGGACAAAGTGATAGGTTGTGTGGTTCCATCCTAACCTTTAGGGTGATGTTACACTAACTGAGCAAAGTTGCCTGGTAGAGAACACTCCCCTGAAATGTTGACATTTGTCATGAAATTGTGAAGAAGGATGTACAGCTAACCTGCTTTGAGAGGCAAAGTAGGTATCGGGTGTTCCATCACCTTTTTCACTAATTTTTCCCAGTGAAATAAGATCCTTATCAAGAAAGATTCTCTTTAGTGATATTTCTGGTCTGATTTGTAGTGCATTTGACCTTCAGGAATCATACTAATTATGGTGACGGATGTTTCTCCTTTCAGAAAAGGTGTCTGTATTTATTTAGTGGCATACCCAGTATTTGGCACACTGAATTTCACAAAGCCATATTTGCACTTTTAATAGCAATATTTTGAAAGAGACTGTTAAGAAGAAGCAGCAATGCTTTTACTTTCTGCCATTTGCTTTAAGATTTCAATTTTGAGAATGGTGTGGCTCTCAAGACATAGTGCAAATTGCCCCATGTTACAAGGTGCTGGTGTTTTGCTGTCAGGTGGTTGAAAGGCACACAGAGGTGAGCAGTGTTGTCATTCCTTAATGCATCACCTTGGCATGCCTCAGTGATCTGAAAACAGGCTTGTATTTTTGAAGCTTTAGCATAACAAGACAGAGGGGAAGTATCTGCTTTAAAAAGTTTGGGGACAACCTATTCCAAAGTTTCCATCTTTTTTTGTTTGTAAATGACAAAAGGAAAATATTTGAAGCCGGTCTCTTGACAGTGTGCTTGATGGGACAAATAGCACCAGGGCTGAAAGGTTAATGGTCTGGATCCTCAGTCAGTGTAAATCTGCACTACTGCATTGATCTTTGTGGAGCCCAGAGAACTTAGCCCAGAGCAGACTGCAGCTTTTCAGGCTGAGAGTCTTGTCATATTCAAAGGGAGTCTTTTCTATTGATTTTAACAGCAGCTGGAGAGGGGCCAGATAAGCAGACAATAGAGAAGGACATGCTGGGAAAACAAAAGAGGGAGAAAAATATTCTATTAGTTTATTTTTTTAAGTATTAAAAATTCTCTTTCCTATTACAGAATCCTGAAATAACTGCTGTTCAGCTCCAGAAGATCCTGAATAATGTATCTTGGAGAAGTAAGTGCTGAGAAATTATGTTTCTGTAAAATAAACCCTCTTAGAAAAGCCTCAGCTCACGTTTCTTGTATTCTGAGAAGAGAAATGCGCTTGGATCTAACTGAACTGACTCTTCTAATGCCATGTTAAAATTTCCAGAGAGAAAGGATTTGCTGGGGAGTGAATCAACATGGTAGAAATTCTATAAGCAAGGCAAGTCTAGTTTGAATTTCAGCAACTGAAAAAATGGAGGAGAGCAAGTGTAGATACTGTTTGGATGTGGACTCTGAATTTGACCTTCAAACTTAGCTTGACCTCAGCCTTTGTTCTGAAATATATTTCTTTCATTTCAGCCTGTGCTGCTGCCAGTCTCTGGCAGTGCCACTGGTAGAAGGTGTAGAAAATTAGCCTGGTCTGTAGGCAGTTATGCAGTGGAAGGGGTGTTCATTCTGCAGTTCCTAATTACTCTTCACTGCTGTGTATGCCTAGAACTGTTCCTAGCTCTGTGTTTGAGACAGGATGGAGGTGCAGGTAGCCTGTATAACTCACACTTGTGAGAACCAGGTGAGTGCTGACGTTTTCTCTCACGTGAGCACTGTGACATCCGGTCAAGTGGGAGCCCAGAGCGTTCCACAAGCTCATAATGTAGTCTCTGGTTATAAATAATCTACCTGCACATCAATGAGGTAACAGAGTGGCTGTTTTCTCTGAACAACAATGATGTTAGAAATACAATGATGAATCCAGTTTTCCTTCACAGCTTCTTATCTGGTTACAACTGATACACAACACAGAAAATGCACCATCCAGCCATTATAGGCAGTAAAGGAGATGAACAAAACACTGATGTGATGCCTTTTCCACTTAAACTGAGTTTGACCTTACTCCATTATCTACATGGGTTATCAAGTGCAGTTCTTTTGTCTTTGCAGAGTGATCCACCAGATACTGCCTTTCTGTGAGAAGACACTGTTGAACAGAGAATCTGTATTTTTCATAAGTAGTCACTTCTAGGACATTAATTTAAAGACTTTAAAACATTTTATTCATATTTATTAGACAGGGCTATTAAAAGATTAAAATGTCTTCACTTTCTGCAGAGAATGGGGTGGTGAGTAATGGTTCTCTCCCTTGCTCAGTGGAAGTCTACAGACAATCTATAATCATGATTTGCAGTGAGATTAGAGTCTGGTTTTGTTACTCTTCATGTAACTTATGGATGAACCAGGAATGCTAAGCTTTGATGCAGCATCATGTTTGCAGGGATGTCTGTACTTTTAATTATATTCACAGAGCCAGCTATGCCTGTGAAATAGAGATGCTTAGGAATGAGGGGTTCAATTAATCTGCAGTGCTGCTCCCCAAAGCTCTTCAGGTCAAGTGTCTTTGCCCAAGGTCATGCAGTAAATTTTGTTTGGGATTACAGCTTTGAATGTCTTTTTCCTTCCATTTTCTCTAATAGCTGAAGATAGTGCACCATATTTCATTCTGTATTACATGCCTGCAGGGAGCTCATATTGGATTTTCTGAGACTAGTAGAATCCATCCTGTTGCCTCATATTTTTATCATCATAAATGATGCACCTTCTCAAGTGGATGTAAAGTTTCACAAAGACTTTGGGGCCTGAGTCCTCTCAAGCAAGAGGGAATTTTTCAGGTGTTGTTTTTGGTCCTTTTTTCTTTTTTTCTCCTCCCAGATTTCCAGAGTTTTCGCCTGAATTTCACTTTGGATGCCTGCCAGGGTATCTTGGCACTCCTGGATGTATCCTTGGCATAAGTGATACTTCTGACTCATATAATACTTCGCTAGAACATTATTTCTTAGGACAGACTGGGTATTACTGTGATTTCTTTACCACCAGCACATGGCCCTGCTTATTGAACTTCTCAGCCTCCATAATGACAGTTCATCTGTGTCAGAATGGAATTAGGGAAAGGGTTGATTCCTGCAGCCTCTGAAATCAGTATCCAGGTTCCAATTGACTTTAGTGGGAGGAGGATCAAGCCTATAAATAGGTTTTTTGGGCTAAAAAATCATTACCCTCATAATTTTGTGAATCCTAGAGTCACTATGACTTTTCAGTTTATCTGAAGTTTTTTTTATGTAATGGGTGGTCTCTAATTGAGATGTTCTGACCTTGATTCTCTCACAAAGCTGAATGCCACTGGCACACTGAGTATCCAGGAATACAGAGTGCTGTGGAAAAGGCTACTTTTCTATTTGGTATAACAGTAGTTTCTGTGCCCCCTTGCAATATCCCTCCTCAAAACCTTTTAGTGTTGCTGTGTTGTTTTTTTTAAAATACAATTTCCCCTCCCCACACATGTTCTCTCCCTTCCAGGAAGTTTTCCAGAAGAGAGACACTAGCAGATCAGGAAAGCTTGACCTTGTAGAACTGCATGCTGCTGTGCAGGAGACAGGTGAGCCCACAGAGCACCTTGGCAAATCTCATCCTTTTTCTCGTAAAGGCTAGTAAAAATTCAGAGCTGGGAATCATCTAGAGAGCTGTAGCTAGAGCCCAGAAAGAATGGAAAATACCATAGACTGCATGGTCTTAGCAATGTCTGCTTTCCTCTTTATCTGGGTAAACACATCTGAAGATTATTTGCTGTGGGATGGGTTTTTTTTAATCTTTGCCCTAGTGTGGTCTCATGCTGACAGTTCTCTGAAACAGAAGTGTCTATTTTAGACCCCGTTTTTGAATCCCTCCTGTTCATTGCTAATTTAATTTTAAAAGACTGTGTGGGGTTGTGTGGATACAGGCAGGAGGCCAGATCTAGCTCATATTAAATTGCTACTTCTGCTCAAGAAGACAGCTGAGGGACTGAGCCTGGAAGTGTGGGACCTGCACAGAGGCAATAACAAGGGCCAGATTTTGCTAACATAGTGCCTGAAGCTGCTTCTAGGAATGGAAGTTGATACATACAGGTCCAAAATACTGGGTGAAGCTCTTTTGCTGTTACTGGGCTTTGAATGGGGGCTGATGCTCTATCATGTAGCTTCTTTCACATGTTTACAGCTTAATTATCATTACTTTTTTGCCCAGTTCATCTGAATTGGTGAAAGCACAGTGAGAAACCTAGGCAGACTCTGCTAAAGCAAATAAAAATCCCAGGCCATGGATAGGAAATAGTTTGATTCCTTGCAAATGCTGCTTGACAGTGCTTTTTGTATGAGCTTCCTCTGGATTTCCTTTTACTTCTTTGCTACTCACATGTGAAATACAGCTTTTAAACACAGCTGCTGCTGTTACCCTACAGCCCTATGAGTAAAAGATGTCTATGTGTATTTTATTCCAACTCTGGCAGGACTGTGAGTACAGGGGAACATATCTGACTTTAACTTTACATTTAGTGAAGATATCTCCATATAATGGTCTGGTTTGGGCTGGCTAATATTTTAAAGGACGTTTGAGACAAGTTGTTGGAGGGCTGAAGTGCACATTCACAGCTGTGTGCACACACGGCTGTGGATGTTCAGCTGTGTGCAGCTGGGAGCTGCTATCTTATTCTGCTTTTCTTTTTCTTTTATCCCCTTTTATGAAGGCATTTCACTCAGCAATGAAGTCTGTAATTTGATGGCAATCAGATATGGTGACCCTGACTTAAAGATCAGCTTTGAGAGTTTTGTGTGCTTCATGCTTCGAGTGGAGATCATGGGAGGTGAGGCTGGCATTATGTGGCTGACCAGTCAAGCTAGGCTGCCCAATTAGGCTCTGGCCCTTCTGACACTGTTCCAGATGGCAATGGCAAAATTAGTCAGAATTGGAAGGATTGGGTTCCTGAGTAGATCAAGAATAATCAATTTAAAGCAAGGGGCACATGTTGAGTAAATTGAGCTTTCTTTACCTTTCCACCAGTCACTTTATACAGACATTCAGGCTGTACCTATCAGAGTAGTTTAGCTGCCTTCAGGTTTGTAACACATCTCTGTAGGAGAAGGTAGGCAAATTACAGGTGGAAACTGCTCATTTTCCACAAAGAATAGAGCCTTAGAATATACCTTTGGGGGTGTGTGGCCTGTAGTCTGTGAGCTTGTGCTGTAGACACTTAAATTGTAGTGGGTGATGTTGGGACCACCTGCATGTTGAGGTTTCACAGTTGGATGGGCAGACTAAGGGGTATGACTTTATTCAGCTGCTCCCTGTGTCCTAGTGCTCAGCAACAGAACAGAGAATTCACGTGCACTTGTGAATCACCTACAAACTCTGCATTTCAGGTTTTTTCCTGAGACACTCACTGTCTTGGCTTGTGTTGATCTCTGGGTTCTCGTGTTAATACCCCTCTTTCATTTCCTTCATAGAGGCATTTCGCAACTTAACACAAGATGGCAAAGGGATATATCTCCGTGAATCTGAGGTAAAGCCTGTTTTCTGACTCTCAAATGCAGGCTCCTTCATTGCAAGTGCCACTGCATGCTTTGTTATATAGCATTAAAGAGGTATCTTGTATTGAAAAAGATACCTGATCACTTCCACAGTAAGTTAGAATCAACAAGGAGCATCAGGCATTAAATCTTCTGTGTTGTTACAGTTTCTTCTTCTGGAGACCGAAAATGCCTAATGCCCCATAACCCACTTCAGTTGCGAGTATTGCAGAGCTCCTGCAGGGATGGATGAGTTCAACCCACTTTCCCCATTGTTTTACAGTGGATGATGATGACGCTGTATTCATGAAGCAATGGTGTAAAGACGACAAGCAGAGGTGTGACATGACAAGGAAAGTTGCCTTCTATCAACTTCCTGTACACATTGGACACTAGGCTTAACTCTGCAACTTATCTCACATAAAATCTTCCCCTCGTGCATACAACATAATAACTACAGACTTGGTGGATTGGAATTCAGCTAAATAATGTATTTATTTTTAGTCCTGTTCCACTTCAGACAACTTTTCTGAGAAGAGATTGCTGGATGCCAACCGGGTCACTGGGGTCACCTACTTAATGCTGATGTCACCATGTTACTGTTACAGGATGGCTTGCATGTGATAGTACCCAGATGCTGTGCCTGAGTCTGGGAGAGAAACAGACCCAGCCCCAAGTGCTTTGTCACCTAATAGAGGAAATCATTGATCTGTAGCTGCTAGGCCCATGGTAGAGGGCAGGAGTCTGTGTGCTTGGGGGAAAGAAGGGGTGAATGAATGAACACACTTCCCTGGCCTGACTTGGAAAGGTGACTTAAGCATTTAAATAATTCAGTTTGCTTTTATCAGTCAGCATAGCCCTTTTTAAGTGAACCTAAATTTCTCTGGCCAAGCAATGAGCTGGGCCTTCAGCTCTTTGTTGCGGATGGAGGCTGTGATGTTTGCATATTTATTTCAGAAAGGCAGTGGGGTTTCTCTGCAGACTGTGAAGTACAGTACAGTGAGAAGTAAACTAGTCTCATATTGTCTTTAAGTTACTGGAGTCTGGCAGGGAATAGATGTTTTCTGCCAGTTTCTTTTTATAAAGCAGGATGAGAAGGAAATTTTGTGTATGTGTGCATGTACTTTTAAACAATGCAGGCACATGTAGGTTGTAGCTAATTAAGTAGTGGAAACTGGGTGTGTAGCTGTGAATAGCAATAGAGAACATAAGTGGGACTATTCACATCACACTCCTTGCTAGAGTTACTTGATGCATCTGTGTGTAGGCTCCCTTTTCACTTTCTGAGCACTTGCATTTTTGGGGGCAGGACATTTCCATGCTAAATGTCTGTTACAGGTTGCTGCTTCGGCTATTTTATTAATTTATTTATTTGTTTTCCATTCCTCTGAACAAGCACAGTTGTGGCTCTTTTTCAGTGTGCAGTACTTTTCCAGCCTAGTCTGGGTGCTGAATGAAATGGAGCTTCAGCGTGAATGAACACATAATGAAAGACCATATTCTAATGCTTTTGTAGGAAGGACCTCTTATTGAGCTGGCATAGATGGCCTTCCTTCTGGGTTTTTTGGTGACTTTTTAGGTGCTTAGTCTCATAAATACCCTTTTAGTGTGTGCCTGAGATTCCACAATGAAGTGGACTGTGGATAAGGATGTAAACCTGAGTAGAAGACTGAGCTGAACTATGTGCTTACCACTGCATTGAAACCTGTGCAACAGCATGCACATCTTCAGAGAGAAAAGCTATCGTATGTAAGTGTTCCCAGTTGGGAGGCATTAAACAGTAAAAACAACAGCGCACACTTTATTCCCCAGAACAGGCTGTTTCTAAGTGGTATCATTTTCATCCTGGTTTTACGAGAAAACTGTTAGAACCAGACAGATCACTGGGTCTGTACTTCTTTATTACACATGATGTATCAGTCATCTGTTGTGAATTCTTGCTGTGGTGTCACTGGAGCCACAGTGCAAAGCAGAGCAGGTTAGAGGGTGCAGGGACACCCAGGGCCCTTGGGCAGCAGCTTTGCAGTGCTGCCATCCTGCAGGACTCTGGGAGAGGCACCGGTAGCAGCTCCCAGCACAAAGCACATGCCCTCTCCCAGCTGTTGTGCCTCTGTTTCCTTTTGTGACTCACAGCTGAAACATGATGGTGCAAACTAAATTAGCTTGATTTAATTTGCACTCAGCTCAGTGGGGGATGTTATAAACACTGATTTACTGTGTGCAGGAGCAATACTGGAAGAACCAAAAAGGTTGATCGAGAGAGGGTAGGTCTTGCATTTTCAGCACACTGCAAAAAAGATGGTTCCTGGCACCCCCAGGGATGGCCCGGAGGGTCTGTTTGAGCACAGAGTGTACACAGCAGGACTCTGTTCTACATGATGAGATGAAATCTGTCAATCTTAACTGGGTTTGTTGCACAATGTGTGTAATCAGCTGAACAAGAATCATTTAAGGATGGGGAGTATGCTGGACATAGCTTTGCCTCATGCTGTGTGGAAACCGTGGTGCAGGACACCCAGTTCATTTTAATGTTGTACACATTGGTTTTTTATATCAGATTTTGTACTTATTTACTTCACACTACTTTAATGCAGAGCAATGTAATTGCAGGGAGATTATTTTGCTATTGATTACTTGATCCAGGAAAGAAACAGAATTCATCCATGCCATGAATCACTAAGCATTTGCAGCAATAAACTTTATTGAGCCACGTGACTTGCTGTTACAGAATTGTAAAGAATGCTTTACTGGGATGATTATACCAAACCGTGTACTATTCAAACTGAATTATCTGGCTCACAATAAAATGGTTTTGGCAAGGGCACCTACTCGGACACTGTGAGGCTTTTAGATTGCTAACAGAATAACATTTTCTGGGCAATTCTGAAGATATATTGCTCCTCATTTACAATGTGCATTGTGGAAAAAACGGTCTCCAAGGCTGCTGAAGGATGCATTTGTTTGTACCACAGTGTTTATAGAGATACTGAGCTTTGCAGGAGGTAGTATTGCTCTAGCAGAAATGAGAGAAAAGCGGGGCTGTGGCTTGAGAACAGAGGTGCAAATAACACGAATACCACGTAATGGTTGAAGTGCAAAGAAGAGCTGCGTGATGAGGTGCACTGTAACAGCAAGACTGAGATGAAATTGAAAGGAACTAATAAACCTTTTGCAAACAAAATACTCTGCTAGAGCTTGTTGCTGCAAGATACATACACACACTACTGGGAGTATTTCGTGTTTGTGGGATATAATTGGTTCACATGGCTAATGCGCAGGCAGGGTACAGCAGGCACCTGTCAGCCTCACTGCATGCGTTTGTTCTGTGTGGTCAGGGCTTCTGTCCAGATGGCAACAGCACAGGCTCTATTCTCATTCCTAACAGGATTCAGAAAAGGAGCTAAGACTTGCAGGAATGATAAGCATGGCTGGTGCGCTCATGGCCTCAGGGGAGAGTCAGGGCAGAGACCTGACATCTGGAGTCAGACAAAAGGGGAGGAGTTATCTTCTGGGGACAAATTACCCGTAGGAAAGTCACCCTAAGGTTGTGGGGCCCTTGCCCTGGGCCAGCCTGGGATGACCACCTTTGAAGAGATACCAAGCTAGCCCTGGTTTGAGATCGAATATTTCTGCCCGTTTCTGTATTACTTCCAGGGCAATCAATTAAAATGTGTAGGTCTACATGCTGGGTGGTCAGTGTATTCCTCTGTTGGAGATCACATCTCTCTTTTTCAATGATTTCATAATGGGCCTACCCAGATTCCTGTCTTACCTAAGGGCATGTTTGAGTCCTTTGCTGGTGGCCTTATATTCATGCAAGTGGCCAGTGTACAAACCACCATTGTGGCTGGCCAAGCTGTGCCAGCAGGCTTGTGCTGTACCCTGAGATGCTTAGTGCAGAGTGTTTTGGTTTTAATTATTAAGCAGTGTCTATAATCCTAACTCCATGACCCACAAACAGCACTTCCAAGAGCAAGCTGTCATTGCACTGGAGCCATACAAATGAGGACTTTTATACTTCTGAAAAGAAAAGCCTGTTTCCTGGGGCTGGTTGTGGAGCAGAGTGGTTGGAAGAGACAACAGGGAGTCAAAGCCCCTGTCAAATTCCACTGTGCATCAGTTCTTGCTCATCCCCTGCCCAGTCCTGCAATCCCACCAGAAGACTCAAGCAAAACAATGGGATTTCAAAATTTACAAACCTTGTCTTTTTATTTAACTTCCATTGTGAGCTTTCAGGCTACAGTTTCATTTCTGACCCAGTATGGAGGACTGTGGAGCCATTTCTCCCAGTGGTAGTCCTTCCGGACTCTGGCTGAATGCAACCCTGTGCTCTGACATGGAAGATGGATGAAAAGCTGAAGTTTCCCACAGGTATGGAATTTTCATCCAAATTAAGAAAATTTAAGGGCAAAAAACTGTCATTATTTACAGTGCTGAAGGGAGAAATATCAGATCACCAGGGTGCTGGCTGCTGTGTGACTCAGCAAGCAGGAATTGCCCACTCTTAGTCACTTCTGCAGTGTCACAGGGGAGTGATCTGTGTTCCAACTGGGATTCTCTAGTCAAGACCTGATCAGAACCTCATTCTCCTGAAGCTCAATTCATTAGCGCCTTTTGCATACCAGAGTATTGCTGCTCCATGATCCTACTGCTGTGAGCAAGACTTTTCTTGTAAGCAATGTTTCTTCCTCACTGCCATCCAGGAGCTTGAGTTATGATACCATCCTAAGGTTTGGGGCTTGGTAACAAGCCAGCAATCACTGGGTAGTTGTTCTGTCCTTTACTATCTGCACTCATGCCCCTGCACATTCCTATCCACCCCATCTCACCTTCCTCAAGAACAGTTGCGGTGCTGTGCTGAATAAAAGGGGAAAAGGATTATCTATTATTTTTCTGCTCAGGGAGCAGCTTCTTGCAGGATGAAATGCTAACGAGTGCCTCTGCCTTCCTTCCTGCTGTGTCTTACACTGGATTAGACCTAAAAAGCAGTATCACCGAGCTTGAAGTTCAATTTATCAGTGCAGTCAGGATTGATTTGTTACACTACCTATTCTGGGGAAATGAATGTCTCCATCGTGTTCCTTCCAGTGCAGGCAGACCTTTGTTTTGCTCAGATCAGCTATGTAATGTAGGAAGCTGACGTTCCACAGATAAAGGAAAAAAACCTCCAAATCCCGACTAATTCTACTCAGCCAGAGACTGATGCCACATGCAAAGCACCTACCTGCTGTTACGGCAGCTGCAGATACCAGGCAGAAGTGTTTCTGTTTGGGCTTATCTGCTACTTTTTTTGTTGCTGAAGTGGTGAAAAGTGCCAGAACAAATTCTTCTTGTGTGAAGTTCGTGAAGGACTGTTATTGTTATAGCTGGGTGGTCAGGTTGTTCCTTGGAGCTCAAAGTCATGATAAGAGTTGGGTTTGGGTTTTGTAGAGATTTTTAGCTGTTGGGTGGCAAAATGGAAATGGACCCTGTTATGGCTGTTGAGGAGGAAGGTCTTTACTCATAACCTAGCACTAGTATCTGCATTAAGAAAGCTTGCAATTAGAAACCAACTTTTCTCCTGGAACCCATTTTCAAGGAATATTGTTGTAGTTTGAGCCTGGCAGGGTTTTTTGGTACTGGGGAAGAGAGTTCTTGGTAAGAATCTTCGAAATGTCCCCAGCTCCAGTTACTCACCTGCCTCTGGAAGTTTGAGCCAGTTAGCACCTCTGCAAATAAACTTGTTTTGGGGAGAGCCCAGAGAAAAGGGGCGGAGAAGTCCCTGCAAAATCAAAATAAAGTGTATGGAGGAAGAGTCCTGTTTGTCATGGAGGGTGATGTGCTGCAGCAGGGCACTGGCCCTGAGCACATGAAGTAGGCAACTTATCCTGAAAAGAATTGCTTGCTCTGTGGAAAGAAGCCAGGCTGAAGTGGACAGGACAGCCTGAAGAATAACCCCCATGCTAGCCGTAGAAAGTCCATAGTGGACTTATCTCCTGTGGTGGAGGGAGGCCACCACATTGCCACAGAGATGAAGAATATGCAGCGGCTTTATGTCCCCTGAGGCAGAGGACATAATGCAGTTGGGCCCAGGCGTACGATACCAGCGATTGCTCTCCCCGTATGTTTTGGTGATAGGGCTCTTCTGTTGTTTGGATTAAATGTGTTTTGTTTTTCCTCAAATCAAGACTGTCCCTTCTTGCCCATGAACCCTTCCTGTTCTTGCTTCAGCTCATTAGTACTTTTGCAAATTGGAATTCATCCCAGACCTGGTCAGCATGGCCAACCAGAGACAAATATTTACAGCAAACAGTGTACAAATGTGAGACTCAAATCTTCAGATTCAGAAGACTTAGCATGTGAATTGCTGTGGAAAGCCAAGAGTGCTACTTCAGAAAAGACTCAGTATTAAAAAAAAAATAAGGTCATGTACTCTTCTCATGTGGAGGGAAGAGTTAAGAGCTGAGCACCCTGTGGAAACGTGGAGATCCTCATGCTCCTGCAAATGTGACTACCACATAGCTGGCTCTCATTAAGTGAGACAAAATGAAAAAGGTAGTTGCTTTAAAGTAGCTTTTTTTCCTCGGGTAAAAGGCTGGATTTCTTTTTTCATAAATACGCTGCGCTAGACATAAACCCCTTACGGCTTGAAAGCAGCTCTGCAGTGCTGAAGAGCTGTGGCTTGTGAGTGAGAAATTGGGTCTTAAGCAGCCCTGACCTGGGTGTTTTCAGCCTGGCTACTAGCAGCATCTAGGCTGAGGCTCAAGCAGACTCCTGCCTCTGCAGCTAAATGCCTAGTTTCCTGAGGGTGCAAGGAGAGGGCTTATGTCTGAGTGAGCCTACTGCACCCTTCAAAACCAGTGCTAGCTAGACATATTGCTCCAGAAACTGGGGCTGTGCCTGGTCTGCAAGTCCCTAGACTCAGCCTTCTTAATGTGTTTCTCCTAAAAACAGATCAGGTAGTGCAGAGCTTTGGAACACACAGTGAGCATGTCCCTTCCAGAGAAAGGGGCGTGGAAACAGCTGCAGGCCGTTTTGGATGCAGTGAATATCTTGAAAGGAAACATCTTTGGGTGTGAGATTTCACGTTGCCCCTTCTCTGTAACCTGTGTGTTTATGGTGTTTCCATTTAAAAGGAAGAGAAACTCCACATCAGACCCTCTTCCTGCTTTCAGAAGAATCATAACCCTAATATTAAAATCTGTCTCCTACTCTTCAGCCATGGGTGCATTTGGATAGTTAAAGCTGAAGGGATGAGGTGCTCCCCAAAGTGCACCGAGCAACACTACCTCCAGTTTGTTAGCTCCAGCTGTCTGGTGAATGTTGTAAGCTGTATGGGAACTGGCTCATGTTGGACCACGTGTCCCAGCACCGCACGCATGACAGTGGTGGGCCAGACCACTTGAGGATTTATTTTGATTCAGAACCATGCCTGTCACAGACCCCTTTTCTGAAGCCCAAGCTGACCGCATCTATTGTGACCAACTTCTACTAGCATTGTACTTTCAGCCATACTGGAGAAATGTTTGCCTGAAGGTAAGATGCTTATACTTAGGGATCACAGAGAACCATGACTCCAGGCCTCCCAATGCCCATCAGGCAAAAATATACAACAGAAATAACCCTGAGCACTTCCAAAGTAGTTTGATCTGAAAAAGTCATCATTTTTGACCAGCTGAGATGAGCACTAGTGAGAACTCAATTTCCACTTCAGCCTGCTCCTCTACTTGTGCAGGGCAGAGTGCAGAAGCAAAGCTCAGACACTTCACAGCCTCTGCTGGCTGGATCAATATTTTCCAATGTGCACAGGTTCCCAAGAGTGGAAACCACTGAGTTTTGCAGAACTTTAATTGTATCAAATGCATAAAATAAAGAAATACTCTATCAAACCAACACATAGCTAAGCATGTGTAGGATTCAGAGGATGAATTAATGGAAAATAAATCATATACTGCAAGAATAGATTGCAGAATCTGGTAAAAGGAGCCCCTATTTCTTCATTCTTTTGTAATGGTGCACAAGTACTGAAAAACACGTAATTGCAGGAGAAATCTGTTGGAAAGGCCATGTGGGGGTGCAATTCCCTAGCACTGCTCTTCAAATTACATAAACCATTACAATAAATTTGAAGAACATCAAAGAACTTCTGTCAACTTCAACCACCTGAAACAGATGAAGCACACTGAGAATTCCACATTGCTTTGAATTAAGGTGCCAAAATCCAAGCTATAAAAGCTGTCACTGGAGAGCTTACAGTGACAGCGAATCAAGCCCTCCCTGGTGTGAAGGAAGCATCATTCCTACTTTCTCAGATTGTTTAAAGCAACTAGAAGCAGCTGATCCTCAGGTGGCCCATGCTGTTGCATATGCATGGAAATTAGGATCAGCTCAGAGTGTTTCTCCTCAATTACTTGATATAAAGGATCATCAAGTCATTTCGGTTGGAGGGGACCTTTAAAGGTCATCCAGTCAAATTCCCCTGCAATGAGCAGAGACTCTTAGTTAGATCAGGTTGTTCAGAACCCTGTCCAACCTGACTTATATTGTTTCCAGGGTTGGGACACCTGTGACCACTCTGCGGGTCTTTTGTAAGTGTTTTGCCACCTGCACCTTCCTTGTCTGTACTTTAAATTTAGTTTAAAAGCCCTTTCTTACCCTTTAAGTACTGAAAGGTTGCAGGAAGTTTTCCCTGGACACTTCTCCAGGCCGAACAACCTCAGCCTATCTTTGTAGCTGAGGTGGTCCATCATAGAGATCCTCAGATCGCTTCAGTGTCCTTCCTATGCACCCATTTTATGAGGTCTGTGTTGTTCCAGTGCTGAGGACCCCAGAGCTGAAAGCAGAACTGCAGGTGGGTCTTATCACAGCGGAGTGGCAGAATCCCTTCTTCCAGCCTGCTGGCCACACAGTTTTGATGTAGCCCAGCACACTGTTGGCAATAGGAGAAGACCTTTCTCTAGTTATCAGATCCTTGAGGGCGAAGCTTAGTGAGATGGCATCCTCACTGCTGGTAAAGCTGCTTTTTCAAGAAGCTGTGCTGGATGCTTGTTTCTGTCCCTGTGTGGGTCTGGGAGCTGAGCTGACTGTCTTGCAGAGGTGAGTGGCTGGGCGAAGGCTCTGCAGCATCAACTAAGGCTGCTTTTCTAGGGTTTATTTTGTGTTAAGTTGGGTTTTTTGTTGTTGAATCATCCTGGGCTTGGGATTTCTGTAGTGAGGGCTGAGGCTGTCCTCATGTTAATAGCTGGTGGTTACTGTGAGATTAACCCCTTCTGCATTGCTCAGGCAGCAGGGTAAGAGTAAGGGTGAGTGTGCCATGGGGTGGCACAGAAGGTGAAAGATAGGCACAGAGCTCTTAGGGCTGCCAGGTTATGTTAGCCTGCCCTGATACCCTATTGCCTCCCAAAACTGAGGAGACTCCTGGTTGCTTCTGGACTGTGCCGGGCAGAGCCAGCCTGGAAGTTGAGCTCCTCCTTGTACCCTGCAAGCAGAAGAAAAAAAATTAAAGGCTCTATCCTCCCAAGTCAGGCTCTTTGTACAGCTTTTAAACCTAGAAATTGTTCCTCTTTCTCCTGCCACTAGTCTCAGCTGGCTGAAACAAAGAATAAAAGCCTGAATTCCCGTGGAGATGTACTCTAATGGCAGCAGCCCAAACAAGCTCCCTAGAGAAGAACAGTTGTCCCCTGGATCCTCGGGATCAAATCCTGGGATTTGAGCTTTGGCAATAAAATGGAATGATGAGAAGAGCATAGCTAGTCCTGTAAAGATGAATTCAATACCGGTGGGCAGAGCTCTATGAAGGCATGAGAAGCTGGGTGAGTGTTGGCTTTTATGTATAGTTGAGTTCTAGGTCTTTAGACAAGACTTAATCTTTTCTATAAACAAATAACACATTCATTTACATGAATAATCCACATTTCTTATGCAAATCATCTGCCTGCTGCTGTTTCTACTGAGAATAATATTCAGTATAATTACCACATTTATTTAGTGAATCTATTTACACAGAGTAGCGCTCTGTCCGTGAATGCTTTTCAGCAGAGAGGCCCAAAGAGCAACAGGGGAGCCCAAGCTGCCAGTCATGTGCACCCTATGCTTTCTATTTTTGTGCCGATAAGGCATTTTGGGACCATTTGAGATGTCTCAGCAAGAGCAGAAGGATGTCAGCATCCTGCTTCTGTCCCAGGGAGGGCACCTGCTACTAATGGAAGGCAGCTCTCCCTGCTCACTGGCCTGCTGCTCGAGCTCCAGCTAACAATAATGAAGCAAGGCACTCTGAATAATAACTTTCCTTTGGGTATAAGGCTATCTTAATTTTTTGTGTGTTTAAGTTGGTAATTGCCATAGAGTTTGAAAGTCTTCCAGGTTTTACCACTCTTAATTACGTTCTCATGCATATGCATCGCCTGCTTCTGCGCTTATTACTGCAAGGAGATCAGAACCCAAAACATTAGAGTGGTTTCTTCCAATTATCTCCCGCACACAGAGTCTCTGGTGTGGGATGGCCCAAGATGTTTGGAGCACATCTTGCTCTGTGTGGTTAAACCTGGATGCGTGTCTCACCTGGGTTGCTCCTACCTGGGATGTCCCTTGCGCGTAGCAGCAGCTGTTGGAGTGCTTGTTTGGGCAAAGTTATTACAGTGTCCTAATGGAAAATATTTCAGCTTTCTAGGACCCTGATTGCCTCTTTACCTGCTCTGTTTGCATTTATTGATCGTTCTGGTTCAACAAGAGCCTCTGGGACTAAGAAATTCTAACAGGTTTGAATGCATTAATGAGGTGCTATGCAGGGAAGGAAAAATAATGCTGTTGGGCTTCTAACTTGCTCTTGTTCAATAACAGCAAAACAAATGTGTGCAATTAAACATTACTTTGCTTTCTAAACAGCAGCCTTGAAATTCTGTCCTGCTAGTGAGGAAATCAAGCCGCTGCTTTGTGTTCTAACCAACAGCAATGATTTGGTGATGGGAAATGAGATGTTAAAGCAGCCGAGAATGTTCAAGGGTAGAATATTGTTCTTTTGTAGGTAGGCAAGATGTGCAGTGTGTTTCCCCATAGGAGACTACAGTGCATCCCATGGAAAGCTTGCTATGGAACAAGCGCAGACCTTGATGTTATGTACTCTTTGTGCACAGCCTAACTGCTTGTTTTAAACTATTTTCCAGGAGATGTGAGGTTACTTGCTAGCCCCTTGGAGCTTTCACGCTGAAAGCAGGAGATTGCCTGATGAAATATAAATCACTCTGTCTTTATGCTTTAAGCATTGGATTGTATATGGAAGAAATGTCTATTCCTAGACATTTAAATAATGGGATAGAAATCTTAAGATATTAGGGGATGTGTGGCTCACTCTGTTCGCTTTCTGGATCCCTCAGGAGAGGGGTGGGATGAATAGTCAAGAATGCTTTCTATGAAAAATTTTCTAGGAGGAAGACAAGGGTAAAACTTTTCATCCAGCTGTGAAAACACTCCTTCCCACAAAGCGCCTAGTGCAATATTACATGTTGCCAGCTGTGTTAATAGATGCCTAAATCCCAGTTGGCATCAGGCCACACTTAGATATCACAGAAGTACAGATTTGCCTCTGAAGTCTGCTTAACACCTGCACACCAAAGGACAGAGACACTAAAGGTGCTTTAAGGACAAAGATCTGCTTTGGCTAATGTGTTCTGTTACCCAACACCTGGCTTGGTCTTTATTCTGTTGAGTGTCACCTGTCCAAACTGCAATTAGAGCTTGAACGTGTCTAAGGGACAGTACTGCAGATGGCTAAAATGTCTGGTTTAGCATATTGAAGTAGCAAAAGGGTTCATTCTGAATTCTGGCAGAGCTCTCTGCTTTTTTAGAGAGGGACAGGAACATGCAAGTATATGTGTGCACACACACACAGGAGCACATCGACTTAGGAGGCAGCTGGGCCACTCTGCTTCCTCAGTGGAGTTCCAGCATCTTGGGTGTTCAAGGTGCCCAGGACCTTACAGTATCAAATGCTGTTGGTAAGGATTCATCTGCCCTGTACTGTGTTTGCTTATTGTTTGCTACATCTCGGCCCATAAAGCTGTCTGCTCCCTCTTGTCTCACATGGTCTTTTGTGGCCATTTGCAGTGACTGCCACTAGTTGCTGATGCAGGACCTGGAACTAGATGGTTTCCCTCAGCCCAAACTCTGAAAAAACAGGCTGTAGGATCATTAGCCATCACATTCCCACAGGATTTTCCTATTAAGTGCTAGTCTTGGAGAGCGAGAGCATCAGGGAAGACTAGAAACATCCAGAGACATCTAGAAACTCTGTTGTGGCAATAAGCCTCACAAAATCAGGACTGGCCAAAAGCAACCAGTGACTAGGACTGAAAGGGATCATAACGGAAGAGCACTGCCCACGGGATCTGTTCTTGTGCTCGCTAATGCGTCTTCCAGCCACGTGCTGAAATCAGCGTGTCACTCAATGTCCCTCCCATTGCTTGGTTCTGTGTTCCCACACCTGTTTGTACTGGCACCACTAGGCACCTGGAAATGCTGGGAGCTAGTAACAGACTGCATCCAATCCAGAAAAACATGTGCTCCAGCACAGGAGGCAAAGACTGGGGAGAATGTGACTTAGGCAGAAGTGCAGGTGGGTGGCCATTTTATTGCAGTTGCTAAAGATGCCAGGTAATGATACCTCGTGGCAGGCAACAACCACCCCCCATCACCCTCCTCCAATCTTCTTGTCTTTGCATTTGCTCCAATGGTGAGGGAGCTCAGCACTGCCTCACTGTCTGCTGTCGCACAACCAGGCTGAAGGTGAGAGCCCTACTTGTAGCAACTAGGAGCCAGTGTCTGATGTGTGCTGATGCCCATGCACTCAGGAACAGCTTGTGGCCCTGCAACTGGCTTGGTGAGAACAACTTCAATTAACAAATGCTATTAAAGTATGTCTCCTCTTTCTTATTTTTTTTGTGTGTAGCATTTCCTGACAGCTTAAACCTTTAATTAACTGGATATGCCATCGTGGAAAGTTTGCTAAAAAAGAATGCTTGAAGTTTAATTAAAAAGAAAAAATCCCTTTACAGTTACTGAAGATGATCTGCTTGCAACTCCAACAGTGACAAAAAGCCACAGGAATTCTTCCATTCCCATTCCTCATTGCAGCAGGAGATGAGGAAGTGCACAGTGATACCATCACCCAAGTGGAGAAGCTGAGTGTTTTACCACTTTGTGTTTGACCCTCCAGTTTAGGCTGTAAATGTAGGACAAGCTACAGCTCTGTTATCTGGGTGAGCCAAAGAAACAGCCAGCTATAAAGCTTTTACTTTTTTGAAGAACTGTAACTTACAATTCTCCCTTGCATTAGGCCAGAACTGTGTTCTGTGAGGGCACACAGAGGGAATAGTGTTTAGCAAAGCATTCGTCTTTTGGGCTCCTGTTAGAGTGCAAGGGCAAAGGCAGACCTCACCTGCTACAAGAATGTGGGATAATGTTCACAGTACCTTCAACAGCCTTCATGGAAGCTGCTTTTTGAGATGGTAGATTCTGCCTGAGGTAGCAGAGTCCTCACTGCTGCTCCCATCCCTGAGGGCTGTGTGCAATGGTAGCTATGGCTGAGAACCACCAGCTCAGTACACACTTGCACCCTTGCAGAAACATACCGTGGTGCTAAGGCATGGTGGTGACAAGTGCTGTTGAGCTGATGGACTCCCATGGCAAAGCCAACAGTCTTTGCTCCTGTGCAAAGGAGACTGCTCCCCTTCTGCCCACACTAATTGGGCTAGGAACAGACTGTGTGACCTGCAGTCTTCTGGACAGCTTTGGATCCAAAGAGGGATTTTTGTTCCTGCATTAAATATAAACCTGGAAGTGTCACTGATGTGACTGTTCACAATTTAAACACAGCTCCACCCCTAGACAAACACCTAACCTTTTCTGAGTCATCCTTGAGTAGTGGTGCTGGGGCCAAGGTCATGTGTTGGCTTGCTCTCCTGGAAGCCTGGCACCCAGGCTGTCAGCTAGGGTGATGAGGGACAACTGGGCTTCTTGTGAAACAAGCCAGTACTCAGCACTTGCCAAAATGGCTATTGGAGAGCAGGTCTGTGAGGTTTGCCTCCTCTCCGGCCATCCTCAGCCTGGTTAAATGCAGTAAGTGTTGCACACCCTCTCCCAGGGGCGGGAGAGAAACTTCTGCGCTCGTCTCTTTAACCAGGCCTGGAGCAGGGATCAGAAGGATATGGTTTACCACTGAGCAATATCCATCTTCCTGTGTGAGCACCTAGTACAGTGCTGACCCTTCCAAATGCTGAGCTCTTAGTTTTGAAAAAAACCCTGTTCTTTCTGATCTCTCTCTGCCACAAGCAGCACCTCTGTGGGGAAGCTGCACTGTCATAAACGGCAGAGACAGCTGGGCTGCCCCAAGCCACTGGCTGTATGAGATCCAACGGTGGCAGCAGGGCTCCATGCCCTAGAAGTTTCTTTTCAGCCAGAGCTTGGTGGGGTTGCTCCATTTTACAATATCCGGTGATGTTCAGCTGAGACTCTTCAGCATTTCAAGTTGAGAGTAGATTGTGATCCTTTCTTCTGATCACTTGAGTGCAACTGCTTAGGCTCCTTCCAACTTTCCCAGGACAAACTGCAAACAATCTTTAGGAAAGGAAATGTCTTTTTTTTCTGTGTAGAGATGTTCTCATATATAATCCAAACTCAAACCCAGGAATATTCCTAGAAAAGGCTGCACTGAAACAGTGCCCAGCCAGTGTCTGGACCTGGTGAGATGAAAATTTCTTTGACCTATGCTTTACAGATGCCCTTCAAATAGCAAGGAAAGCTGCTTGCTCTTCCCACCCTTTCCTTGAAGGCAGAACCATGAAAAGCCATCACTTGAGGTTCTGCATGTGAAAAGACCCCCTTTCCCTGAGGAATAGTGTCCTCACACATAGTGATGTGTTTGCCCACATCAGTTTTGCAATGCCAGCATTCACAAACACTAAATACCCAGTTCCTAGACTGTAGTCTCTGGCTCTACCACAGACCTTAAACTTTGCTGTTTTGGGAACTGGCCTGATGTTATGGACCTCACTTGTCAAGCACCCAAGATTAACAGATGAAAAATTAGGAAAATGGTGGAGGGTATCAATATTACAACTCAAAATTTTTTACTGCCATGGTTTGAATGGAATTGCAGAAGGATTTATATACAGGTATTTGAAAGTCTATGAGTAACTCTGAGTTTATAGGTTTCTAGTCTTGCTTTATTTTTGTTTAAGTAGCTCTTACCATCATCTGCTCGAGCGCACATACACACCCCCCAGTCAAAAGGAACAGGCTTTTCCTTGAGACAGCATGCATTGCCAGAGCTCTTTTCGTCTCCTGTCTTATGATGGGACCTGTGCACAGAGCAGCCACAGGGCTCCAACAGGAGGATTCACACTGTGTCACCGTGATGCTGTCACCCTCCTCGCTGGTGTAACAGCAATACCAGCAGGCAAAAGTCAAGCCTTTGCCCGTTATCTCAGCCGGGCACAGTGGGTTATTCATTACGGCACCAAGCCCTGCCAATAAAGCTTTCCCTCAGCAGAGGGAGTAGTTTCTCAAGGTAATATGTAAGATAGCATTATCTGATTGCATTTTTTGTCAGGTCCGTCCTGGTTATTACCTTACCTGTAATCTAATTTGTACTGCATTTCCCTGATACTTTCTGCATTTCCCTCCTGCATTTTGCAATATTTGTAAGAACTTCCGCTGAAAGTGTGACCTACGGAAAATACAGGGGTTTTAATCCAGCTTTGAATGATAACACCCAGGTGCCTTTATCTGGAAAAGCTCTTCTAGCATGGAGAGAGGTCTGGTAGGGAAAGCTCAGTACCCTCTGCAAACATGCTCAGGGAATGCTCTGTTACAGCATCCAAGGTCACTTCATCCCAGTCGGGAAAATACTAGCAGCTGCATTCTGCTTGTGACAAGAGGATCCTTTTGGTTAGAAGCCATTCCTGCTCCGAAGGGGTTAGAGGGGGGTTATGTGAGAAACAGCAACAAGCCTGTGCCAATAGCTAGGGTGAAAAGTCACTATAGATGTGCCTTAGCTGATGAGCATTGGGTCCTTCACCTTGGCTCTCAGGAGAGAGCATAAAGCAACAGTAGGAGGAAGAGATCAATACCCACATCCACCTGCATGTCCCCTCTAGGCTGAGGAGAGATGTCTCCTTGTGGCAGAGCTGGAGACGATGGCCTAGCAACCCCAAGCACGGGGTTGAGAAATGTTAGTAGGGGTGACAAATGATGCACATCATGGGAACAGGTGGCATTTTCAGGCTGGCATGGGCTTCCCATGTGACTATGGGCCAGTAGCTAAGCAGGGCATGAGAGCTTTCCAGTTTCTTCCCGACAGTTAGTTCTGCTCCTGCTTGGCTGTGTTGCTGGCATTTTAAAACAAAGTTAAACCCAACCCTGCCCACTGGACCTGGATTTCAGTGTTCTGGTAAAGATGTTTGGAAGGTTCTTCTTGAAACGAAGAAAGAGAAATGTCTCTTTTTGGGGATACTAATGACATTTTTATCTGGGCATCTTTCTGTGAATGTTTGGCCTGAGAAGAGCCCTGGAAAGAAATCAGAGGAGTACAGAGGATGAAGATCACAAACGATAAATTAGCAAGTGACAGAAGAAAACTGCAAGAAATAATGAAACTAGGAGGAGTGTGTGGGAAATGCACAGGAGAGGTTGTTTACAACATGTGCATTGGACTTCCCAGCATTTCACATCTTATCTCAAATTCATTCCATATGTTCCTTTATGCATGGATTCCTCTTTTTATGGGGTTTACTCTATAGTTTTTGTACTAATGTGAATGACTCGCATCTGCTCCAATAATTCATTTATTCTCTAATGTCTTCTGCAAAGAATCGCTCAGCCTGTGCAATACTTGTCAGCAGCAGGACTAGAGAAGCCGCAACTCAGGCAGGTGAGCAGGGACAGGTCTTTTCTGGAGTCCTGCTCTGTTGGATTTATTCCCTCCTCAGCAACGTTTGTAATTCCCATGCTGGCTGCCCTGAGTGGCCGGACTTGCAGTGCCCGGACTGTGCATGGAGCCAGCAGGAAATCCCCCAGCACACGGATAGTAGCAAGGGCCATCCCCACAGGACGCGGCCCCTGCAGCAGGCTGCTGCAGGCGCAGCACGGGCCAGTGATTATGATTTTATTTGTTAAGTGTTCTTGACAGCTCTGGGGACTCGCATCTTCTCTTCCAAATCCAGTAATTAAATTCCACCTACCTGAATTCCCCCTGCTGTTTCAATTGGATAAATTAATCTTCCGTCATGTCTGAGCCTCCTCCGTGTGCTGGTGAACTGTCATCGCCCCGGAGCCGGGCGAGGGCCGGGACTGGCCCGGGACAACTCGCCCGCTGCTCTGCCCAGCCCCGCATCGCTTCCGCACGCTTCGGTGCGCGGGAGGGGAGAGCGGGGCGCCCCGGTTACACAGCCTCCCCCGCTGCTTACACCTCCTACCCCCGTCCCCGGTGTCTCTGCACTGGGGCGGTCTCGGCCCCGCAGCGTCATGGCCCCGCAGCTCCCTCCGCCCCGGGGTGCTGTCCTGGCTGCCCTCCCTTGGCGAGCGGCCCCGACTCCAGCCCCCCCAATCCCGGCGCCTCCTCCTCCTCCTCCTCTTCCTCCTCCCCTCCCCTGCAGAGCACGCACAGCCCGGGACTCGGATCGCCGGCTCCGAGACGGGCGGGACCCTTCTCCCCGCTGCGTCCCGCTCCCATTGTCCCACGATATCCCGATCCCTTCACCGGTCCTCCATCCCGTCAGCCGGACTTTTCTCACCCCTCCCGAGGATGAGGCGGCCGACGCGGCGGCTTGTGCTGTCTGTGCTCGGGGTGCTCTGGCTCGCCGCTCTCCTCCTCTTCTTCTTCGGGGCGAGGAGGAAGCCGGAGGCGGCGGAGGCTGAGGGGCAGACGCCGGAGGTAAGCGGGGCCGTAGGGGGGCACAGCTGGACGGGGAAGAAGTTCCCCATGAATTTTGGGACCCCACCGCTCTCCCCTTAAAAGTTTTGTACCGGTTCTGTACCTGTGCGTGTGTGGGGGTCAGACCCTGCCCTTAGCACCCCGAGCCGAGGCGAGAGGGGAGCGGCCAGACAGTGCAGCCCGCGGTTGGGGCAGATCTGCGGGTCCCTCAGCCGCACTTTAGGGAGCGAGGGTGCCCGCAGGCAGCGCGAGTCAAGTGTGAGCCGGTACCTCAGCCTGGGCGGGAGGGGGTGCGTTGTCAGTCGGGTGTTTCAGTGTCGTGTTTGGTGTCCGACAGATACCAAGGGCATCCCACAAGCGCCGAGACCCGAGAGTTCCTCTGCTCAGGCGCTGGGGAAAGCAGGGTCGCTGCGGCAGCGTTTGAATGAGGTCCGATGTCCTCTCTGACCTGAGCTTAGCCGAGGGTTAACTTTCCAAAGGACGTGGATTAGATGCGGCTTTTAATTATACTGTTGTAAATCTTGAAGGAATTAAGCGGGGCTAGAGCCCGGGTCCTGAAAATCTGCTGAGAGCAAAGGTTATCCCAGTAGAGGAAGGGTGCGAGCCCTTGGCCCCGTTTCTGCACCAGCGACACCCAAGCGAGCGTTTGGCCCATGATATACATCAACTGCCTGCTATGAGATGAGAGTCTCGTATACGTGTCACCTCTGCAACTGAATTAACGACCCGATTGGGAAAAAGAAAGAGGAAAAAGTCAGACCTCATAAAGCTTACTTTGATTTTTTCATCCTGAGGAATTATTGGTTTTCCATGTTTTTTAAATAAAAATGATTGAGGAGGCTTTTTCAGGCTTTCACAAATCTTTCAATCCTAGCAGCAGGGAATGAATCCATGCAATTTCAGGCCCCCAAATAAATAATTATATAAATATGTATTTATTTATTTGAGCCGGGGAAGGCACGAAGTCACTGAAAACAGGCGACAAGCATGTTCTTATCCGTAACTATGCTTTGGTGTCAATAGGTTTCTGTCATAACTGCATTTTTAAAAATTGCAAAATAGGACCTGTGTGACGTGATCTACTCTCTTCTCCTTGAAGTGAGCATTGCTTCTCACACAGGACCAGCTGCAACTCAGGTGGTGTTGTTTTGCAACCTAATTTGACTCTCTCCTCCTGTTGAAGGCTTCCCTGCACAGAGGTACAGGTTATTGATGCTGTTGGGACCAGGCTGGGTTCCCACAGCTAGTGAAGCAAACTTCTCCTGTCACACTGAATAGTCCCTCAGTTTTGAAGCCACAAAGGCCACGTTGCCATAACTTCAGCAACCTGCCTGCTAAAATTGCCTCTCCTTCATTTCCCCTGAATTTTCCATCAAAACAGTTCCATCCCCTTGAGATCCATAGAGTGCGGATTTATATACTTTTTAATGCATTACAGTTTCTGGCTTTGGAAACTGCTTTTGAGCAGCATGAGTTACAAGCTGGTTGTGAGCTTGGGGATGTGATGTCACTTTGGTTAACCTCCACAACTAACTTGGGTTCCAGAGGCAGGGATGCTGCAGTCCAAAGAAATGCCTGGCCATGTGTCCCATTCCCTAGCCAGCTGAAGTTAGAGTTGTCCTCCAAAATTCCTCAAGAAACAAGTGCAGGTAGTGGGTTGCTAATGGCAGTGCAAATTCCGTGGCACAGCTGTGGTGAAGGAATGGAGCAAATCTGCATCAACTTGCCTGGCAGTGTTTCCAATGAGTTGTTTTTTTTTATGTAGCCCCCTCCCCCTCTGCCTTCTCTCTCTGTGGAGCTTTATTTCTGCAGCCATATGTGCACCGTATATCATACCTCATGTGGATTTAACCTTTAGACCCTTCTACTTAGGCTCCAGCTGGCAATGCCTCATCCTGCCTGTGCCTGTCTCCTGGCAGGGCTTGCAGCACGTGTCCAGTGCTGGAAGACTGTGGTGCCCGTGCTCGCTGGCCGGCTGCGGCTTGTTGATGGTCTGCCAAATTGCTGCTCATGGAGCTGCTGCCCTCGGCCATGTGGAGGGCTTGCCCATTCATTTCTATTGTTTTGGTCTTCATGTCACTCACAAATTACCCCAAATCCTGTGCCACATCCAGTGCTCAGCTTCCCAGTACTCTATGTTGAGATGAGCAAGGTCTCCAAGGACTATATTCCTGGTGTGAGGGGTCTGCTGTGGTCTTTGAGTCCTGCCCACCCCTGAAATGTGCTGCCAGCTTGGCCTTTTGTGCCCCTGGTAGGGGCAGGTGTTTGCGGTAGGTCTGACAGCGGTAGCTGAGCTTCCCCCAGCTACTTGTACCTGAAATGCTGGGCACAGCCATCTGTTGTAATAAACTTGTCTTCACTGCTCAGGTTTTTCCCTTATAATCACATTTCTGGATCTTCCATCACAGAGGACCTCACTTTTTGCAGCTTTTGCTCCCCTTAATCCCCATCACTTCCTTTCCTGACTCTTCTCTGCTTGCAGCCATATGTGTTGGGGTGGCTGGGGCAGGCTAAGGCTTGATTTTAGGTGTGGGAGTCCCTCCTGGCTGTGAGGTGTAGTAATCTTGCAGGGCTGGTAGGATACAGAAGAAAGCTCTCCATTTAGG
Source organism: Upupa epops (assembly GCA_013397515.1). NCBI lineage: Eukaryota > Metazoa > Chordata > Aves > Bucerotiformes > Upupidae > Upupa > Upupa epops. Next base: position 495,021 of record VZRI01013642.1, on the reverse strand, counting down.
TCTGTGATGCTGTCCTGGGACAGCTTCCCCAGTGGCTGCGGTTCTGTTGCTGGGGTTTGGGTTTTGTTTATTTTTCTTTCCCAAAGGGCACATGAAGCCCTACTGATTAATTAAGCAAAACTTGCCCTTGGCATTCCCTATCCTTTATAATGCCCCATAAACTGTGTGAGAAGAGGAGCTGTTGTGCCGTGTCTGCCTCTGCCATGGTGTGTTGCCCAAGTGGCCAGCTGGATGCCTGGTTAGCAGCCATGGGCTCAGCCCGCAGAAAAGCTGAGTCTGATGGATGAGGGGGTAAGGATGTGGGGCTGATCAGGGTTATGGATCATCAGTGCTTCCTGCCCTCCCTGCCTTTTGGCGGAGGGTTTTGAAATACTTTGCAAGCATTAATTAGTTCCAGCCTGTCTCTCTGCCCCAGCAGTTTTCCGGCTGGATGAACTGGGACCCAGAGAGGTTAATTGAACTTTGTATCCTTCTGGCTTTGGTTGACTCGGGAGGAATTGGAGTTCAGCCCTCTTGGAAAATCAGGCTGGGGTGACCCACCTGAAATCACACAGGATAAAGGCTGCGCTGGGGCTTGGCATGAGCTCTGGTAATCTGGGCTTGTGGCCCCATGCTGCTGCCTGGTGTCTCCCCTCCCTCCCTCTGATGATCAGTCCCTTTGCTTTACTTCAGGAGAGGGAGAAACATATAAATGAGTGTCTTAATTACATTAAGAAATAATGAGAGGCACTGATATGCAGGATTAATTACAAGCAAATTCCCAAATTGAATTGTGAGGAGTACGTGTGGCTGGCTCTGATATACAGTGTTTTGCCAGAGTGCCAGCTACCCTGGCTGTGCTGCAGCCTTGCTGACCTGGGGGATGCTAGCAAGTGAGCAGGTGACAAATCCCCTTGCTCATGTCATCCCCTCTACTTGGTGAGTCTGTATCAGACCAAGGTGGGGAGCTGGCTCTATAGCAGAGCTCTGCAGCAGGGAGGTGCTGGGTTATAGCGCTTGGGCCAGCAGCACATGAAGAAGGGACAAGAATGTATATTTTCTTGGGTTTGGGCTACTATTTCTTGTCTCTCCTTCCTGCACGCTGGCTTGCTCCCTCTGAGGAGTGGCTGAGGTGCAGCTGACAACATCTGGAGGGAAAGCATTTCTATCATGGGCTGGACTGCAGGAGGAAAGCTGCAGAAGAAAAGTTCCTTTTATTAAAAGCAGAGAGCTGGTACTTGACTGGTGCTGGTGTTTGCAATGCAACAGCTTTTATTACCGAGCGTATTGAAGTGCAGCTGGGGGACAGCTCCTGGAGCGGGTAAGAGGCTCAGCAGCCTGCTTGAAGCACTCTGGGGTGCTCAGCACATCGCAGTGTTGGACCTCAATGTGAAGGGATGCTTGCCAGCTTTGTGCCTGTGTGCCTCGCACCAGCCTGTGCTTCCTTCTGCATCATCACCAGCTAGAGAGCCTCAGCACCTGGAGCTCAGCTGACAGTCTCCAGATAATAAATTCCTGTCAGTTTTATAGCAGCAGAGCCACTTAACACATTAAAATAACTGCGTATCCCGTGAAAACTCAGATCTTGGCAATTAAGGGATTGAAGTGGCAAAGCTGTGGGGAACAAAAAGGCAGAGGGTTTAATACCAGGGAATATCGTGTTGTCTGGGGGAATGGGCAGGTCTGCAGTGGGGAAAAAAGAGAAAGTTTCTATCATGCATTTCTGGTGAAGTCCCACCCTGAAATCTCTAAGAACAGATCCATGCTTTCCAGGAAGTCCAAAGCTTTGCTCTGGTGCAGGTGGTGGGGTGGAAGCTGGTTGTTCTCTGCTGCTGGTGTTTTGAGCAGTGGATGTGAAAACAAAACACTGTGCCCAAGCAGTCCTCTTCTGTGTGACCAGATGGGGCTGGGCTGGTGTATCAACAGGTGCCGTTTCTCAAGCACTTGCCTTCTGGTGGGCTTGGGAAAGAGGTTTTCCCAGCACAGCCACCTTGTACAAAATACTGTTGTCCTGTGGAGCAGGAGTGATGCCAAAGTCAGCACCTGGTCACCAGGGTGTGGACAAATGATGAGCAGCCTGTCTTGTACATCTCATTTAACTCATCTACCCACTGTGCATCAAGACACTCACTCTCCAAGATACCTATGAAACAATAACCAGACAATGAAAGCCCTGCTTGCTTTTCACTGGTAATTGCAATGAATTAATCCCCCCCCCCAATTAGATTCTGATAGAGCTCCATGTTGCTGCTGTGACTGATGGGGGCATAAACATTGATTGAACAAGAGCTGTTTGCTCTGCAGAACGATGAGCATTGGTTTGTCCAGGTGCCCTTCTTAGCTTGGTGCTTCTAAAATCAAAAGCCAGGGCAGGAGGGGTAGGATGCAACGATTCTTCTTCTTTGCAGGTAAGATGATAAATGAACGGTATGTGACAAGAGGTATTGAGCACCAGGAGAAAAAGACTTTTTGTTCTGCTCTGGAAGGAGCTGGACAAGCCCTACTGCTGTGCTCCAAAGGGCTGCTGGAGGTGGTGATGCTCCTGGGGTGAGGTGAGCTGGGCTGTGGACTGTCATAGTTTCTCTTGTAATCTTCTGGCAGGGTCCCACTGGATCATCCTGTGTGCTGCCAATATGATTGCTCTGGGCTGTAGCACCTTGTGCTGGCTGGCGTAGCATGGCAGGTCCCCTCAGTAGGTGACAGAGGAGGTCTCTTGCCCCTACAGCCGGGTTTTCAGGAGGGCTCAGATCTGCCTCATAGCCCTGAGCCCTTGGTGACCCTTAGCGGTGGGCTTGACAGCAGAAATTCCTGCTTTTGAGCAGGAAGTTCTAAACCAGCTCTGAGCCTGGGGTCTGTCTTAGCTGAATTTGGTTCCTCTTCCTTTGCTGAGACACCTCTGGACCTTGGCTCTATCCATGGCTGCCTGTGGGCAAGGGCACCTGGCACACAGGACAGCTGCAGGGTAAAGGTGATAAATGGCTGTGCCAGGGGGAGACAGGGCTGGGGAGCATGTTATGGTACTGGGACTAGAGGTTATTTTTCCCTCCCAGAGTTGAGAGGTTTGTAGGTGTAGAGACAAGGGCTAGGCACACAGGATACTCTCTGCTGAGCTGCTGTTGTTTTCCTGGCAGGAGCACAGATACTTTGAGGTCAGTGCTGGGACAGGCAGTCTCACAAACAGCTCTGTCTTATAAGCCCATATAAGTGCAGGTGTAGCATCATTGTCCCAGGCTGCCCAGTCCCAGGTAGCTGAATACAGGGGTTTGAAGAGAGATGTGACCTAAGTGGTTTTCTTGGATCTATGGGTATGCACGTCCAGCACGTGCAGCCCATGGGATGCCAGTGTGGCACCTTGGGGTGCTCTAGTCTGGAAAAAGGAAGCTTGGGAGAAGCTGTAAAAAGAAACAGTGACCTACTGCAGCTGGGAGAGAGAAACACAGTTGTAACTGTTCCCTTCCATGGGGGCAGCCCAGCATTTGGTGCAATAAAAAACAATTACGGGGAATGTATCTGCAGAGAAAGCGAAAGTAGGATCTGTGTAAGAAAGTAATTTACGTGAAGGAGTAATTATGTGTAGCCTAATGACAAAGGGTGCAGTGGATTGACTATTAATTGGAGTAGTGTGAGTAGGAGATTACTGGTGTTAGCTGTGTTTTTCTTGCTGGCTTCCTACCATTTANGGGGGGGGGGGGGGGGGGTGGTTGTTTTCAATCCACTTTCCCATGCTATAAAAAAGCCATTTTCCCCCTCTTTCTCTCACAGTGAAATGCTCAGTTTTTGCCAGCAACACTTAGCACAGTTGCTTACTAAGCTGCAGTTAAATTGATTTCCCACCCTTTTCCCCCTTTTTTGTTCCAAAGTCTCTGCAGGAGTCAGTGTTATAGGAAGAGTGAGCCAAGGAGGAGATCTTGGGGCCCCATCTTCTGCACATGTAAATCAGCATCTCTCCACTCTTCCTGTGTAATTCCACATCCACAGGAGTTGGATGAGGTAGGCTGCATTAATACAGGCTTTTCCACATAGCTGCCACGCTGATGGGAGCGGTGGCACTGGGTCAGCCTGTAGGACACCCAAAGCTGTGGCTGAGGGATGGGCCTATGGGAACCTGTGACATGGGAGTGCTGGGCGGAGGATGGTTTCTCATCCTTAGCATGTGCCTTTGGGAAATGATCGGTGTGACAGTTCAGCAGGACAGGCAGCATTAGCAGTAGTTTGCCTTTGAGCCCACTGTTTGGAAGTCCCTTATGAGCCTTAATTAACCCTTTCTGCAGTCCTGAGGGAATAAGAGGAGCACTGATGCTTCAAGGGTTTCAGGAAGGGACAATGTGCTGGTTTCACTTGGCCAAGGCAGGGGTGTGTTGGCTTGGGGACTACCCACAGCTAGAAGGGGAGCAGAGAAGCACTGGTGGTGGCACCTGTGGGGCTGGGGGGCCCTCATCCCCCCTGCCAAGCCCTGCCTTTCTGTACATAGGCAGAAATTAGTGATGATTTACTGCAAAGCAGCTTGAGCTCTGGCTTTGTGATATTATTTAGAGGAGCAAGTGAGCTAATGATTGCATCTTGCCTCAGAAAGTCTGTGGGAAATGCGGTGCCAGAAGAGAATTGATTCAGAAGCAAAACAGCTTCATTTTCAGATCAGGCTGAAAGACAAGGGAAAGATATATAAAATCTTTTAAAAAAGAATAATAATAATCTATCTTTCCCCCTCTGTCTCAAGTGCAACTGTTTTAGCCATCCCTTTCTTGCTTTTCTAGTGGAAATGCCAACAATAAACCTGATTGGAAAGTGATATGAGAACAGGGTTCGTGCGGTGCAAAAACAAACGAGCTCTGAAATCATCTTCTATTCTCTAAATATTATTCACAGAGCCAAGGAAACTGAGATGGATTTTTTTTTAAGCCACTGAAGGAATAATTCCAAAGGATGTAATTTGGCCCAAGCAAGGAGAGCAAGGCTGCTTTGTCTTGGCTTTCTAAATAGCTTTGCCTGCATTTAGACACACACCATTTCCTCCTCAAGGACCACTGTCGGCATCCGCCGGTTACAAACACACCTCATAACACATTATGGAGGCACACGGCTCGTAAACAAGACACGAGGGTGTTCAGTGGTGCGGGTCTCAGTTGCAGCCCCCCTCCCCTCCTGGCTGGGGAGACTTCATACACTTCTTTCTTGTGCATTGAATTTTTAGTTGCTTGCCATTAGGCAAGATGGGGAAGAGATAGGAGGAAGGAGTTAAAGGTGCGAACTGGCTAATTTTTGATGGCCTGGATTAGTTATTAAACATGGATTTCATTTTTTTAATGAGGTGCGTTTTTCTTCTGAGTAAGGGTAATTAGTTCTACCCAATGGGTGGATTCAGGGTCCTTCAGAAAGGACTAATATCCTCTCATACCATTAGGGGTTGTTGTCTGGCATGCAATGCTTCTGCACTTTGGCCTTGCCCAGCTGAAATGCAAAACTTGTAGTCTGACTGGGGAAGGCTGGGCTGGGAGGGGAGCTGCCACCTTGCACAGTTCTGCCTTTGGACAAGACTGGATGAGGAGGGTGTGGGAAAGAAGACCCACAGCATCTATAATGCCCCTTGCATTTTCCCAGTGTGAAAATATTGTGTCATATGGGGAGAGAGAGACTCAGACGTGCAGTAACCAACCATCTGTTCCTGCAACAGGGATCAAAGTGGATGAAAATGTGTGTAACACTCAGAATTACACCAGGTACCCTGTGCAGGCTGCATACAGTCTGCTCCTTTTGGTGGTGTGGTGTGCTCTGTGAAAAACCCTCCCATCCTGCAGAAACGCTGGTTTAAGTCTCTTACGAAAGAACAAACTCCTGTGCAGCCTTTGGGGATGGGCACTCAACCCAGCGGTGCCCGGGGATCCTGTTCCACTGACCATAGCCTGGGAGGACTCAGTCCTGGGCTGGAGGAGTGACAGGCACTGCCTGGGTCTGACCAGCACCAGCCCTCCTGCCCTGTTACCACAGCATGGAGCTAGGGAGGGATGGACAGGCAGCTTGCTGGGGTGGATGGATGGCAGGTGTCTTGGGAAGCCACTGACAGTGGCTCTGCTGTGGGGCTGAAATGCTGGGAGTGAGAAGGAAAATCAATGTGCCTTTTCTTTTAAGTTTTCACATTTTTAACCATATGATTAAGTCCCAACAAAAATCTTCTGGGTGTTTGAAGACCAAAGGTGAGGTTTTAAAGTGGAGTGTGCTGGAGTACCCTTCTCCAGTCTAGCCCTTAGGAGGGTGCAGTTTGAATCCTGCCTGATGCAATGATGCACAGAAGTGCCCACACAGTGTGCTGAGCACCTCTGCTTCCTTTTCGAGGGACTGTTGTGGTTTTTACCCTACTGCTCTCTTCTGACCCCAGGCCTGTAGATAAATGAAGGACAGCATCATGTACTTCCCTGCAGACTTCTCTGTTGTGCTCGATGCTTTGGCAGCCAAGGCCTTCACACTCTGGTAATTGTATTTGCGCAGCTTCTGGGTGAATGAGGACGTTCATCCTGCTTGCAGAGGTCATACGTGAAGGATTTGGTTGGCACTAGAAAAAGTGAGAGGACCAAATCTACAAACAGCCTGATATCTGTTGAGACTTCAGCCGCTGTGGTCTTAGGCAGTGTCAGGTATTTGTGCCAAACTAGGCTTCTCTTGGTGGTGTTCTTGAGGGGGGAGTGAAATACCTGAGCCAGTCAGGAGGCTGCCATCTGCCCCATTTCATGTCTCAGTCCAGAGCTTGGCGAATCTTGTAACAAGACCGAAGCAACTTTTTTCCTCCCCAGTTTTGTTATTTGAAAGAGTCTGGTTCTCCCTGCCCAACCCTCAGTGCCCCAGTAGGAGAAAACCAGGCAGGACTGTTTTGAGGGAAAGAGCTGAAATTTAACGTTACACTTGTAAGAGCCAAAAAATCGCACTGGGTGATGAGCGGTGTGTTGGTGCTGCTGCTGGTGATGTGGTCCCTGCTACTGCACACAGGCATGAATGTACCTCCTCAACTGAGGTGGGAATGCTCCCTCAGGATCAAGAAACATGACATTTCCAAAATCAAATGTAAGATACAAACACAATCTACCTGACATGGTGAGAACAAGCTCTGGCAGGCATCCAAACCCTGTGGAAAGTTGTTCTGATGCAGTTCTTCACCTGAGGCACCATGGGGCTTGGGGCAGTGAGGACACCTTGCCTTACAGGACTAGAGGAGGTGAGGACACCTTGCCTTCTGAAGGCAACATTAGTGAAGGAAAGGCAGCTGCAATGTGGCCTCTGCAAGCAGAAGCTCCATTAGTACATCTGAGACAGGAGAAAAACACCTCAGCACTTGAGGGCACTGGCTGCTGGGACGTGAACCGTGGTCAACCTTTCCCAACAGACAGAAGTAGCGTTGTGCAAAACTGGATTTCTTTTGGAGATCAGGCCAAATCCTGACACCAGACATGTGCCAGAAGACTAAAACAGCTCTGCTATTTAACCAAGCCCATGTACGTTTGCTGTTTAACCAGAGCGCTGTGCTTAGACCACGGTTGAACTGTGGCAGCAGCTGGTGTACAGGCACTTGATGCAGTTGGACCAGCACTCTCAGGGTCTGCCCGTGAGAGCTGGAGGTGACCTCATTAAATAAAGTCTAATTGGCACCTTTCAATCTCAGTGATGCCTGCATGTGGACACTCCTGTTTTGGATGAAAGCTTATTCTGCTTCAATTACTTTAATATCTATATAAGCTGAATAATTAAAGGTGTGAGTGAAAGGTCAGGTAGTTATTTCCCTTCCCTGCACTGAGCTAACTGGTGATGGGAGTTCCCAGCAATGTCAGTGTTTGTCCAGCTGAAATCTGCTTGTACTGTGTCACATCCAAACAGTTCTGAGTTTCTACAGGTAAATATCAGCTGGGATCGACTCATTTTTGATAGAGATCTGGTATCACCACTGGTCTGGCATTAGGGCCGGCAGTGCCTATGGCCTTGGCCTGGTCTCTTGCTAAATGCAGGCTTGGGACTTGTGATGATCTCCCCATCTTCATGCAGAGCTAGCAGCCCTTACTGTATCAGAAAGATAAAGCCAGATGAATTCCCACCTTTTCCCTTCCTTATTTCCAGAAGCTGTTTCTGGTCCATGGGCCAGGAGTGACTTGGCAGGCATTTCATTATAGCCGGCTGCAAGAAGTAACTGGCCATGTCTGCATTAAATCACAGGGAACTTTTCGGAATGCTGTTGTTAGTCCAGTAAAATAATAATACCTTGGATAGTTTTAAAGGCTGTAGATCTTCTTCCTTGGAGAACAGACTACTGCTTGACCTGCAAAGTGTGATACATCTCTGGTTCTGAGGTACAGATAAGCTCATGCCATCCTCAGGATTTCTTTTCTTCCCCCAGCAGTCCTTTACCAGCCCCTCAAACATGGGTGTAGGAGATTAATTTGCTGAAGGTGTTAATGTTTTCTCCGTGTTACAGGCACCCAAATTCCACACTGGGTCAGCTTTCAGTGAAAGAGGCTTTAAAGCCACCCAGTTCATCCCAGCGCGTGCTTAAGGGCTTTTGCCACATGGGATTAGGTTTTACAGAGAATGCGATAGGAAGCCAATGCTTGCTTTTCTGTAAGCAGAACTGATTTGGGATGCCAGGAGCAAGATGAAGTTTGATAACCTAGCAGCATGGTTTAGTGCTTTCCCTCGTGCTGCCTGGCTGTGCTCTTGCAAGGAGCCACAGTGTGATTACAAGGGCTGTTAAATGCCCTTAATATTCATGCTGTTAGAGAGCGTGGCTCCTGCAGGCTCTGCTGTCTGCTGCTGTTTGCAGCAGCATTGCCCTGATGATTAAATCAACGATGCTGCATAGAACAGCGTGTGAAGCCCCTCCAGCCAGGAGATCCAGAGTCAAATCCCTCCTGTTCGCCCACCTCCTTTTCAATTCGTCTCTGAAGCAACAACATTGATAAAGCAAACAAAACAGAGAGGGACTGGTTCAGAGCACAAAACGAGATAGGAAATGAGCCCCTTGCAGAGAGGTTAAGAGAACAGGGCAGGAGTGCTGTGAGGGAAGGCAGCTGGGGGGCAGGAGGACACTATGTGATGCAGTGCTGCTGTCCGTGCTGCTTCTCCTGATTCGCCTTTCAGATACGGGTGGCAAAAGCAGCAGTCGGAGCCTTGTAGATGCATGCATGTGCTTGGCAGTGCCACAGATGGATGAGTGGCAGGTGGTGCTGCGGTGGCAGCGTGGGGAGGCTTTTGGAGCTAAAGGCAGCAGCTTCTTATTGTGAAAGAGCCCCATTCCATCCTGATCTCTGGTCACTGAGCAGAACCCTGTTGGGTTTTTCCCCATGGATCAGCCAGTGTTTGGTTTGGGGAGTGTCTGTGCCCTGCCATGCCCGTGCCATTGTCCATATCCTGGGTTTCTTTGTCTGGCACTGGGGCACAGCTGTTTCCCTGGCACAGCCTTGTCCCTCGTGTGTAGCCTCAGCCACTGCGGAGGGGGCTTCAGCCTTTTAGAGGAAGGAGCCAAAAGCAGTTTCTTTGTGCCCTGCTTAAGTTGTTTGGCTGGTCCTCATCCCTCTCAGTGCCCTGGGGCTGTATTCTTTCTCCTCTGCCTGCTTCCCCACCCAACAGCAGCCATCACAAGTGGGTGCCTTGCCTTGGAGGTGGCTTGGTGCTTCTGTTTGGCTCCAAAATGAGTGTGTCCATCTGCTCATAAAGACTTGGATTGATCTTGTGAGGCTGGCAGCTTTGAAAGGCTTATGGGTGTCTGAGCAGGGTGCTGAGATGAACAGCCCTGTCAGTGTGGAAACACTGGGGACCTTTTGCAAAGCTGATTTGTGAAGGCACTGCAGTGGCCTCAACATCCCCTGTTCTGTGCTGGCATCGCCTGGGAGGAGCAATAACTTGTTTCCATGGCTTTTGCAGGGTCTGGGTTAGAAGAGTCCTGGCCAGGTGGCCATTGATGATCCTGTTGCTTAATCGTTCCCCTGTCGGTTTGAGTTAAGGAGAGCAGCGCAGTGGGGACACCTGGCTGGGTGCTGGCAGGAGGCTGAGCTCGGGGTTTGCCAAGCCTCCATCGATTTTTGAGTTTGTCACATTGTTCATTAGGAGAAGGAACATGAGCTAGTTGCTTAGCAGAAATGCTTTGAGGTGAGGAGCAGGTTTCTCTGCTGCCTGGTTTGGGTGGGGGGGAGAGTAATCTTGCCCAAATCTCTTCTCCTGAAGTGCTCAGCCCCAAACCTTCTGTCCCTCTGTACTTGGTACTGCCCCATCCTCATGGATTTGCCACAATGAGAGTGAAGACAATTGCACTGATGGTACTCTTGGTTTGTGGGATAGGTTCTGCCCTGTCTGTCTTGCTTGTCCTGCTGGGCTTCCGTGGCCAAGTTCCCATTGTGTGTTGGGCTCGATGTCCATTTTTCACACAGCTCATGCCAGAACAGTGCTGATGGAGGCAGTAAATCAGCTTGCAGATGCTGCGGAGATAAATGATGGCTGTAATGTGAGCTGAGGGGGAGCAGATAATAAAAAAATAAAAGGAAAAATTGGGAAGAAGATAGTGTGCTCAATAACACATCAGCTGTGAAATGCAATACCTACCCCAGCCAAGGCTCCTTGCTGCAGCAGCACTGACCTAGTGATGACTTGTGCTGCAATAGCATCTGCTGGGGAAGGAATGAGGGGTTTCCCTGTGTGCAGAGCTGTGCTGACACTCCAGCTCCCTGCCTCACTTGCTGACAGTGGCTAAGGGATGGCAGAGACACGGATGAAAGCTGGTATCCACATTGCCAAGGTGAGTGACTAACAAGAGGGCACCAAATGGAGCTAAATCATAGGCCAATTTATAGTCTTGCTGCTGGGAAGGCTTGAGCTGAGACACTGTTGTTTGGATGTCTCTGCAGCTCATAAGGTTGTGACTTTGCCGACTGCTGCCTGCCTTGCCAGGTTTTCTGTCTTTCCTTTTCTTTTTTTAAATTTTAAAGCACTTTCCTGCTGACGAAAGGCTGATGGCCCCCAGAGCTTACATCTTCTACTGATTTCAGCAGGCAGCAGCAATTTCTGGGCACAGACCACAGATCCCTTGGTCCTGGCTTGTGATTTGATGAAGAAGGGTGTCTGGAGCTGAGCTGGTGGCATCTCCACTGGTAGGTAATCATTCCCTCAGAGCCGAATGGCACTCAGCCACAAACCAGATGTTGGGTGTCAGTGATTTAAAGCCTCTCATCTGGAGACAACCAGTGATAATGATTCCTTTTTTAGAGATGGGGATTTGGAGACAAGGAAGATTTAATGGGGGAGATGCTTTGTAAAGTTAACTACTTAGCCAAGTTTAGCAAAATCTTAGCCAAATTAAAATGAGCCAGATTTAGCTGAAATCATTGGAGAATTGTCATTCTTGGGGGGAAAAAGCAGAAATCAGAGGGAAATTGAAGATGCGGTGATGCTGATGAAGTCGTAATGCTGGTCAGTAGTTCAGGAGCACCCCCACCTTGTGTATGCTCCTGAGTTTTGGACATCTCACTGGGATGAGTCTTGGGATGGAAGAAATGAAGGTTGATGGCAGAAAGTTATCTGCAGGGAGAGAGAGGGATTTTGCCTTGCTGCTGCTGGGCTCTAGTGTTTTTGGAGGCTGGAGAAAATCCAGTGCTGTTGTAGTCTTGTGCTCTGGGAAGTGAAATGTGAGGAAGGAGAGATGAAGAAAAGCGTCCATGGCTGAGGGAAGAGGTGAAAGAGGGTAAGATTAACCTCAGTTCTGTTAGCTTGGCTGTCAGCCAGGAGGCTGTGGTGAACTTGTGCTGTATGCCTGTAGGATCTGCTATGACCTGGAGCACTTAGCAGCTGTTTTTTCTACAGCAGAACTACATCTTTCTGGAGATGCTAAGCTGCAGAGACAAGATGGATTGCTGCAGATGTACAAAGGATCTGAGTTTTCCCTTATATCCCAGTTTATGTTCAAAATGATTGTAAGCCCCATGGAAAATGATTCCTGCTCGAGGACTTGAAGTTGGTGACCCCTGTGGACCAGGAGGCACTGGAGACAGTTTTTGGGCTGGTATACTTGCCAGTATACATGGACTTGGTATACTTGCCCAGTATCCCCAAATCACTTCTGAGACAGCAATTCTTGCAGTGCTTTCAGGAAAGTAGTCTTGGAAGAAATTTCCTTGTGGAGGCAGAAGTTTGAATAATTCCTTAGTTTCCAGACGTGAAATAGATCATGGAGTCTCTTTGCTTCCTCCAAAGTAAACTAACCCTCAGCCTGCCCTGCCATCAATGCAGTGGGTAGGGCAAGGAAGAAATATTCCTTTTTTATTCATTAGCTTTCATCACATATTGTATCAAGGAACTTTCATCTTGACCTGCCCCAAGCACTCACCTTTAGTTTCTCCCCTCTGGAAACTCTCCACTGACAGCAGCAGCCCCACTGGTAAGGCAGACCCTTTCTTGGGGTCCCCTGGGGTGAGCCTGGGCCATGTTTTGGCATTGGCAGGGTTCTTTTGTGGGTGAGGAGGCAGCTCTCCAAGGAACAGGAATGCTGATGGGCAACAGCATGTTGTTTCGGTTCGATAGCTCCTGGGTTTGGTGTCCCATCCTAACCTCAACCTGCATTTCCCTTCCCTGTGGCTCCTGTGTGCCCATGGGGAACACAGAGTGATTGAGGTGCTCTCACAAGTGAGCACTGCTTGCTTAAGTCTATGGGTAATAATGAGCCGTGATATCAAATGGTTTCTTTTAAAACTATCTTCTCTACAAAATTCCCCTTGAATTTAATGAAGACTTAGAGAAGTTGTTCCTGAAATTTTTATGCTGGCATATAGATATCTGTGAAAGAGCCCTCCTGTAAATGGAACAGAAAGGAAACCATTCATTTCAGTGTCTGTGCATTTATGGATTGATTTTTACAGAATCCTATTAGTTTCACTGCCAGTAAATGGCACAGGGACTCTATTTCAAACCAGACAGTGTTGAGGTGTAGAGGTGGGCATTAAATATCATCCTACCTGTTGCTGTTCTGCTGTAGTTCCTACTTGTGTCTAGCAGAATGTAATTGCAGAGACCGGGGATGCCAAGTTGATCTCCTTCCAGCTCTTTGCTTAATAAAATCATTAGGAGGCAGGATAACAGAAGAAGCTGGCATTACATTGCTTCAACAGCCCATTAAATAGATCTGATCATTTTTGTGCAATGCTTTCTTAAAAGCAAAGAAACACTCTCTTGGAGCTCTTACTTGCTGCCTGCTTTTGAGAAAGCAATTATTTATAAACCTCTTCCTAAATAAGCAACTTACATACAATGAAAAAACCCCAACCTATAAACCACAGACTGCTCCTCCTCCCCTTAATGCAGACAATTTCTGGAGTTTTTTCACCTCCCCCGCTGCCAGGTGGAGAACAGAGCATCATCTCCCTGCTCAGGGCTGCTGCCATCCCAGTTCTCCCCTGGCTGCAGCTGGTGTGGCGCCGTGGTATAGTGACCAGTTACACTTCACCTTCTCACGGTGTTCAAGCAGCTGACAGCCAGATGGTTTCATAAATAGCCACATCTCTTTGGGCCGAGCATAGCTCACCTTCTGGTGTCATCACTAGTCTCTCTCAGATGGTTACAAAAGAAAATGAGCTATTGAAGTAATTTCCATGTACCCTCTCCCTGTTTAAGCTCTCACTGTGTGCATCTCACCCAGTTTAGGCAGTGCAGGTCTTTGGTTCTTGGTGTTGAGTGGTTTTTACTTTCCAGTATCAATTCCAGCTACATTTGGTTTTCAGAATGTGGGGACGTTGCCATTAAACCCAAACCTGAGCTGCATATGTTGAAGCAAGGCAGGAAAAGCAACAGGGTAATGCTTTCAGTATCACTAGGATTTCTAAGCCTGGGGAAGAGCACGCAGATTTGATGCTCCAGGTTGAATTGGCTGTCCTGGGAGTTGATGGGATACTTTAGGGGCTACCTGCAGTGGCCAGTGTGCCTTGGGATGCAGGGTGGCATCCTGATACTTTGCAGACCCCTAGAGGGGCCAGCTGATGCTACCAGGCATTGCCTTCTCTTCCCACGCTGCTGCTGCAAGTGTGGTGTGTTACAGATGTACTAAAGGGGATATCAGTAGCGCTGGTGGCCACAATAGGGATGCAGACCCCATTGTGAGCAACAGGCATTGCTTGTGACCAAGGAAGATGCAAGCCCTTTAGTAAACGGTTTGCAAACCACAACCCCGTTATTAGCTGCTTGTGTTTGCTCCTGCTGTTGGGCTGTGCCTGTTGTGGCTTAGCAGCCCTAGGCACGCACGTCTCTCTTCCATCCCTGTAAAGCTGATGCCAGGACATGTACAAAGACTGATGAAGATTAGGGATATTTCAGATGCGTTTCAATTAGTTTGCTGTAGCTAGCTAATCCTTTTCTCCCCGACTTCCAGTAGGTCTTGTAGACAAGAGAAGGTGCTAAGGACTCAAGATGGAGATGAGTGTGAAGTGGCTTAGTCACGGGCATGGCTTAGCCTGGGCGTGTGCCTCCAGCTCTGGTAAAAGCAAAGCTGTTGAGAAAAGGCAAAATATTAGGAAATTAATATTTATATATCCATTTCTTATATGTATAGGTTTCCCGTAGCTGAGAGGGAGGGGGTTGCTGCCAAGATCAGTGGTGTAGTCTCAGACACCACATGTTATTTAGGGAGCTGATACTACTGGGTTTCAGCATCCTGATCAGATACAGAACTGTGCCTTAAAGCCATTTCCTCTGTTTCATCAGTGTCATCCCTGTGTTGAGCCTGATGTTGTTGCAGTGAAGTCTCTGAGGGTGTCCTTCCAGAAAGAGAAAAGGGCCTTTTTGAGGAGTAGGTAAGAAAAAGAAGAGGGATACTCTGATGTCTCTAAGCTTATCCTCTCCCTGGCTTCTGCTTTGATGTTGGGGAATCATTTCTGGGAGTGAAGTAGCCTGTGGCTGTCAGTCCTGGACAGCCTTGGGCTTCCATGCCCGTTTGAGCAAGGAGCTCCCTTGCTCTGCCTGGGGACCCATAAAAGCCTTGGTGAGCCAGATGAGCACTGAGCTCTAGAAAGAGATGCAGAGGTTCTGAGCTTGCCCTTAGCCATGTGGAATTTATGAGCGTGCAGAGGCTGAGAGCCACGTTTGGGGTGGGACAGAGCCAGGGCACCTTTAAATAGCATGGCACGGCTCCTGCCAGTTCAAGGTTTGTAACATCTGTAGCCTAGATTTCAGCCTGTCCCAATGTTCATGAGTCTCTTTTGAAGCTTATTTTCTTAAGCATGAATTGGACTGTACCTGAAGAACTGCCACCTGTACCTGCAGCTCTGGGCCAGCCCAGAGGCTGGGCTGATAACTTTCAGCACATTCTCAGAGTGGGTTTACATCCTACAGAGAGTTTCTGGACTGCTGTGGGCAAAACAGTCACTGTTTTTGCACTTTAGCTGCCTCATCAGGATGTGGGGAAGGGATAGACAACCCTGGGGGCACAGGGCAGTGGCTGAGGGGAGCTCTGCACACCACCCCCACTGTTCTGCACTACCCAACGGGAGGAAATATGGGCTGGGAGCTTGACAAAATCTCTTTGTCACCTGCTTCACCCACTCTGAGGGCTAAAAGGCCCTTGGTAGTTCCATGTGCAAGGCTGTAATGAAAATCACACTCAAAGCAGGGTTAAAATCCTATTTCTTTTGCCCTTTAATTATTTAATTTATTTTCTATATTTAACTCACTTGCTTTTCATGAGTCAACCGAATATTCCTGTCATATTTTTTGCTCAAATATTTATCTGTGTTGGCGGAGGGAACATTTTAAAATGAACCTTGCAGATCTTGCCCTGGATGCCCTCGTGTTTCTCTGTCTTCTCCCGCTATTGAGTCACAGCGATTACTTGCTTTACATTTCCCACGTGTTTTCCCTGCTGCATCCCATACAGATAAAAAGTTAAATCAAAGCACAAAGGACAATTTTAATTTTATTCCTCATGTCCATGGCTTTTGTCTTGGGAAGTAAGGAGCCTGTGCCTGGTGCTGGCGGCAGAGCCCTGCGTTGGTACCGCTGGCTGCCTATTCCTATCCAGCTCATTGGTGCTGGGCTGGAGGTGAGGAACAAGCCAAACCAAGCCTCATGGAGCTCAGCTGTGATGCTGCAAATAGTGGAGACCCTGCCAAATGCCTGTGGAGGGGGAGAACTTCTTATCCTGATGTACCAGGACCCCAGTCCCTTTTAGCAACTCAGACTCATATTCTAGAATAAAGAGGCTGTTGCTGCTTGTCTTTTATAGATGTTTGAGCAGAAAGCAGAAGGCAGGACTGTTGAACAGTCTCCCCCAAGTGACTTGTGCTTGGGTTTTACCATGCTGCTAGTGGAGGTGAGGCATGCTTGAGGAGCACAGCTGGCCCTATAAGAAGCACCAAGGGCTGGGCTGTACTGGGCACATTGATTGTGTCACTGGTAATCCATAAGTGGTCAAGAGCCAAAGGCAAGCTGGATGCTGCTGGAAGAAACCCTAGTGAATCCTGCTTCTACTCACTCTCTGTCAACTCTGTACAACTGGAAATGGTGCATAGAGGGGGAACACTGGGTGATCAAGGCTTTGTGATGGATTCTGTGCAGGCAGTAAGCTTGGGCCGCTCAGTCTGGGGTGGAGGAAGGGGATTGTGTTGAAGAACTGGAAGATCATTAATGACAGAGAAAGGGTGGGTGAGAAATACTTTCTGTCTCTTTCTGGACAAAAGTTAGAGGCATCAAATGAAGCTGTCAGGGACAGATTCAGTGTGGATGGATGCAGGCCATTTGTGGAACTCCTGGCAACAACATCTTCTGACTGCTGAACGCCTGCATGGGTTCCAGCCACTCTGTTCCAAGCCTGTAGTGTTGCATTGGGTTGTTGTGACCCAAGTGTTGCCAGTTGGGCCTCTCTACCCTCCTCAAGCAGATCAACAGACCTGCCCAAATAGTGTCATCTGCAACTTATCTGAGGCCACTTGATCCCCTCATCCTGCCTTTCCTGAACCCTTGCTGGCTGGGCCTGATCACCTGGGCATCCTGTCAATGGTGTGTAATGGCACTCACAGTTATTTGCTACATAGCCTTCCCTGGCAGCAAGGTCACAGTTGGAGGTCTGTAGTTCCCCAGGTCCTCCTTCTGACCTTCTTTTAGATGGATATTGCATTTGCTAATCTGGGACCTCTCTGGTTAGCCAGGACTGCTGACAGATGATTGACAGTGGTTTGCTGAGCATGTCCACCAGCTCCTTCAGCACGCTGCGGTGTGACCCATCTGGTGCTTGGACTTGTTTATGTCTAAGTGGTGGAGCTGATCGTGATGGGAGTCTGCTGGCAGCAGGAGGCTGCTCATAAGAGGTGTCCCTGTGCTCACTCACCCATAGTTTTGCCCTGGTCTGTGCTGCAGAGACTCCTATCAGAGATGGGATATGTAGACAGATGTGACCCACCCTGCTGCCTTTCTGAGCAGCCTTTCTGTATGAGGCTGTCATCCTGCTCCACAGGGGCCAGATTTCCTGCTCCATGCCCTCTCTATCAGCTTGGAGGCTTTTTACAGAGAATAGTGTATAAACAAGCAGAAGAAACATTGTGTGCACACAGGTATTCACAGATACCCTGACATACACAATGTCTCTCTGTTTTAGAGACAATGATGTCGTGCAGAACAGTGTCAAATGCCTTGCACAAGCCCATGTAGATGGCATCAGTTGCTCTACCCTTATCTACCAACACTGTGACCCTGTCATAGATGGATAAGGGTTGGATAAGATGGATAGGATGCCCCCTCCCTGTAAGTGTTCAGTGCCAGGTTGGATGTGGCTCTGAGAAACCTGGTCTAGTGAGAGGTGTCCCTGAGCATGGCAGGGGCTTGGAACTAGATGATCTGTGAGGTCTCTTCCAACCTAAACAAACTGGTGATCCTATCATGCATTTATTTATTTTAGCACATTCTTAAAAAAGCAGGCTGTGGAAAGCTGGGACTGGGTGTGGAACAAGCAGCTTGGTGGGGAGGGAGCTGTGGTGGAGAGGGAAATGGGCTATGGGACCAGGCAAGGACTGAAAGCCTCATCTCTCCCTCTGCCTTTCTTTCTTGCGTGTGCCATGCCCTGTCTGATGCCGCTTGCTGGGCAGAAAGCCCAGGGGCAGATGAGAAGCTGGCAAAGAGGCAGAAGCCTTTTGTTTCCTTCAGCATCACTAGTGATTTTAGACATTACTTTTCTTTCCCCCTCTCTTCAGTTTGTCAGCTTTGGAGCCCAGGGGTTCAACCAGGTGTAATCACAGTGGCTGTGCCCCACTGGGATGGTTCAGAGAGCTGAGCAGATGCTACTGGTGCCCATCCAGGGCAGGGAGCGGGGTGCATCCCTGCATCCTTCTCTGAAGCATCAAGCAATGTTAGAGATGGTTTACCAGGGACCATAGCACAGCACAGACCATTAGTCTTGCTGAGTACAGCTATGATTGCACTTACTGCTGCCTTCGTATCGCTCGTTGCTGAACCGTAGAGCACTTTGGAATGATTAATTCAGCATGAGACTCTTAAGTGAGCATTATTGCCCCTGTTTTAGAGCAGACATAAAGGTCGCTGGCAGACCAAGAGCAGAAACTCTCTGCCGTACAGACGTTCCCTGGCCCAGCTGTCACAAGCCACTGGTACCTCCTGCTGGCCCTTTGTCTCAGCACTTTTATAGGTCCATTTTGTTGCCCTTGAATGTTGTTCCTTACACTGCAAGAAGTGCACAAATGCATTTAGATACTCAGCTATACCCAGTAGTTTGGGATTAAAACTCTCTTTGCCCTGGCTTGTGCAGGCACTTATTTGTGGTGCGCCCCTCCAGCGCTTGCATTGATGTGGGCAGCAGCACGATGTGAGACCAGCTGCACAGGGAGCGGTCCTGTGCCAGCTGTGCCCAGGCTTGCTGGGGCTCTGCTTCCCTGCCCTTCCCAGGGCCCTGCATGAGCCAGTGAGAGATTGTCCAGATCAAAGCTGGGAGCCTGCAGTGGTGCGCCTGGTGACCTTCACATCTCGTGAGGTTTCTCTCAAACAAGGGCAGAGAGAGTATGAAAATGCTCAGCTGGAGCTTGTTCTCTGGAGGTACCTTTACACCAGCAATAATATAAAAGCAATCAGGTGGTGCCTTTTCAGAGTCACCAGGACCAGTACTGGTGGAGATACTTAAGGCTGTCTGCCCCCCCAGCAGGTTGGACCTCTGTGCTAACTGCTGTGCTGTTGGGAAGGGCAGTGGAGTAGCATGTCTGCTGCTTGGCGGGTTGTCTTCATTCACAGGGTTTCTGCACCCACCCTTCCTTCCACGGGATGATGTGGCTTTTGCTTTCTCCAGTGCCTATCAAAGCCTGAAGGTACCCACTCTCTCTTGTGACTACAGCCATGCAGTAGCTGATGCCAAGGGTTCAGGAAGCAAGAGGAGGCTTTGGCACGTCTGTGTCTTGGAGGAGAGAGCTGCTGCAGAGTGTAGGAGAAGGGGAGGATGGAAAAAGACCCAGGAGGAGAAATGAGCCAATGGATGCTCAGTGTTATCTGAAACAGCATCACCAGTTTGTGTTTTTAGGACCATCAAGAAAACAAAGGATTTTGTTTCATTTCCACAGCACTGTGGGCCTCCATCGGGAAAGCTCTCAGAGGGCTTTGGACATTTTGTCTAGTCACCAGTAAAGGTTTCCTTCTGCTCTTCCCACTCTGCAAAGAGTGAGAGATGTGAGATAAAGAAAGGTCCTAGTTCTGGAGGTGTTCAGTGCAGGTGATGCTCCCGGGGAAACCTCCCACCAAGCAGGAGCCTTGTGAGTTAATTGTAGAAGCAGGAAAACCCTGGCACAGCCTGGGGAGAGACTGAGGCTTTTCCAGAGCTGGAAGTAAATCACAGGGGCAGAGGTTTTGACTGATGGCGTTTCTTCTCCTTGCTGAGATCCTTCCTTGGAGCAGGTTGTGACTTAGTGCCCACTTGGTAAAGCTCTGCTCCTCATAAGCACCTGACGACAGGGGAAGGCAGGCTGGTGATTTCCTGAGGATAGCTAAAGGCATACATCTAACTGCCCTGTGCACTTAGAATTCTTCTATTTTGCTTGAATTTTTATTTTTCTAACTTCTGGTTTCTTATTCCTGTTAGAACAAACAGAGGTAAAAACAAAGGTTTAGCTTTCCTTCCTTTGGAGGTGCTTTTTTCCCTTTGCATTAATCCGCTGCTGTTATCCATCACCCCTTGCTGCTGCTCAGTTTGGAAGGATGGCTGCTCGGGGAAGGATGGTAGCATTAGCTTCTAAAGCTGTGTAAAGATCCTCATGGAAGCAATTACCAGATGGATTACCTCTGCGCAGAGACCATGTCAGGTTGAGGGTGCTGAGTGTATTAACTGCATGATCCCTTCCTTGCTTGGGATGTGTGGTTCAGACCAGTTGCCTGCTCTGTGAGGGGATGGATTCAACACAGCACTCTGGCTGCTCTTACCCTTCCCTGCTCCCCTTTTCCCCCTCTTTCCCCCAATGCACCCCATCCCAGTCTGTCCTCTGGCATGTGAACCCCACAGCTCATGGGGACCTTGTCTGATCTTTGAGATGCTCAGGCTCTGTGCTTTGGTAGGAGTTTTGGGTTTTATGCAGAAGGTTGAGCAAAGCTCAGCTGGAGACTGAGTGCGGCTATGGGTTCCTAAGTACTAAATCATCTGCTTCTCTTGCTGAAACCTGGGAAGGCTGTTCTGACCTTCATGGCTGGGAAGCAGCTCATGTCTGGCCTGAAAAAGCACAGAAGGAAAATAAAACACTGTCTGTGCAGGAGCTCCCTTTCACCACTCTATTTACCCTCTATGGATCTGGGCCCTTCCCAGTTCATTTGACCTCTGATGAACCTGGGAATGAGCTGAACCTGGGTAGTGGGGATTTGCCACAGGATACTGCCTTTGTTTCTTTCCCAACTAGAGCCTTGTTTAATTGCTGATGAGCTCTGGGGGGCAGCTGGTGCTCACCTGCTGCTCCCATGCCATGCAGCCACTGGGATGGTGGCACTGGGTCATGGAGGGGCTGCCCCCAGTGCTCTGATTAATGCAGCACAGTGGCTGCACTGATGCTCTCTGCCATCTCCCAGCGCTTCAGTGAGCCTGAGGGATGTTGAGGGAACCCCCTGAGGCAGGGGATAATTGCTGAAGGACAGAGGGGACCCAGAAAGCTGTGTATGTCCCCCTGTTGATGGTTGTGCCCATGCAGGGGATGACTGTTGCTATCAGTCTGGAGCAGAATTTATGCCAGACCAACAATTTTCCACCTTTTAAGTTTTTTTAAATCTCAAATACTAAAAAACTATCTCGTTGGAAGCGGAGAGTCTCTCATAGACTCTCAAACCCCATTTGGTCTTGTTTGCTATGCAGAATTACTGTTTGCAAACCCATTAGAAGAGTTCACAGGTGCCATCGGGCTTGGGCTGGCCTCACTCATGTTTTCTTGGGAAGCTGTGGGCTGTGCAGATGATCTTACCTGGTGGAAGCCTGGGGAGACCTGAGTCCCAGCTGAAGAGAGTGAGCAGTTGAACAGAGCAGTCCTGCAGTATCTCGAGGGAGCTGCAGGCAGAGGGAGGAGGAGATGACCAAAAATCCTCTCTGATTTGCTCCCGGCACAGATAAAGCTGGGACTTCTCTTTTCTCCAGTCAGCAGCTTGGTTTGTGCTGACCTCCTAAATATTCAGCTCATTATACAGTGTAACGTATAAATAAAACAGAAGCAGGCAGCAATATTCTCCAGGAGGATATAATCGGCTTCCTTTCCTTTTTAATTATCCAGGATTTGTCTTCATGTGTCAGGCTATCCTATGGGCTAACTTATTATTGTACAGAGTTAAAGTCTGTGTTCTTTGCACTGCAAAGCACTTCTGTACACACCTGATTCTGAGAGGTGTCTGAGAAGGAAGAGTGTCTTTCCATGTGGGAATGCAAGGAATTTTGTAGTTGGATGTTGTTTCCAGAAGTCAGTGGTCTGGATCCTGCACTCATCTCCATCTTCACAGGGAGGCATGAGGATCTTCAGCAATGGGGACAATGAGGGTCACCATGGGGATTCCTCTAGATCTGGCTGGGGTGTGTGATGCTGGCTGGCACCGTGCTGTGCCTTTCTCTCCACAGAGGCAGGACGGTGGCCTGAGGTTATGAGTCAGTGGACAGAGGCATCATCCATGCATCAGGCTTGGGGTACAGGCTGCCTGGGGGAGGTGGGAGTAGATTTGACCTGGCACTGCTGCTGGCACAGCGTGTTTGCTGATAAGCACAGCATGAACCCTGAGCTGACTTGCTTTCTCCTAAGGGAAGCCCTTGAAAGAAAATTTGGCTGTTCATCAAAGCACTGAATCTGTCATCTTTCCCTCTGTACAAGTTGGAGTCCCCTGCTTCTGTTCTGCAAATAAATTCTGCGCTTTGGTGGCTGCCCTGGCCATCTATTTTAAAATTAAAGCTTTGGTGCCCTTACTGAAAAAAACCATCACTCTGACAGCCTTTTGTGCCGCTGTGTTTGGCTGGAGACTTCAGCAGACTTAAACCTCTGGAGGATAGTTTGGACCCTGTTTGTTGTTTAGCACAGATTCAGACAAGATACGTGAATTGCTGCTTCTAGCTGTGACTGTCTTAGCTGCCCCAGCCCTGAGAGGGCTACTGAATCAGTAGCCAGCAGCCTGTGCTCGTGCTACCTGTGAATGGGAACGTTCAGGGGAAGGCACTGGAGAGGCTTCTCTAGAAGGTGAACGGGGCTGTTTCCATCCAGGCAGCGGTGGCAGCTATAGTTCTTGAAGGTCAAGTCTGAAAGTCTTTTCCATGGCCACATGGCCACCGGTTACTGAAAGTCTTTTCCATGGCCACTTCATCAGTCCTGCAGCCCAGTGCAGTAGGTGTCTTATTTGCATAAACATTTGTGTACAACACAGGAGAGACCCAGCCACTGCCTGGTCAGGAGTGGGCTTTAGGGGGTGGGTTGAAGAGAGGTTGGGCACTAGGCAGGGTGGGTGGCACGGGTGCTGATAGCAATGGCTTTGGCCTCAGGGACAAGTGGGAAAGTGGGACACTCACTGAAAGATCCTCTGGGACTCGTGTTTCCTGCTGAGATAGCAGAGGAGGAGGCAGTTCTTTGTCCTTTGAAGATGGAGCAGCGTGCTTGTGGATGTGTGTGAACAGGGGAAGGTCACTCTCAGCGAGAAACTTAGTGGTGAATGCTCATTTTCTCTAGGGACTCCAGCTGCAGGACAGGATTTGCTGGAGAAGTGCTTCACTTTAATTAGGAGTTTGTGTTAATATTTTATTACTTTTATTTTTTTTCTTTCTTCCTGGCAAGTGGGGTCATAGCAGACTCAGATCTGCAGGTCTCTCCTGAGAGACAGTAAATCACCTCCAAGCATTGGGAGATGCCAGTCACCCTTGGGACCAAGTAGGATCCTTGTGAGCACAGGTGTGCTCTCCATCGCCATGGGGTCCTGGGGGACAAGATGTACATCAGTGTCCCAGTGCAAGTGAAAGAGAAGCTTCACATCCCTCAAACAAAGGAACTGAAATAAAAATTCCCATGGGACTAATTAGGGGCAGATGATAGTGAAGGCCCAGAGCTACCTCCATTTCCAGTGTGTGCTTGGTGTCAGCACCAAGCTGGAGAAGGCAGCACAGAGCCAATGAAGCACATTAACTTAACTTTGGGTGTTTAAGTAGGGATTTCTGTTGGATCCTCCAAATACCTGGAGTCACTTCAGTTTGTGTTTTAAGTGCTCCATTTGCTTGGGGCTGTGCAGTTTGGGGAAGGGTTCTAAGGGAAAGGATATGTGGTGTATGATGTTTGCAGGGTCCGTGCTGTATGCTGCTGAGGAGTATCTGATGCACTGGAGGACATTCTGCAGGAGAGGTACAAAAGCCTGTTCTCCAGAGACCCACAGCCTGATTCTGGCACCACCACATGCGCTTTGGACACGGCAGAGAGCATGGCCATGGTGCTTAGTCTGTCCTTGTTTGATGGGGTTAAGGCCATTGGGGCAGTAGAGCACAGCATGCCTGGGGCTAAACCAGACCACTGGGCTCCGGCATCAGGAAAACTACATGAAAGCTCCACCGAAGGATCTTGTACCTCAAGGCTCCATCAGGGCTGTTTAGGGAGACAGAGAAGAAGGCGATGAAGGCAGCAGGATGCTGCCCTGCTTCTTTTTCCTGGGGTACTGCGACCCTCTTTGTGTGTGGTCACCAGGGGACGAGGAGGGATGAGCCCTGCCCTGTTTGAAGTATAATAATCCTTTCAGATGGCATTAGCGTCGTGGCCAGTTGCAGCTTTATAATTGA
This sequence comes from Upupa epops, assembly GCA_013397515.1. NCBI lineage: Eukaryota > Metazoa > Chordata > Aves > Bucerotiformes > Upupidae > Upupa > Upupa epops. Next base: position 470,789 of record VZRI01013642.1, on the reverse strand, counting down.
ACCTCCTGCTCGCAGGGACCCTGTGCTCCACTGAGACATTTAAATCTCATTTGTATAATGCCTGGTTGCAATTCCTGCTGAAGGATTGCCCTTTGCTTCCAGTGCCCCCAAGCTGCATCCAGGACACATGTGAGCTTCCGCTGCCTGCAGGCAGAGGAGGGACTAAGTGATCAGACAGCAACATAGCCAGCAAAATCCAGAGTTTTCCCTTGTTTGTGTTTGCTGGTGTCTTTTTGTATTTTCCCCTCCCCTTCTCTTATTTTTCAATGCCTGAGGCCCAGGGAAGGCAGGATGGAGCTGAGCAGTGGGTGCTGTCAGGGGTTATGTAGGGATGAGATTTTCCAGGGAAAGCTGTGTGTGAGGGGTGCTGAGGTAACAGCACATTTGGCCATTGCCAGACCCCCTAGGGTTGTAGCTGAACCTGCACTGAGCAAGGCTTGGGGCTCCCTGTCAGACACTGGCCTGGGTTTGCTGCCTCCTGGAAGAACATGTGTGGTGCCAGCCCAGTTCTATTCAGTCTAACAGCAACACCCAGCAGCCCCAAAAGGCAACTAGCTTCTATTTTAATAAAGGCTACGTTATCTGATTTAACATAGTGCTGAGAGAGAAGGAAATGAATCAGACTCTGCTTTTGGTGTGTGCTGCCCACTGGTTTTCATCCCAGACAGCTGAGTGCTGACCCTGGGACCAGTGCCACCTGCCCATCCCTGGTCACTATCCTGTCCTCCAATAGGGTCAGGATTTCACCTGAAATGCCCATTCCCCATTGAGCCACCTCACCAGCCTGGTGTCCAGCTCTGGCCTCCCGTGGGGAGTTTGGGGCTGCCAGAGGTGCAGGCAGGAGGGAGCAAAGAATCCCATTGGGACTCTGCGAGCATGCAGCAGCCAGGGTTTCTTGTTCCTCCTTCCCGCTCCAGCGATCCCTGCTGTACTGTAATCACACAATTATTATGCCATTAAAATGTCATGTTCACAGAAATCCACATAAACAAAGCATTAACAGTTGCCAGAAAATTGTAGTTTTACTGCTAACGACCTGCTCTCCTCTCCCCAGCACCATTCCTTTTTCTAAAATATTTTTTCTCCCTTTTTTTTGGTTTCTGAGCCATGATTTAAGAGACAGTGACAAATGACACTTACACTGAGAGGCTTTCAGTCCTTAATGTACACTTGCAGCTTTCATGCCTGCTCTCGGGGTTTGCTGTTCGCCCTTTGCCAGCAAGGCAGCATCGCTCTGGGAGGGTAGGGTGCCTGTAAAAGGTGTGTTTGGAGGATAGGGTGTCTTTAGTGGGTGGTTTGGGGGGGATAGAGTGCCTTTAATGAGAGGTTTTGGGGGCATACCTTTAGTGAGTGATTTTCTGGTTAGGAAGGGTATCCGAAGTGGGTGCTTTTGGGAGGTGCTTTTACAAGCTGGGAGTGAGAAAGCTCTTGATGAGCTCTACTTTTGGCTGAGTCCTGGCATGAAATAGGATGTCCTCTCCACAGTGAGTTCTCTTTGCCTGGGGTGGTTGCTTTCGTTCATCACCCCCCACCCAATGTAAGGTCAGAAGAGAGGACACTTGTCTGCTGAGATCAGCCAGCTACTCTCTGGGTGTTTTTTTCCCATCTTTCTTGTAGACTTGTTGAGTCTCTCAAACTCTTTTAAGCATTGACTGAGTTTCCTATAATTAATACCAGCCATTAAACCACAATGTTGAGAGAGAAATTACCTAATTCCAGGGAAAAAAATGAAAATTTATTACTAGTACATGAGAGAAAATGAATATGAAACTTGGAGAGAGGAGCCCAGCAGAAGATAAATAGAAAGGCAAGTGGAGTATTGACTTGATCCTTTTCTAGTGCAGGGTAATTTGGCTTCTAAAGTGAGTTAGATCATAATAAATTAAATTTAGATTTCTGCACATCAGTTATTTAACTCCTAAGACAGAATTCTGGTATGAGGAAGAGGTGATAACACACGGTGGAAATACTATAATGAAGACCTTACGTAGTAACCCATAACTGATGTGTTGTTCCTGGATGAGTGAAGAGGATTTCTCCTTGCTTTCCCTGTCTTTGATTAGGCTCCAGGAAACAGGAGTCCCTGTGTACAGCTTGAGGAGATATTCTGCCTCCCACTGATTGCATAGATTTTAATCCAAAGCCACTGCTTTGTGCAGGTTGTTTTGTGTGTTGGTGCATGTGTCCAAGCATCCTGCTCTGCTTGTGGTTACTCTTGCAAGTAGCTGGGGATGGTAAGCTGAAAAAAAGGTCTAGAAAATTTGGACAGGAGATGTGAATTGAAAGCTTTAACTTCTGGCTGAGAAGGTTGATCCAGTGCTTGGGTTCATTTTGTGGCCAGATGCCGGCTAAAATAACTCCTGGATTTTTATTTGGCATCTATTGGCTCTTAATCTTAGATGTGTATTTTAGCTACCTGATGCTCAGAAGCCATCCTACTGATAGCTTTCCTTGACCTACAGAAGTGAATCAAAACGGGCTGATGCTTTTCTGATGGAGATTTCATGGGGGTATTAGTAATTCACTGTGGTATGAGCCCAGAATGCAACCCTTGCACGCAAGGTAGGACCAGGCAGGACCCAGAAGCAAATCTCATCGGATAAGCAACAGTTTGTCCACGTATCCTTGGGACTTCCCAGCAAGAGGATGGTAGTGGGATTAGACAAATGTTGGGGAAATACCACCCCAGTCCTCAAAACACCTGTCAGGACCCTCCCAAGTCCCAATCCCCTGCTTCTGCTGGCTTGGCAGTAGCCTCCCTGCCCTTGTAGCACTTGGAGAATCTCTGGTTTTTCTAGAGTCATGGCTGCCCCCAGGAACTTGCTAGCCCTCCCACTTGAGCCATCAGATTCTTGTGTTGCTGCACTCTTGTAGCTATCCCAAAGCAGTCTGGTTTAATTGATATTAGAAACAAAAACTAAGATACAGGTAAAGATCCAACAGCTGTAAGTAGTATACAGCAGCTTTTCAAAGCCGTTTGTCTTCTTATTAAGGTTGATAACAGACTTCTAGTTTACTTCACAGCATTAAAATGTAGGGACTGCAGCTCCACAGCAGTGGTTCCAGCCGAGCCAAGTGTCCCAGGGTCATCACAGAATCTCACAAACTTCGGGCTGTCAGAGGCTCCGCGATGCAGCCGTCTCACTTTTCCCTGATCTTTTACTGCAGCTGTAAATCACATTTTGCAAGATGCTTTGGAAAAAACACTAATAATATTTATCACCCTGTGTACGAAACATAGAGGAGGGTTACATACATCCTCCTTGTGAGCCTCCCGCAATGACCTTACTGCTTTCATAAATTTCTTGCAGCCACAAAGAACTTACCTTTCCCCAGTACAGCTGGTGGCTTGGGAGCTGCTTCTGATCCTTCTGAGCTGGAGGAACTCCTGAGAAGGCCATGGGGTCACACTGGGAAGTATGAATACAACCCTGTATCTGCAAACTCTTGCATCCCTGGGCTCTATTGGCTTTTTGGAGGTGCTTGTGTTGCTGTGACCCAGAGTGGTGTGGAACACGATGTGGCTGGAGGTGCACGGCTTGATCCTGCTGCATGGCTCACTTGCAGCAGCCTGTATTCCCTCCTTCTCTTCCTATAGCTAGAGAAAATGCACAACCAGATGCAAGTAAAATCAATTATGGGATAAAAATTGCCCGTTTCAAAAGCTTCATTGTGTGCTATTAGCAGGCAAAATCGGCTTTGAGATGGTGTGAAGAGGGGGGAAGAAAAAGAGGAGAAGAAGAAAAGATCAATTATGGGATAAGATCACAATTTTCTTTAGGGCTGAGATGTCTGCACATGTTTGCATCTCCCCATGTTACACGCAGGCTGAGATCAAAGAGGTTGTTCTGCTCTAACGATGGGATCTTATCGGTGCTGCATTGTGCTCAGGCACTGAGGAACGCTTAAACCCCAAAACAGCATCCTGCTGCTGAGGAATGCTTAAAGCCCCATGATGATAACCCCAAAATGCAGCTCCTCCATTCTTTTTCAGGTGGGGGACCACACAGGCACAGAGTTGTGTGCTGTTCTCTCAGAGGTAGGGCTGAAGTCTTTGGTAGGAGGCTTATGGCCAAGATGGATTGCAATAGGTCTAAGAAGATGATAACTGCCTTCTTCCAGTGTCCTCTTGCTGGAGCTGGCCTTGGGGCCAGGGTATGGCTATAGGAAATGGAATCTGTACCTGTGAATCTGTTCCTGTCTGATGGCCCTTTCCTACCTGAAGGGTTACAGACATGGGTCATGTAGTGACAAATACCTCTGCATTTTGGCTGGAACAAGTTAAAACTCTAATAAGACCATTGCACTTTCCTATTTATTGAGTGTGTGCTGTTTGAGAGGGGAATCCACCAGACACCTGAATGTGTCTTCCAATTAGTCATTTTAAATTGAAAAGGGCAGGCTGTCTTTGACTTGCTCTTTCAAGGCCCAAGAAAATACACTCCAAACCTTAAGACCTAATAAGGCTCCTTGTTAATCTGTTCTTGTGGTGCTTGGCCATGCTGCAGGACCAACTGACCTCTGGCAGGGTTTGAGAGTAACTCCAGAGCAGGGTCAGGTGTCCTCTAGTGTCTCCTTTCTCTAACATGTCTGACTTTGTGCGTGCAGGGCTTGGACGTGGACTGGGACGACCTTTGGGATCAGTTTGAAGAGCGGAGGTACCTGAGTGCCCGGAGGTGGAAGGGCGGCGAGGACCCTTACCGGCTCCATGCCTTTAACCAGCGGGAGAGTGAGAGGATCCCCAGTGACCGTGCTGTCCGTGACACTCGCCATCACAGGTTCTGCCTTCCTCCAGTTTCTCCCAGTCTTCCTCATGAGACTTGATTATATGGGTGGATAGTCCTGTTCCTCTTCAGGGCCATGTTTTTTTGGGATGCTAGGTGGGTCCCTTTCACCCACAGCCTGCAGGTGCACTTGGTAATGGTTCTTCCTGACTCGTATTTTTAGGATTGGATTTCGCCGTGCGTGATTCCTTGGCATGTCTGCAAGTCCCAAACCTGGTAATTAAAACCTGTATAAATTATTCCAGGACCACAGAGAAAGACAGGAAAAGCCTATTTAGTTTTTTTTTTGCTTTCAGAAAATAATGGGGATGTGAGTGCATCTCCACAATGGGTGAAGTCTTCAGTGCTGCTGGGAACTCTTGCTCTGGGATGGTGCAAGGAGGGTGAAAGAGCCATTGAGTGCTTTGCTCTGCAGAGCAAGGAGTTGATGTGGGGAATAAGGGACTATTGCTGACTGAGGGGAAATGGGAGGTAAGAACTTGGATTACTAGCCACTCCAAGCATTATTTGGGTCAAAAATGTCCTTTGGCACCCAAAGGACCTCTTGGGAGAGGCAGGGAGGATTGCAGTGAGGGTTGCCTTGTGGTACTTCCTTGCTGCTGTCCATGTGAGAAGGGCTGGGTGGGAATTTTGGTGCTCTCTCACTTGGAGTGAGCATGGCTGTAGTGTCCCTTACTGGGGAAGAGCAGCCCTGCGCAGCTGTGGGCTGTTGATGGTCAAGGTCATTGGTGATGGTTAATTGTTATTCTGATGGACAGAGTGAGGCCAGATCGTCACACTGGTGTAGGTTTCCTAGGTGCAGTTTTCCTCCTTGTTCTCTAAGGACACATCATCCCCAGCCCAGAGCTGGTACAAGCCCTTCCCAGGTTGCTGTGCCTGGCACTGTGTCCCACTGCCTTCTCCTGGGAGTCCCATAGGGCAAAGTGCTTCTTTGATGGGAGGTCTGTGCTGGAACCAGCCATGGCATCTTGCTGCCCATGGTCTCCATCTTGCTCCCAGGTTAAAGCAACTCAGCTCCTAGCATCTGGCCCAGCTCAGATTTTCCCCTATTCCAGTCAGAATGCAGCACTTAGGCTGAAGTGCTGAAGCAGCACCAGTTCTCCAGCCCAGCAGCAAGCACTGTGCTTATTTATTTATTTCTTCTTTTAGCTCCTTTTTGTAGTAAAGACCAGATGCTCCTTTCTCCAGAGAGGAGCTGTCAGCCCTGATGGACGCCTGTTATAGCTGAGCGAGAGCGAGTGTGCTATTCCTGGAGAGAATTAATGCCAGGGATATTAACCATCTGCCCTATTAAAAGGGAAGATCGACTTGGCTGCCCCTTGGCCATACCCCTGCTGTGTGGTGGCAGCCACCTCATTCCCGGGCAGGCGGGCACAGCGCTGAGTGCTCCTGTGAAAGAAAAGTCCTCATTAAGGAGGAAGCGAGGGCACAGCACGTGGGAGGGGCCGAGGCTAATTGCATTTGCTTCCAATTTCCTTAACCCAGTAATTGGATTCTGATTTATTGAATACATCTGAACAATGCTGCGGGTGATGCACCATTAGCCGAGCATTAGAGAAGTAACCGAGGAAATGGGGCTGCTGGGAGACCTGGGACACGGGCACTGATGGAGGGGATGGAGATGAGAGAAGAATCTGGGTAGAGAAAGGTACAGAGCTAAGCCCTCTCTGGAAAGATAATGCTTGCTCATGGCACAGGTGTCCTGGAAGCTGCTGCAGGTGATGGTCCTGGCCCTGACTTGCCCAGTGGGACTGTGTGGGAAAGTGGGAGCAGGGAGAAATTGCTGGTGGGTGTGCAGGAAGGCTGTGTAAAGACAGACCAGCATGGAGTTGACTAGAAGAGATCCCTCTTCTGAAGTAGAAAGCAGAGCACCACAGACCAGGCTAGCTTGAGAGACAGGAAAGCCCCTGGGCTTATGCTGTGTGAACTGCTGGAGTCTGTTTAGACTTTGTTTCAGTAGCAAACCTGGCACAGGATGCTTGGTTTGAGCCAGGTAGGAAGTGCTCAAGCTGTCTTGTGTGATAGTGGAGCCAAAGAGTTGGATCTTGATTGTGCTCTATCTGTATCATAGCATGGGCCCCACACCAAAGGGCACCACCACACCAAGGGGCTCCTGGCCAGTTCATGAGAGGGGTTAAGAGGACCCCATGGGTCATGCCCATGGGTGAGCAGGTTCTCCTTCAGGCTCTCACTTAGCCAGATGTTGTTACCCAAAGCACCTTGGTCTGCAGCAGGATGACTATGAGCCAGCAATGTGCTTTTGTGGCCAAGAGGGCCACAAAAAAACCAGCCTCCTGGGGTGGATCAGAAGGGGGGTGGTTAGCAGATCGAGTAAAGTTCTTCTCCCCCTCTACTCTGCACTAGTGAGACCACATCTGGAGTATTGTGTCCAGTTCCGGGCCCCTCAGTTCAAGAAGGACACAGAGCTGCTGGAGGGTGTCCAGCATAGAGCAATGAAGATAAGGGAGGAAGTAGAACAGCTCCCTTCTGAGGCAGGGCTGAGGGAGCTGGGTCTCTTGAGCTTGGAGAAGAGGAGGCTGAGGGGTGACCTCATTCATGTCTATAAATATGTGAGGGGTGGGTGTCAGGAGGATGGAGCCAGGCTCTTCTCAGGGTCATCTGGTGATAGGACAAGGGGCAGTGGATGCAAGCTGGAGCAGAGGAGGTTCCATATCAATATCAGAAGATACTTCTTTCCAGTGAGGGTAATGGAGCACTGGAACAGGCTGCCCAGGGGGTTGTGGAGTCTCCTTCTCTGGAGATGTTCCAGACCCACCTGGGTGTGTTCCTGTGCAGCTTGGTCTAGGTGATCCTGCTGTGGCAGAGGGATTGGACTAGATGATCTTTCGAGGTCCCTTCCAATCCCTAATGATTCAAAGCTCTGTAACCAGGTTTTCCCTGTGTTTGCTGTCCATCCTTTATCAGCTCTGTACAACCTCTGTGTGACAGTACCAAGACCTACAGACCCGCAAAGCACAGTAATGCTCTGAGCCCAACACCTTATAGTCCTGATCCTAGTGCCCAGGATGCGGGAGTGCTGCTCCTCACAGTGTCTCTGTGGGGTGTTTTTCACAGGATGACTGCACATTTCCTAGAGTTTTCTTTACTAATCCAGCGAGGTCTCTGCATTTGCCAACAACAGCTGAATATACAAGATCTGGCAAGGGCTGAGCAGCAAGCTCCTTGCCAGAAGGTCATGGAGAGGGCAAGTACTTGCGGCTGGGTGGGGATGTTGTACTGACAGCCAGTTGCTTAGCAATATTGCTGGATTGATTTTGTTTTAGCTTGCAGCTGGGGGAATCGTTTCAGATGGAGACAAATTGCGGTGTTCTGAGGAATCTGAGCACGGTGGTCCCCTTGCCTGCGTCTGACTACTGTGGGCCTGTGAGCCTTTGCTTGCTTTGCAGGTGATTTCAGCCGGTGAAATGCCACAGCTTCCGTGGGCCACATCATGTCCCTCAGCCTGGAGCTCCTGGTGCCTAGTCTGCTTTTCTCACTGTTACCTGTGCTCCTGGTTGCACGTTGTCTGGGACTGTGTGAAGGGATGGCTTTCTCCAGGAGAAGACCGTATATGGTCCTGTATACAGGGGTGGTGTCTGCTGTCCTCACGAAGAGTCAGTCTTAAAAAATCACCGTGACCACAGCAGCAGGTTGGACCCAGATCTAGCTGGCAAGTCCACGTCATGCACAGCCAGCTCATACTGTTATAGTGGGTGGCTAGTCCCCCTCCACTGTAGTAGCCACACGCCATTGGAATTACCTCATAGCCACGTCCTACTTTCTTCAACTCCCACTGGTGAACCACAGGACCAAAACAGCAGCGAGTGAGTCAGTGCCAGGCGTGTGCAGGGAGGGAAAGGAGATGAGGTTTCCAGTATTGCTCAGTGGCTTGGAAAGACAACAGGGAGGATGCGTCGCCCCCGGCCAGAAGCTTTGCGTCGTGATGGCTCCTCAGCTTCCATCTGCAGCAGACAGCTCCCAGGGTGGCTGGTAGTCTCCACGTGGTTGCTCCATATGCTGCTCAGGTTAACCTACACTTTCCCAATGCTCTGTTGGGTTTAATAGATGCTGTTGTGGCTGCTGGGCTACGCTGGGACCAACATGGGTTGGCGTTTTGCTCACTGACAGTGGCAAAGCAGAGAGGTGAAGGGACGAGGAGAGTAGATGAGGGGGTAGTGATTGGAGGAGTGGTAAGAGCCTCCAGCAAACTTCTCAGTCTGCTGACGTCAGCCAGCCCCAGGCATCCCCTGCTGCCTGTTTTCCTCTAGCAGTCTCGCTCTTTCCCTCTGCAGTGCTGATGTGAGTTTAGCAGTGCTGCCTCAAGAGCTGGTAGACCAAGCAGGCCAGGGATGGAGACCCCTCAGATCCTAGCATAAGGGAATAACAATAGGAAATTTTGAAGCTCCCTCCCTCCCTGAGCGCTAAACGCTTTCCAAGAGGCCTAACCTACCCAGCTAAGCTTGAATCCTGCAGCTGCTGAGGGGGTGTGTTCATGTGTCTATGTGCATGGCAGAGAGAGAAAGCAGCTGCTAAATTTGAGACTGAAGTGCAAGCCTGGCAGATATGAAGCTCAGGCATTGCATTGTCTGTTGCTGATGAGAGCAGCTCATCAGCCCGGTCATACCAGCTTGTAACCCCTACAAAACTGCCTTTTGAGCCGTCCTGCTCCCTTTGCAGGGAATAACACAGCAGGTAAGATTCCCTCCAGGTTTCCTCACTCAAACCACAGAAGGGTGCCAGCTGCACAGTGTCTGTTGGGTGGGAATGCTGCTCAGGGCTGGTGGCTCTGCTTGTAGGGACTGTTTGTGGAGGGATGGGAAGAGGTGATGCCTGTGACATTCCCCTGGAGCAGAAAGCTGCTGTTGTGCATTCTTAAGGTTCAGAGACATCAGGATTTTAGCCCTGGTGACTACACACCACTGCACTATTTTAATTTAGCATTTAGGGTTACATTGAGGCAGCTGTAGTTGGGGTAGTTGACTGGGTTGTGCATGGGGGTGACTGTGACAGTCACGCTGTGACAAAGGTGGTCCTGCCTTTGCCAGGTGTGATACCTTCACAAACGGGCACATGGGCCTCAGCATGCATCTGCACACCTTCCACATGTCCCCGTTCGCATGTCAGTGCATTGGTTGCACGCAGGGCCAAGCGTGTGTAGACGTCTGCATGCAGATTGCGTGAGGGCAGCTGTGTATCACACAGATTTCAAGTGTCTCTGTTTCTGGCTGAGCTGATGATTGCATCCCAGGAGTGGCAAGCAGACAAGAGCACTGAGAATATTGCAAGATCTTTTTGGAAGTGAAGAGTCAGAGAAGAGAGAAGTAGATTTTGACAACATTGCCTTTGGCTTAGCGTGTTTGTGATTCCCTTGGACTTCACACATTGCCCTGTCTTGCTTCAGCTTCCTTGCCTGCTAGACCAAAACCGCTTTGAGATTAATCAAGGTGGACATGGGGTCTCATCAGCTAGAAATGCATTTTTTACCCCATATAGGGATTTATCTTTCTTTCCCAGCTTCCTACAAAGGAGAAACTTAATGTCTGGAGAATGATGTGTGCGAAACAGGGCCATCTGAGCAGGTCCTGTTGCATCAATGGTTTTAAACTAAAAGAGGGTAGATTTTAGACTAGATGTAAGGAAAAGCTTTTTTTACAATGAGGGTGATGAAACAGCAGAACAGGCTGCCCAGAGAGGTGGTAGATGCCTCGAGTCTATGGGACCTGATGGTATACACCCACGGGTACTGAGAGAACTGGCAGATGAGGTTGCTAAACCCCTCTCTATTATATTCCAGAAGTCATGGCAGTCTGGTGAAGTCCCCACTGACTGCAAAAGGGGAAACCTAACTCCTATTTTCAAAAAAGGTAGGAAGGAGGAGCCGGGGAACTACAGACCAGTCAGTCTCACCTCTGCCTGGTAAGATCATGGAGCAGATCCTCCTGCAGGCTCTACTGAGACAGGAGAATAGTGAAGAGGTGATTTGGTACAATCAGCATGGCTTCAACAAGGGTGAATCCTGCCTGATGAACCTGGTGGCCTTCTATGAACAGATCACAACATCAGTGGATGAGCGGTGAGCAACTGATGTCATTTACCTGGACCTGAGCAAAGCTTTTGACACTGTCCCACACCGCATTCTGGTCTCCAAGCTGGTGGAACATGGGTTTGATGGGTGGACCACTAGATGGGTATAGAACCTGCTTGATCTGTCACAGGCAGGACAGAGATGGGGCTCTGTTCTGCTCTGCCATCCTCAGCATTACCTGAACACTGAGACCGGTAGAAGGAGGGAGATACTAGCTGGTGTGCAAACGCACTTTGAATGTGAAGGGATGTTTGCAGGGATGTTACCCAGATGGAGCTTGAGCAGTTGAGAGAACCAAACCTAGAGGTTTACTTGGTGCACCGTTACCTTTCCTTTTACTAACTTCATATGCTTCTTACTCTGGGCTCTGGACTGTAGCTGAGTGAATACACTTCCCTGAGTACTGCAGACTAAATCCCAAGGGTTCTATTTTTTAAATGTGGCTGTCCAGGAGCTGTCTTGTGAGCTGCTGACTCTGGATGTGCTATGTTGTACACCAGAGCAAGAAGAAGTGTTTTGGGTACAGATGTGTGGTCTCCTTGTGCCTGCTGCTGGGTGATGAAACAGCAGAACAGGCTGGGCTTGTGGGACAGCAGGGAGCAGGGCAGGTCTGAACAGAGGTGCCTTGAGCATGGTCGGTGGGGCTAAACCTCTATCCATGAGAAGAGATATACAACCTAAGATGTGAATGAGGGAACCAGGTGAGGAGGATGAGGAAGGAGTGCTCAAGATCTCAAATTTGCAACTGGTGAAAGCTGGAGGAGGTGTCCTCGTGCAGCTGTGTGTTTGCTACTGTCACTGCTCTGTCCTGCACCCTCTTGTGTTGTCTGGGGTCCCTGTGTGGGGCTGCTTGGTGAGAAGTCTGAGATGCCCTGAGGAGAGGGTGCTGGCAGCACCTTTTTTGGTCTGGGGATGGCCAGATGCAAGGGGGTACAGGGCTCTTCTTTTGAAGTTGGTTATTAGCTGTTCTGTGTCTGCCAGCAGTATCCTGAAGAGTTTTTCTGTTGCACTGGCAGAGCCAGGGCATTTGCAGTTTCATTACAAAACGAGATTTATCAAATTTGGGCAAAGTTCTCCATGTGGAAGGGCTGTCTCTGGTTTTCTTGCCTGCAGAACATAATCTGAGGCTGAATTACCTAGGGAAGAGAAGATCTGGGATCCCCCTGCCTTTGTTCTTGGTCTCCTTATTTCTATTGACAAGAAAGAGCTCAGCATGACCCTGCAGAGCAGCAGTTACACAGTGAATGGTGGAAAACACATTTGAGAGGAAAGCATCTCCATTAGGAAACAACATGATTACTTCTGTCTCTTGGACAGCAGACCCCAAGACATTAATACTTGACACTCTGCTTTTCCGTCTGGGGATAAGGATATGAGAACAGTCCATCAGGCAGAGCATGGGCTGGCATGTGTCTTGGGGAGAAATTAGAACCATCTGTACTGGCCAAGGTTTTGTTTCTGCTGTCAATCATCTGGCTTTCGTGGCCCAAGTCTGTAACTTCCACAGGCTGGGCAAAGCCTTCGAGAGAGTTGTTCATACCTCTTCCTGTGTGACCTGGTAACCTCTCAACAATAGTAGAAATAGCTAGCACAGGTTGGTAATGTGAAGGAGAATATCTTAGTGTGTTCTGTAGCATCTGTTAATGGAGATGGGCAGCTGAAAGTCAGTGAGAAAGACAGCCAGCTTGGCCTCCACACACTGTCACCAACCACTGATCAATCACTGGAGATCCTGTCTGTGTAGGAGAAACCATTCTGTGATGCTTGGATTTACATTATTTAGTAGAGAATTGTTGTTGTGTCTTCTCATCATCGTTACCCTGTTTTCTGGCTCTTCAGCCCTCCAGAAATTCATACCTTTGTTACACAGGTTGGCTACTAGCACAGTCAGTTCCCCTAGCTGGGAACATTTGCCAACTGCTAACAGAAGACCTGGTACAGAGCTTTCCCTTTCAAAAGTGAAATTTAGAGGATGCAAATTGGGAAGGTGCCATCTGGCCAAAGACTTAAGGTGAGATGTAGTTTGTGCAAGGGCATGTGCTGTTTCCCCCAGACTACGACACACTAGTTATCTTGGCTTTCTAGCCGCTGCCAGAGAGCATCTCATGGTTGTGATGGCCAATGAGTTGCCATTGTTGCTGGGCCAACAGTGAGCTTTTTGTGCCTGTTAGCTAACCTGACCCACCTGTGACTGTATGGGATCCTAAATCTCAGTCTTTCACTCCAAAAACCCTAGTTCTGCACTCTGTAGACTGAGTTCACCTGGAGTGCTCACCACTTGTGCTTGCTCCTCTGGGTGAATTTGAACTTGAAAAGCCAGCGAGGTTTGAGGAACAGATACGTGATCAAAACCCAGAGGGTTTGTTTTCAAGTAGCACAGAGAGCCAGGAATGTTGAGATTTGCAGTAGTTGGCAGCTAAGCAAGGAAAGCAAGACAGCAATTAATTAGAAACAGGCACTGTATAGAATCATAGAATAATTCAGGTTGGAAGAGCCCATGGGAGGTCTCAAAGCAGGGTCAGCTATGAAATCAGCTCGGGTTTTTTTCACTGCAGAAAGTACTAAGCCCTCTGGTGCTCTGTCTCTCAAGCTTGGCCCAGGGTTTTCTAAGAGCTGACATGGTTTACAAACCTCAGCGCAGCACATGTAATTTGTAGCTCTCCCCCAGCTGCCTGTTTTGTCGTAACCTCCTGCTTCTGCTGGAGTTGGCTTCTTGCATAGATGTAAGTAGATGGCAAGAAGTTGGAAAGGTGCCTCCCTCTGATAGCTGTACCTGCTGCTTTCAGGAGGCTCACGTGCGACATGTGACAGGTCTCACTGGGTGCACACTGGGCTGGAAACATGGTTCTGGGCAATAGCTGGCGTGTGTCAAAGTCTTCATACTGGAAATTGCTGTGGCCAACCCAACATATAACGTATGTGTGACCTATGAAATGGGACTGTGGTGGGCTTGAGCACTGAGAGTAGTTGCATCTCCTCTGAGATGTCTGCCCGTGTCTGAGCTGGCCAGTGCTGCTGGCCAGACCATCATCCCAATATCCATTTGTCCTGAATAGTCTCTTCTTCCCTCCTTAGCTGTGCAGAGATCCCTGATGAGGAAAGAGGCTTTCAAATGCTGACATCCCAACCCAGATTTTGCTCTGATGTCTGAGGCAGCCTGTGATGCCACTATGCCCTCCAAACCCTGCCTACAGCTGGAGGTGGTGGAGCTGGTCAGTCAAGATGGACTCCTTGTCAGAGGCAAAGAGTAATTGTCACCTCCAGGCTAACTGCATCACAGCAGAAGGACTGCCATGCTGCTGGTGCCTGGGGTGCTTATGTGATCCTCATTCTGGCAGTACAGTGTCTCCACTCAGAGACCATCCCTTGGTACAAATCATGCTCTGGAGTCATGGGCTCTGGTGCTGGGTGTTTGTGACTACCAAAGGGGCAGGATCTGAAGTGCCATGGTTTTGTATCTCAAGGGGCAGAGGGACTTTAACTAAAAGTGGTACTGGGAAGAGATGCTGGGGCAGAGGGAGACTGGTGTTTATTCAGGAGCGGGGTTGGTTTTGTCTCAGTCATGGATGCTGCAGAGATGACAAATGTGATGGTTCATACTCAGCAGCGGTGGATTTTAAGATGTCCCTACTCTGTTTCTTTTTCTTGACTGAGAAGGATGAGGGCAGCTCTTGGGAAGGAGCTAAGAGTGAGCTAGGCTATGTGAGGAGGTGATAGAAATGCATAGGCAGGTGTTTTGAATGCAGGAGGATGTGTCAGTTAAGTGGCTGTGTTACTCATTTTTTTCTGGAGGGCAAAGCTGGTTATATCTGAAAGAGCTGTGCCAGGAGTGTGAGTTATGGCACCTGTCTGCGCAGTGAGCAGAAATGATTCCTGAGTTGTATTCTTGACTAAAAAGTATCTGCAGGGCAAAAGGGTTCAGCAGCAGGAGTATCAGAGTAGCCCACTGGACCTCGGTGTCTTACAGCCTGACTCCTGGTAGTGGAGAGATCTCTGGACTGTGCCAGCAAACACCACGATATAATATTGAATTTCCTACTGCTGTGGTTTGTTTCTCTTAGTTGTCGCTTGTTCCAGCTTTGCTGGATAGGAAGAGCTTCTACACAGGACGGGCATCCTTCCAGGAGGATCTCACTCAGGAGCAGGCACAGCCTCCACCCCACCTGTCCCTTGCCTAGAAAGCCCCTTTATATTGATTGAACTAGTGTTTTGCTTGCCAAAAATTGCTGTTTCAGAGAGAAGTGGAAAAGAGTTTCTCCTTCCTTTCCAAGTGATAGATTTCCTTTACCTAAGTCAATCTGAAGTGACCTTCCCCTCATCCTATTCCAGTTTCTCCATTTATTGTGCTTGCATCCCAGTCCTACTGTTAGCTCTTCATGGAGACAAGTTACACAGTGTACCCACTGCTACACAAGGACTGGGAGGGCTGCCTTCTCCATGGTCCCCATGAAAATTTGCTTCAGTGGTTGGTTCTCTTCTTAACAAAAGGTTGGTTGTTGGCATGAAAGACTTAGAAGAGCCCTTGGGATTTCTCTCTTGTGTAGATTGGGACATTGGAGCAACATGGGAAGTCTACCTCAGAGCTGGAAGGACAGGTACTTGGGTACCAGAGCTCTGAAGTTCTTGCCTGGGTTGCAGTGCCTTGATCTAGAGCATCCCCTCTATTCAAGGGCATGGAATAGGACAAGCAGAGCATGGACAGCCTTTGTAGCAGGCTTTTGCCTCAGTTAATATTCTACAGCAGGTTAGTTTGCATCGATAAGTAACTGCTGGTTAGATATGCTGTTAGCCCAGAGCCGTGAGGCTGGCTATCCATCAGTACCATGAGCCTCCCTCCAGTCTCTCACTCAGACCCTTGGGAAATGGCAGAGCTAGTACTGCCAGAGCTAATTATTCCTCAAGACAGAAGACATATGATAAAATATTAACCTTTTTCAAAAACAGAGCCCCAGTTAATTAGCTCCACTCTTGCAACACATTCACCCGGAGATAAAGGCTTGTTCCCCAGATATCTTTCTGTGGTATGGTGATCTTCCTGCCTGTCCCTGTCATGACGGGAGGTGGGGAGGCGGGAGAGCTGGGAATTTAATAAAAGACAGTGTGACTTGCCAGCCACCCTGAGGAGGAGCCACTCCGTTTCAAGGTGAGCGGTGTCTCGGCGCAGGCACCACTGCTTTCACTCAAGAGGCAGGCTGGAAAGAGAACCAGTGGGTGGATGGGATGTGCTCTGCTCCCCACACCTGGGCTGAATCCATACTGTCAGTGCTGTATTCTGGAGCGTGAATCAGGGGGCTGTGTGAGTAGACAGGACTTGGTAGAGTTTAATGAATAACTGTTAAGTTCTTTGGCTATTTAAGAAAAGAATAAACCAAAAGCAAAGCTCTCAGTGAATCTGAAAGTAAAATTACAGAGAAACTTAAGGCTAAAGGGATGTTTTTTCTCATCCTGAAAAAGAAAATAATTCTTCAATCTCAACTGCTCTTGACACTTCCAGTCTTCTACTAATGACAGGCTGTATTTAAAAGCAAGTGACTTTGAGTATCAGATGAAAACTACACATTGGGCTCCTCTGGAACAAATGGGGTGCTCAGGTGGAATGGATGCCGCAATGCTTGCTGGCAGCTGCAGAAACTGCCAGTGGGAGGACATGATATCACTGTGGCAGTCATGTGCTGGGCAAAGAGATTCTTCCTGCTGAAGAGAGTGATGGGAATCTCTGATAGACCACAATCAGCCACACCCCCAGCTGTGGTCCTCAGGATGGGTCTACCGACTGTGGTCAGTCCATGGAGGCATGGGCTCTCCTCTTTAAAGTCCATGTGCCTCCTTCTTTGCCATGGACAGATTGGATCATGGAGTTTTTTGTAGGGAAGAGCAACCCTTGCTTGGCTCAGTGTCCTTCACAGGGACCAATGTGGTGCCCACCCGAGCCATCTTGAGCATGCTGGTGCCTTTGTGATGGACATCATTTCATCACCGAGTGCTTTGATATTCTCAGAGCGCCATTGATCATAGTCTGGTAGGGCCATCCTCTGCCCTTGACTGCTGTAACATATTGACCACTTGTCTTACAGTTATTACACACCATCGATTACTTTGATAACTTGCTCCAAGTAATTCTGATAGAATGAAGTTGTTTAACTTTCGTGCTTGTCACGGTGTTTCTATTGGCCCAATATGCTTGCGTAGGCTGCAGTCGAAGCCAAGTATGAGTAAGCAATGGAACTAATTCTCTGAGGTTTGCTACTATTGACAAGTAAGGCTGTGAGATAGTTTCTTCCATCAAATCCTTGTGTGTGTTTTCAGCTACCCAGCACTGAAAAGTCCATGGGCTGCAGGAACAGGGTGGTTCCAGGCAGTTTGGGAGCCATTGCTAATTTTGCACTGCAGATCCCTGCATGCTTAGAGTGTTTTTGAGCTATCACAGTGCTTCTCCACTTACGACTAAGGAGGTGTTGTGGGGATGGAGACTTTCTCTGCCTTGATTTGCCATGTGATGCTGAGAGAGCTCTGTGCAGAAAGCATCCTCCCTAATGAGTCTTTACACCTGTGGTTCTGACCCACTGGAATGTAATTAGGTTGTCCTGCCTTCTGAAGGTCTTTAATAAAAGATTAGTGGCCTTCAAGGAAGGTGCCAGGTGCCAGATTTTGCTTTTTACTTTCACCAGGTGAAAAGCTTTGATGTCCACTCTGCTATTCCAGTACAATTTGCATCAGAAATTTGGCCACTACTTAAAATTCTGCTGAGAACAAAGAGGCTGCTTTCTTTCTTTTTTGCTTTCTTTCTTCTTTTTCCCCCCACTTTTGTTGGCTCTTTTTCTCTTTTTGCCTCAGTTCTGAAGAAGGAAGGATAGGGGGAGTCAAGAAGCCAGACGCACCCTGAGTCTGTGTGGAAGGCTCTGGGAGTCTGAATTATTCATGAGTTGCTTTGAAAATCAAGGCACACAGTCTGGTTTAACTTGTTTTTTAATGCAGCCTTGCTATTCTCTCCTTCCTTTTCAGCAGGGTCTCTTTATTTTTTTAATTCCCTCCCCTTTTCTAAAGACAGAAATCCAGAAAATGTTTAATAAATTATAAAGGCATCATCTCATCAGTTCCGAGGTTTGCAGGCAGCAGCACATCATGTGCGCAGGTTATTTTTGCCTTCTTGCATTTCCCCCCTTTCTTCGAATTAAGCCGTCTGATTAATTTTTTAGATATCTATCTTGCAGGGAAAAGAAAGAAAGAAAGAGACTGAAAGAGACAGTGAGTTCGAGGAAATACTAATTGCACATTAGCCAGATATAGCACTGTTTCAATTCCTGAAGAAGGGTAGAAAAATGCCTTTCTTGGTCAACTCAAGAAGTCTGACCTCCAGAGGTAAACCTGCAGTGGAGCTGAACCTGAGTGCCTGCTTGCAGGTCTCTGCACGGGTAGTGGTCCCCTGGCAAGGCTTGTCTTCAGGCAAGCACTGGCAAGCTTTGGCCATTATATTCATGGTAGCACATTCACTTCAGAAGAACAGACTTTCTTCAGTGGCTGTGTATTCTGCCATTTGTATTTTCACAGTGGTGTGTGATGGGGAACAGAGAGGTGGAGACTTGGACAGGCTCCCCTGGGAGGCTCATCTAAGCCAGAACAAGTCTGGCATCCTTGCAGTGTTTCATGGATGGTCTTCCTTGGAGTTTTATCTGGTTACATCTAGTTAAAACGACCACCATTGAATATCTGTTGCAGATGTGCCTCCTCACCCTTGTACACACTCTTGTACACCCCCAAGTCAGCTCCTCAACTGGAACCTTCCTTTGGATCGTCCCCTTTTCTTCCATCCCGACCAGCCACTGAGGTTGTTGTATGCCAACCCTGCAGACTTTTTGGTCTGTTTTTGGGAATGCAAACCTGAGGCACCAGCCAGTCCAGAAGGAAACTCTACTGACCTTTCTCAAGGGCTTTTGTTCACTTTGGCAATCCAAACTGGAGCTGGCGTTGCCCGTAGTCACGTAGTATCACTGGCTGACATCTGATTCCTTGGCCCTTCTTCGTTCCTTTTGGCATGGCTGCTTTCCAGATTCCTTCACCTTCCTGCTGTTTTTTCAGCCTCTTTTTGCTCTAGGCTTTGGTGTTTGAGTAGCACCGACCTGCCCTTGGTCACAGCCAGCCTGAGGTGGACCTGCAGGATCAGGACAGCCGCAAGAAGGTCTGTAGTGGGTGGTAATCCTCGCAAACACTGCTCTTTCTATCATACTGCAAAGGTCACTTGTGTGCTCTAAGCAGCGCCATCAGTGCTGTCGTTGAGGTGTGCCCTGGTGAGGAATCACAGCTCTTGGCATTATTGAGAAAACCCCTGAGCTTTTCTTTTGCTACAGACCCGAACCCAGTGCAGCATGTGTGCTGCTAGCAACCACCCCTCGGCATGGGGCCAGGTGCCTGCCAGTGCATGCAGTATGTGCTAGTGCTGAGGACCTGCAGCAAGACAGGTCCCTCTGTTTGGCAACCTAATTCTCATTGAGAGAATGCCAAACATACCCACAGAAGGAGGAGGATCGGGTGCTGACATACCTTGGGACAACAAAGTGAGATTTTCACAGAATGGTAGGGTTGGAAGGGACCTCTGAAGATCATCTAGTGCTACAGTAGGATTGAAGGCCTCTCAGAGCTGAATGACAAAATAGTTTAAAGCTGTGTGCAGGAAGGATGGCTTGGGGAAAGCCAAGAAGAACTGAGGGTAATGATAGAAGGCAAATGCCATGAAGAAGGCCACTGATCCTTCTATGTGCTCCAGTCGTGCAAATACCGAATTGTCGTATCCCATTTATACTGCTGCATGAGTCTGATGCACTGAGTGTGAAGGAAAATCTTTGGATTTTCCATCTTTGGAGAGCATAGAGTAATTATTTTTTGAAGGGTACCCCGCAGTCAGATACCAGTCACCGGGTTTATTACTGCATGGATAACTGAGGAACATGGCGATAACTGGGAAAAATGCCAGAGACTGTGCTACCAGACGGCAGGCGAGACAGTGCATGGTCCTGTCCAGCAGTAATCCCTATGAACTCATTAGCTTCCAATCCAGTTAGCACATACATTGCTAAACGTCTCTAAATCACATGGCCAGGGTCCTTATTTTTAGAGTATTTTCATGGAAGTCACCTGTAATTTTGCTTCAGCTCAAAGACAGGGTTTAAGCACAATGGTTTCCCACTGGCTGGGGGCTATGCCACCCTGAGAGACTGTCCCGAGAGATGCGACCGAGATGCTTACATGTCCTACCATCTGCAGTTGTGCAGAGACATCCCTATATGTTTGCTACAGGCTAGGGCAAGGCAGCTGATGATTTACTCTCTTCCTTCCCATCAGTGAGTGCTTGCTTGCCTGTGGTGAGTGACTTCTTCACTCCTTAAGGAGGTCATTTTCATTTTCTTCCAAGGGAGTTATTTTTCACACCCAGCTGGCTGTCAAGACTTGCTTCAGTTACCTCTGGGGACCTTAAGGGAGGAATTCTAGTGACCAAAGACACCCAGCTGCAAGAGTTAGGTGAAGCAGCTCAAACCAGAGAGGGATGAACTGGTTTCCATTATGAAAAAGAAAAATCATGACAAAAAGCTCTCCTTGCTTTTCTGTCCTGGACTGCCAGCCATTTCCAGAAACAGACTGGCCCCTGATCCTTCAGTAAGATAGTGTTTCTCCTCCTTTCCCTGTCACTCTGCATCTCTGTGTGTGGAGTGGCAGCAAGGTCCCTGGGAGGTATTGACTGAATAATGTGTAGCATGAGCTACACAGGCTTCTAGGCATGGATGACATGGTCCAGCCCAAGGCAGGGCTGGAGCAGAGGCTTGCTCCAAACCTGACTGAGCCCCTTCAGAGTTGTGCATCAGACTTCAGAGTTTTTTCTGGGAACTAAAAAGACTTTCTATGTTTTTCTCCTTTCTTCAGCAAGTTCTCTGCTTCTGGTGGAGCATCCAAGTCTGTAATGTGCAGCTTATGTTTGTAGCACTGCTGTGATGTGACTCTTGTACATCTTCACTCTAGAGACATCAAGCTGGGAGAGCAAGTCAGACTTAAGGACTGTCATCTGAAGCCCGAAGTGCTTGCCTGGTGGTGGTGGTGCTAACCCATACTGTTTCAGAAGGCAGGTCCCTGTCCCCTGGGACAGCCCTGTGAGGGCACAGAGTGGAGACAAACCCAAGTACTTGTGGCTTGGATGTTTGGTGATGAGACTGCTCTCCTACATGATTCTAAGGACAAGTGAGGAGCCAGAAAGGAGTTGAAGTATAATGTGCTTCTGTCTGATGGGGCTGCCTGTTGGGAATAAATGCGGGAGAGCTTTGGAGGTGATGAGCTGTGTTGAGGGAGAGTTTGGATTTCCTCAAAAATGTTAAAAATTCAAAGCAGGGCTGTTGGCAAGTGATGGCCATTGAAGCAGAAAAGAGGAATGAGCAGAAGCTTGGCAGGGGAAGCTGAGGGAGTGGGATGAAGATTATCATCTCTTGAAAGGACTTAATGAGGTACAGAACAGGGTGAGTGTGAGGTGGGTTTCAGGAGGCACAGCCTAGTTCTGAGGACACATGATCCAGATGTTCAGGAGAAAACACCCTCTGCATGAGCCCAGAAAAAGGCCAGGAAGGGCTGAGGAACAGGGTCCATCTCTGTTCACACTTGTTCTTTATGCTTGTCCTGCGTAGTGGTGTTTGCAAGGTGGGCTTTGGTTTGGTGAGCACTGTAAGTCTGTCATTTTAACCATAAAGCTGGTTGAAATGCCCAGGGAATTGTCTGTTGTTCCATGAGACGGACCTCTATGCTTGCAAGTTTGGCTGTACGCAGAGGCCACCAGGATGTGATCCCCATCACAGGAACATGAGGGTCAAAACAACCCACAAAAGCCATCTTCAGAGTGAGGGACTTCGGAAGCCTGTGAGGAGGACCGCAGTGTCCAGAGCTGAGGGCTTTGTGGGAAGGCTT
Source organism: Upupa epops (assembly GCA_013397515.1). Lineage (NCBI taxonomy): Eukaryota > Metazoa > Chordata > Aves > Bucerotiformes > Upupidae > Upupa > Upupa epops. The sequence goes on along the minus strand of VZRI01013642.1, from coordinate 448,982 downwards.
TGTGATTCCTGCAGTGAGTGCAGGGCTTTGCCCTCTGCTCCTTGTCCCCACAAACAGATGTGCCGTAAATTGTTCCTGAGCTGTCAATGGCATGTCGGGAACATGGAGGTGAGATGTGCTGCTCCTTCCACCCTGGTGGAAATACAAGGAGCAGTGTGGTGGGGTTTTCCAGCAGGGATTTCTAAGGTGCCTGCAGCCAGAATGCCTTTTCCGTAACTTTTTGATTCTGACATCATTTCAGACTGGAATGGGCAATAACCTTAGAACAGAGAAGTGAACCTTTGCAGCAAGTGGTAGTATGACTTCCTGATTCCCAGGAGGAAATCATAATGTTTCCTCTGACTGGACTCTCTCTCTCTGGGGTTTTTAGGGCAGGCCAGTCTAGCTTCTGTCCTCTTTGGGCCCCCCAGATGCTGTGAGCTGATGGAGCAGCTGACACTGCCCAGCAGTTCAGCCTGATAATGTTCCTGCTAGCTTTTGCTGTGCTAAGATTGCTCCCCAGTCCTGTTGCAAGGTTTTGAAGCATGAAACTTTAGATTGCTTCAGCCAGTGAGTTTCAACACACTGCAAATATAAGCGATGCAGCTATTGCTGGTTTTTCACCTTTTTTTCCCTGAACAATTGAAAAAAAAAAAGAAACCTTCTCAAATTTTCATTGCTTCCTTGAAAAGGTTGAGGGGGGTGGTTGTCTTTTTTTTCACGTTGGCAATTGGATGACCTATGATATTCCATAAGCAGCATAAAACATTTATCCAGTGACAGCCTGAGGTAGCACAGACAGCTCTTAGCGGGTTTATTTTCATTATTACAGCAATTTTAGGGCTGCATGCTGCAATTTTCACTTGCAGTGAGGTATTAAATTGAAATTACCCCAGATGTAATTGTCACACAAAATAATTCTGGACATGCTGGATTTAATGCTTTTCCAAGCTGTGGTTTTTATTGCCCAAGCAAAGTGCCAAAAAACCACTTGTAGTCAACAACTTAAGCTGAAATCTGCCTTCCGGGGAGCCAGGATGTTTAGCAGCAGTTACACTGGGCTGGGACAGAAAAAACTCATGAGCCAGGACTAACTGGAGGAAACTTTGAGAGGGCTCTTGAAAGAAGGGCCCAGGGCTAAAATTCTGGGCAAGTGCAAAGTCAGTGCCACACAGGGATGCCAGAGGAGCCCTGGCAGATGCAGCAGCTCAGCCTATCTCTTTTTGGGCTGGTTTCTGTGGAGGTAGGTCCCATCTGCACTGTGGTGCTCGTTAGAGGGGAAGCAAGACTGGGTGTGCCACTGTGTCTCTGCCTGCTCCACAGCAGCAATGGTGTTACCAGTCCTGCCTTTAGGATGTGATGAACCTTAAACACAAACCAGAGTTGAGTCACAGAGCCAGTGACCAAGCTTTGGAGGTACTCATAGAATCATTAGGGATCAGAAGGGACCTCGAAAGATCATCCAGTCCAATCCCCCTGCCACAGCAGCATCACCTAGACCAAGTCACACAGGAACACACACATGACATTTCAGTGTTTCCCACATGGACATTGTTTCAATTAGGCTGATCTGGTGCTTGGACACAAGGAGTTTGAGAGGCCAGTTGTTGTGATACCAGGAACCTTCATGGCTCTGGGGACAGTCTCATGGAGCATCTGGAGCAGTCTGGCTGGTGGGTGATGCAGTACACATCTACTGTGGCTTTATGTATCAGCCCCCTAACTATTGTAGTAACATACGTATTGATGACTTTGTATTTTCCACCCTCCTTCACTCTTCTCCAGAAATAGCTTCTCTTATTTGCTGCACAGAAGCCCTCACGATTTGGTACTGGAAGTGGGTGGGAGGACACGCATCTGGGAGCGGTTAGGAGATAATGGTGTATAAATAGCACAGAGAGAGCAGCCATCCTTGGCTGTCCCTGCAGCTCCACAAAGCAAGGGAGAGCTAAGCCTGAGGGTGGTAAAAAAGTCACCAAGCAGCACCAGCAGCTTCTTTCTCATCACATCAGGTTGGGATAGCTCAGCTGAAGTTGGATGCTTGGTGATGCAGGGGCCACAGTGACCCAGATGAGCAGTCCAGGGCATGACCCCCCACTGTTTAGTAATTCATAAACCCTCTGGTTTCAGCATCTCTGACATGTAACTTTGATGAATGAGGGTGTTGTTGCACAGGGCAATGTCACTGAATCGTCTTCTGCATGTGGAGTAGCTGTGCAAATTTGGTATCCTCTGAGAATGGAACTAGAATTAGAATTGGTTCGGTGCTGAGTATCTGGAGTTGCTGATTGTGCTGAAAGAACAGGGTAGTAATGGCAAATTCTGCTTTCATCAGGCTGAGGCAGGGTTTGAGAAAGGTCTTGATGAGAGAAGTGGTGATCTGATACAGAGGTGAGCTTGCAGATATTTTGTCCCATCCAAGGTGTAATTTTTTTACTCATATCTTTGGACCTATTTAACTGTTTCACATGCTTCTGTCACAGCATGATTAAAGTGTTTTGTTTGGAAGTGGCCTTTAAGATCATTAAGTTCAACTGCCAAGTCATGACTAAATCACATCCTTCAGGTCTTCTTAATACCTCCAAGGATTATCATGACTCCATCGCTTCCCTAGGCAGCTCATTCCAATGCTTTGCTACCCCTTTTAGTGAAGAATTTTCCTAATACCTAACCTAAACCTCCCCTGGCAACAACTTGAGGCTGTTTTGTCTTGTGGCTTGTTACTTGGGAGAAAAGACCAAACCCCACCTCACTACAGCCTCTGTTGTCAAGACCAGAAAGGTCTCTCCTGAGCCTTTTTTCCATACTAAACAACTCCAGTTCCCTTAGCTGATCCTTATAGGTCTTGTGCTCCAGACTCTTCAGAGCTTCATTGCCCTCCTTGGACATACTCCAGCACCCAAATGCCCTTCTTATAGTGAGGGGCCAAAACCTGAACACAGTATGCAAGCTGTGGCCTCAATTCCTTTCATTAGGTCATCTTTTGAATCAGAAATGCAGTTTCAAAATGAAAAGGTGAAGAACCTAATTAAGAAGTGTATCTCAAAAATTGTGGCACTTCTGAGGAACCCCATGCCATGCTGATAGCATAAACCAGCAATATTGGGGTACTGTTACTTGCTTCCTCTTCCCCACGCCCACCTTGGTTTCTCTGTCGTCTTTTACTTCATCTTGCAGACACCTTGCAGGTCCAGAGCTTTGCGGTAAACTATGTGTTCTTTTCTGAAAGAGTTGCTTTTCTTGCTTCATTTGAGGATGGTGGTGGTAGCTCCAACTCAAGCACACAGGAGCAGACTGCGATGGAATGCTCCTTAGGCTGGGTACAGGTTGCCCTCCTGCCACTGGTGTATCATGTTAAGGCCATCACAGGGACTGCAAGGACTGGAAAGAGTAGCACAAGATGAAGAGGTTTGTCTGGATTTCCTGAGCTAGGCATATGTTGGTGTCGGTCTATAAAAGCCACCAATTCCATCAGCTAAAGGTTGAAGTAATTACAGAGTCTATGTTTCCTCCTGGGAAGGCTGCTGCAGGGACTGTGGTTACAGTTGCAGGTTTTTACCTTTTGCAGGCTGGCTTGGAAAGTTTTAGATTCCAATCTTCCTCATAGTTAGGTTGTGCCATTCAGGCAGAAGAGTCAAGCAACTATCTGTTTAGAACCAGGCCTTGCCTTGCAGCCAGCTGGTGGAAACGGCAGCCTCGGGAGGTGGGAGTGAGGTGTCTCAGAGCTGCACCTGCAACTCTGCCAGTGCCACCAGCTGGGTGGGTGCAAGAATGCTAAATGTAAAAGAGAAAAAAATCCTCAACATGATAGTTCAGTACTTCTGGAATGACTCTGAAAGCTCTGTGAAGCTCACAGAGCCACCCAGGCAGCATAAGACCTGCAGCTGCCTCCTGCAAGCACCTCACCTGTGCCTTACCTTTGGCATGGAGGACTCTCATCCCATCATGCTAACATCAGTAAGGAGCAGCTTTGCTGAAGGTGTTGTGGCCCTAGCTGGTATAAAAAGGGTGGACTGTTGTATTTCCACTACTTGTTGATGGAGGAAGCTGGTGGCGCCATGAGGTTGTCTCAGCTGGGAAGCAATGGTTAGGGAAGAGGCCTCCAATATAGGTGCCTCCTTTCTCATCCCTTCCTGTTGATGACAGTTAAGCACTTTGTGCTGCTTCAATACTTCATAACTTATTTGGCAGTGTCTGGACTCCTTCAGGAAGGATTCACGCAGAAAAACTCTTTATTAATGGTGGCTGGAGGATGATCTCCTGATGGTCTCTGCTGCCTGCCTTAAGAAAGTGAGCTCATGCTTGAATTCCAGTGTCTGACTGACCTTTGTCTCCCAGGTGCACGACTTTGCATTATCGTCAGGACCTCCCACCAACCAGCATCATCATCACCTTTCACAATGAGGCCAGGTCAACCCTCCTAAGGACGATCCGCAGGTAAGAGCTCCTGGTTGGCTGAAAATGCTCTTCTTTATAAACACTGTTAAAATGGTGAGTGGGCTGGAGGGAAAGGGTATATAAAAGGATAAAAGCTAAGAACATAAAGGCAGGATTTGTTTGCATTTACCACAACAATGGGGCTTGACCCACCAGCTACAGTCTCAGATGATCACTGGGAGAAATTAGAGTGAAAGCTCATCTCTGAGAAGTAGGTTTTACAGTGGGATGCCTGGGGAAGTAAGGAGCTGTGCTCCTTTTGCAGCGTCTAACATGAGGGGGTTCCTGGGGGAGCAGCCAGTCTAGGATAAGTGGTTTTACACCCAGCTGGGTATCCTTGCTCAGCTGTGTTTTGTCCCAGTCCTCCAGGGACAGCTATTATTCCACAGCTGTCTGTGCCAGTGCTGCTGTGTGAGTTTCTCCCATCAAGTGCTAATTGAGAAGCCCTAATGGTGCACATGCAGACTAGATTTTCAAGGCTGGTTTCTGTACTCCTCTGGATACACAGCAGAGCACTCTGGGCACGTGGCCATTCCTTCTTTTATCGGTTTGTTCTTGGCCATGTTTTGCTGTAGTGGATAAACTAAGGGCTTCATTTTCACTGCAGGCTTTTGAAATCAGAGTTTAAACGCAGTGTGTACCTTAAATCTGCCAGTTCTTTTGTTGCAAGACCTGGTGTGTCCACCACACCTCCAAGGGTCTGTCTCCAGGTCTCCTCTGCTAATGATGTTCTCCACTGTGTACCCGTGTCTTGCAGGTGTGTCTCACACTCACACGGTGAAGGTTTGTGCTCTGCTTCAAGCTTTGTCAGTGGTGTCCCCAGGGACCTCTTGCCATCATTGATACTGGTTAGACTGGGGATGCTGGCTAGGGGGAGGCTCCAGCTGTGCCATGTTCACCATCACATTCTTGCTAGGTTTTCTCTGAAAATAACATCCTTCCTCAGGTGAATGCGCCCAGTGCCACAAGTGAGTTTGACAGTCCTGAAATTGAATTCCTGCGTTGCTTTATGGTTTCTTGCCCAATCCCATCTCCTTCAATTCACTCTTAATCGTCTATCACTGCTTTCTCTCTCTAGAGTGTGTGGACTTAGGGTGTGCATAGCACTGACATGTGGCGCTGGGTACCACCTCTGTGATCCTGGGCCTTCACTTTTATCCTTGCAGTGTCTCACAGAGGTTTGACATTCTCCAGAACCCATTGTAACAGAGAGGGCAAAGCCAAAGGCAGTCCTGTAGCCCCCGAGCTGTAGGATGCTAATAACACGTAAAGTGCAGGGATGGATTTAAAATCGCCTTTCTCCCTGTAACTCGGCACTTGACTGTCCTGGCAGTTATGAATGTGAGCGATGTTGTCACAAGAGAGATGTTAGACATTATCCTGTGTCCAGCTCCTCCAAATCTGGGGGAGAACTGTTTGTTGCAATGATGGCAAAGTTAGGAACGCAGGTAGTTTGACTTTTTCCTTCTTTCTCTAGGATATTGCCTTCTGAAGTTTCTTTTTTCCAGCTATGAAAAGGCTTTCTCCCTTGATCCTCTTCTTTTCATTGCTTTATTTGATTAGTTGGCTTTACTGCCATTCCTACCCAATCCTGTGTGATTTCCACTACAGCATTGACCCCATGCACTGCTTGTCTCTGCTTGCATGCACCAGTGATTCCAGTGCTCATGTTTCAATTGAGGGGAGTTTTCCACAGCTCTAGGGACCATTCTGAACCGTCTTTCCAATAGGCTGGTTCCCAGATGGTGTCAGGACTCTGCAGAGCATCCCATTGAGCTGCACTGCAGTTGCAGAGGCAAGCCCAGGCAATGAGGAACTGAGATTGACATCCTTAGGGCTCCATCTCCCCTACCACTCCCTGCACAGGGCTGAGATCCTGAGGTTTCCTGCATTGACACCCTTCATTTTCTGGTCCCCATAGCTTGGAGGTGGTCACCTGGCATCAGGATCCATATTATCTTCTTGGATGCAGTACTTGGAGGCTTGCTTTGATCCAGACGGCCCTAGGAGTAGCAGTCCTTGGTGACTAGTCACGCTGGTGCCATGACTACAGTTCTCTCCAGCCATGATTGTGCATGTATTGTCACATCCCTGCCTGGTTTTGAACCCTGCTGAGGGCTCATCTGCCTCTTCAGCCCCTGTAAGTTACTTGCTATGCCTTATGACCGCTCTGTTTCCCCTCTGTGCCTTACTCTGCAAATGCTTGATTTAATTTGATGCTCTGGACAACTCCATCCCACGATGGCTGTAACAACATGGGTCATTTTCCATGGCCACTCAAAACAAATTCTGTGCTCCTGATGCTGCTTTGTGACTTCTAGAGCAATCTCTGGCCGAGAGTCTCCAAGTACTTTAAGCACGGCAGGGAGTAAAGTGTTCATCTTTTCTGCTCTGTTCTCACCAGTGCATCTCCACAGTGTGTCCTGGGTATAACCCAGGCGACAGACTGAGGAACAGAGCGGTGATTTGGCTTTGGCTGGTCTCCCAAGTTCCAGCAAGTTTTTTCCAGCCCCATTGCAAAATGAATGTTCTCAATTAACTGCTGTGGCAGGAGCAAGAAACAGGACAAAGAGATGTTGCTTGACTGTCCCAAAGCAGTGGTGACAGGGCATGACCCCTGCTAAGGGAGCACTGCTTACAGGACCCGCGGAAACATGGAAGAGTGCTAGAAGATGCTGCTGGTGAAGGCACTCTGTGGAAGGGTAGGAAATCAACCCTTGCAGAAGCCACCATGTGCATGAGGAACAGGAGAGATTTTGTGTTCCTAGACCTTTCCTAGGTGTTTTTGATCGTTAATGCTCACCGAGTGCTGATGCTGTACGGCAGGCTCAATGTGCTGCATGTGGCACTTGCTGAGATGCTTGTGCTCTGGCTGTGAAGCTGAGGCACCAACACATGGGGCCTCCGCAGCACTTCTTTCTCAAGTCACACTGTGAACGTTCAGGACAGTTTGTTTATGAGCGATTTGTGTCATCAGAGCCATTGAGAAAAGCGAGTGGACTATGGTGAACAATGAAGTAGTGTCGCAGGATCTTTTCTCTGATCATTTGACAGACGGAAGAAAAGAAGGGGGGAAAAGGAAAAGCTAAATTAATCAAGTTCCCAAATCTTTGCAAATGATGTAGTCAGCATTTATAAATGTGTGTGGAACTGTGGTCGTGTACAAATGCCCAGGTGACAGGGGACGGGTGTCATGAAGAAGGAAAAAGGGAGTAGAAGCCAGAGAGGAGGAGATGGTGAAAAGCAAAGTAGCTCTTGAGATTTATTTTTTCTGTGCAGACAGCAATGAAACTACCATTGAGCTGTTTCAGCCACTCACTTTTCAAGTTACCTTGGGCAAGTTACTTATCTCCTCACAATTTGGTTTCATATATTCAAACTTCAAGGCTCAGTGTGTTAAAGGTGGTGCGATTCTGTGAGTCTCCAGCAGTACGAGGACAGGGCTGTGTGAGTAAACCCAAGGATGGAAGGGAGAATCAAAAGGTAGAAGAAGCAATACAGAAGCATATTTTTAAATGATCAAATATTTTCTTCTTTCTTCTCTTTCTGTCCTTTGCTAGCCTGGGTTTAGGAAGGGAGTCCAGCTCATTGCCCAGATCTAGCAGCCCAGCTCCTTCAGAGGGAGAGCTAAAGGATGTCCCCAAGGCCACAGCAGTCATGGGAGGGGAAGAAGCAGTGTAGTCAGGAAAGCAGATGCATTCCTGTCACCTGGGGCTGGACTGGGTGATGGGACTCTCCACAATGATGGTTCAATAGTGCCTCCCCGTCAAGTAACCCCCATGTGGTAAGATGAGTTTCCTGTTCCTCCTCTGCAGGCACTGGCATGCTCACATGCTAAGATGCAGTCACTGCTGGGGAACCAGTTGTGCTTTGAGGGCTCAGTGCTGTGTGGCATCCTAAGGCCCGTCCCCAGGAGCATCCCTGGGAACAGCTGGGAGGCACAGCTGCAGGCAGCCCGGGGTGATGGCCTGCTTCCAGATCATCAGAGACCAGCATGCTTAGACTTTCTCCAGTGTGGTGATTTTGGAAGCTTGATGACTGGGCAGCACTGGGCAGGAAAGGAGTGTAGGAGGCTGGTGTGCCAGCAGCCTGCTGGGCAGGGTGTGAGACAGTCTTGTTTACTCTGCTGAGTGGCCTTTATTTATTTATTCTTCAAACTTGCAGCTGGGGAGCTCAGAACAGGAATAAGGAAACTTAATTATTTACCTCTCGCTGACAAACCAAAACACATCCTTTGGCAAAAGTCCTGATGCGAGTGCTATGAATTCCACATCAAATATTTAGAGCATTAATTAGCAGGGAGAATAGCATACCTTTCATATTCCAGCAGCCGTAAGTAAAAGCAGCGATGCCCTAGACAGCCAGCACCTCACACCTTCCCCTCGGGCTGTGCCGTGTCTGCACCCACACCTACCTGAGACAGGGGAACAACAGAGGCTTGTGCCTGCCTCCTCCTGACGCAGCACCGAGCCTGTGCCATAGCTGAACAGAGCCTGATTAAAGAGGCAAAACCGAGGCAGGTGCTGTGCAGAAACTGTATAATTAGCACTTTGTGCTGGCTGCTTTTTTTTCATTCTGCTTTTTGCTTAAACCCTGGACTTCTTTTTTCTTAATTTGCTAATCATCTCTGGCGGTGACTGAGTACACAGCCCTCCATGCGCTCTTACCTTTTGATGTTAACATAAGAGAACTCTTGAATTTCAAAGAGCTTGGTGGGTATTGGAAAGAATGAAATGCGAAAGCTGCAGTGTAATCAAAGCTCATTATGGTTATTCTTGGTGTGATGTCTCTCTTCCCATATAATTAACCGTTCTGGGTTGTTGAGGCAGTTCGTTTTGGTGGGCATTTTTGCTCTGTGTTCTCGGTCTGGTTTAGCTAACTGTAACCCTTGGCCCCTTCAGCGCATTGTTATACTCCCAAAGGTGGGTTTTTCCCCTCAAACAAGTCCCGTTGTGTTGCCATGGAATTAATGGGCTCATGAGTTCTCAAGGGTTATGTATCTACAGCAACTGGTATTCTTAGTGATGACCAGTCTGCTGGTCTCCTTCCTGTAAACACTGTCTGTGTTTTGCATGCCAGGGTGACACTTGAACTGGGATTTATTTAGAGATGAAATTGTTGGATGCAGTGCTTACCACCTCTGTGGAGGTGAAAAAGGATCCAAACAAATTGTTGAGGAGGACAGAAGGAGCTTACAATGAAAATTTAAGGTAAAATTCTGCATGGCTACATCTGCCTAACATCTGCTAAATCCATTAAACCTGATTACATTTCTGCATGAACTTTTCAAGATAATTCAGCAGCAAATCTGGTCTTACAGGGTTGAATAAGTGTCAGCTCTTTCTGGACTCTAAGTGTGAGCTTTCATTTCAATGGTCACAGATCTTTCGGTGATTGAAGGGAGGAAGAGCTGTGATCTCTGGCTCAACAGAACTTAAAAGCTGTTTTGATTTGTTAGAATACGCTCCTCGCTGCAGTACATCTACCTGCGTTTGATTTCAGGGGAGAAAAATCTATAAATAACACGGGGACTTCAAAGCACAGTAATATTAATTTACTTCTGACTTTACCCATATAAAAGGGAAAAAAGAGCCATGCGCGCACATACAGAAAGAAAAGGAAGTATAAAAAAGAAATCAAAGCTGAGCAAAGGCACCAGTGATAGAAAAGCTGGCTTTGAATTTTTACAAGTGCTTTTATAATCTGTCTGAAAAAAACCCCTTAATCCTGCAGCATAGAGAACGTGCAGCATTCAATGCCTATGTTTGCTGTCCTCCTCACGGAGGGCTGCAGGAGGGGTGTTTGTGATAGCCTGTGTGATACGGTGTGGTTAGTACAGCACAGATAAACAGCTGGAGATGGGGATTTGGCTTTGCTGAAGAGCCCACGCTTGCTCTCTGCTGTGTGGGGATGCAGACTGAGCTTGTGGCTTCATAGCCTTTGATGTGAATCTCTTTTTCCTTGCATCAGGTGGCCCTTAGCTTAGTGGTACTGGGCTTGTAGGAGTCTGTGCAGGTTTGCAAGGGCAATTATTCTTCCTAGTGATAGGACAAGGGGAAATGTGGTCAAGTTGCAGCAGGGGAGGTTCACATTGGATATTAGGAAAAATTTCTTCACAGAGTGGGGAGGCCTTGGAACGGGCTGCCAGGGAGGTGGTGGAGGCACCGTCCCTGAAGGCATTCAGAAAATGGGCGCACATGCTTTTTCAGGAGATGGTTTAGTGGTTAGAAGTTGTAAGGTAGACAGTTGGACTTGATGACCTTGAAGGTCTTTCCCAACCTGGATGATGATTCTATGAATGAGTGGACACAAGGTCTCTTGGAGCTGTGGGAGACCTGTTTTTTTAATCACCCTCATCAGGGCTTTTTTCACTTGGGATCTGGAAAACTGCCGTGTATGTGTGAATCGCACAAGGGGAGTGACAGGTTAGGGCTGCAATGGAGCAGGGTGAGGATGCTGGCAGTGCCAAGGGATGTCACGTCACCCATGGTGGTGTCTGTTATTAACCCCATGGGAGTATGGGGGTTCACTGAACCAGAGCAGCCCTTAGAAACATCCTTCTCTCATCAGCCAGCATGTTGAATTTTCCCTCTTGTTCTGGTCAACCCTCTGCATCCCATGGATGGCCACCATTTGCATTCACGTGGCATTGTCACTGATTCATGGGGGATGAGATGAGCCAGGGCACAGGGCTGACAGCAAACTGCTTGACCTGGGAACAGTGAGGGGAACTACAGCTGAGCAGAGACTGGACTTGACTTCTCCCCTGCCCAGTACCTTGAAAATGGCCCAGGCTGGATTTTCTTCAGCAAGAGATGCCCCTGGGGAATTTCTCCAAGGAACTGAGTCCTGCTATGAGCGCAGGTCAGAATCTAGAGGCCAGTGCAGTGGATTTGGTTGAGTTTGGTACCAACCAAAGCAGAATCAGGCCCTGGGTGACAGCCTTCCCGTAGCATTAAGCCCTGCATTGCACTTCCAGCAGGCAGATCTGCAGGGCAGAAGCAGGTTCTGAATATTCAGGCTGCCCGCTGCCTCCCCGCCTCTTGCTCTCAGCGAGTTATTTATTTATTTTGCTGGCTTTTTTACAAGTCTGCCTCTTTCCTGCAGGTTTCACCAAGTTAGGTTTCCAGGCAATCAGTGCTTGTTAAATATTCCACTGAGCATGATATTGCTCTCCTGTCTCTCTGTACCGACGCTCAGCTGCAGTAATTTGCTGAACTCAGCTCTCACATATGGGGATTTTTTAAAAATAACAAACCTATTAATAATAATAATTAAAAAAACACTTGACAGGTGGGAACAGCACATCTAAATTGCGCTGTGAGCCCCAGCGGGAGGAGGGACGTTCAGCCACTTTGTCTAATGCTTCATGTGGCTGTGGGTGTTGGAGAGCCAGCGCTGTCTGACTGTGCTTGATGCAAGCCTTAGTGATGCTGAGGTGGCCGTAGCAGCGTCTGGCTGTTAGGACTCCCACCAGGGCTGTTGCTTAGGTGACAGCAGCTTTCTATTCCTCTCCACCCCAACGTTAGCACACAAGGCAGCTGAAGTGGAGGGAAAGTCATGGCTTTTGCCAAGATTCTGAAACTGAAGGAGACAGACAATGTACTTCTATAGAAAACGAGTCTTGGAAGTGATTTTTGAGGTGCCACATTTACCCACTCTGGTCTGACAAAAAGCCCCCTTGTTCGGGGGNNNNGAGCAGGGGAGGAAAACCAACTAAAACCAACACAGAGGGAAGATCCATATCAAGCTTCTGTCTTGGGATGTCCTGTTCTCCTTCCAAAGCGATCTGCCTCAACTCATTCTCTCTGGAGGGTTGTAATTCCAGCACTTGGTGGGTTACACCAGTGCAGGCAGCAGGCACCAGGCAATGGGTGTAGGTATCACAAGCCCTCTTTGGTGAGATGGGCTTGTGGTTTCTCATCAAGAAGGTTTCATCAGGCACATAGAGCCCTTTGGCTGCTTGTCTTCAGATGTTCAAGGGTGATGCCTGAGACTCTTGTGAGTTCCTTCCAGCTGGCCTGGTGGCTTCTGAGCACCCAGGTCCCCCCAGGAATCCTGCCCCTCAGAGCTTTCTTAACTGGGCTCATGGCCAGGGATGTGATTTTTCAAGATTCTAGGCTTTTTGACAGAGTTTTGGGAATGTGAAGGAGTGCCAAAATCTGTCAATAAAGACCTGGAGGTATCAGGGACAGACTCAGCTGTGAAATTTGAGGAGATGTTAAAATCCTGTTTGAAAAAGGAGCCATGCTCAGCATGAAGGCAAAGAAGTTTAAAAGCCCATACAACACGACTGGTGTTACCAAAGCCCAAGTCAAGCAGTTAATAGATTGTTTTGAATGCTCTGGGTTTGTTTTCTGCTTCAAGAAATCAGCCCTGACCCTTTGCTGGAGCAGGATGTAAGCGTGTGTAATTCTGCTGACCTTTGCACCGTGCCAGGAAGGTGCAGAAAAGGTCCAGACTTAATAATAGCAATAATAATAAAATTCTCAGTGACATAATTAAAGGGACGTTACAGCTTTCAGACACATTTCACAGTGTCCGTCCACCTGGAGGGGGCTCTGAAACGTGTCTGCAGTCCCTCTTTTACATTAGACAGGTGGGCTCCAGCCCTGCAATTATCCTCTGAATTGAATTGAACCTAGCCAGGGAGGTCAAGGGGAACACAAATAATTTCTACAGGTCTATTAATGGTAAAAAGAAGACTAGGGAAGGTGTGGGCCCCCTCAGAAAGGAAACAGGTGATGTGGTCACAAGTGACATGGAAAAGGCTGAGGTTCTCAATGACTTCTTTACCTCAGTCTTCACTGCAAAGGCCTCCGGCCACACTCCTGGAGTCATGGAAGATAACGGCAGGGACTGGAAGGAAGAACCACCCATTGTAAGTGAAGATCAGGTTC